>CM032666.1:50115787-50174607 GCA_019095985.1 Streblospio benedicti | reverse complement strand
GGTCTAAATTTTGCCAAATAACAAAAATTTTAAAAATTTTACTTTTAAAAGTTCTAATACCAATTTTTAGAGGAAATCTTTAAAACCCGGGGGCCCAAAATTTTGGGATAGGGAAAAAAAATCTTTAAAACCCAGGGCGCCACGTAATTTTTCAGGAGAAGTAAGAAACCCCGTTTTTAAATTTTTTAACTTTTTTTTCTTTTTTGTTTTCCTTTAAAAAGTATAAAATTCAGGAATTTTAGGGCAAATTTAACGAAAGTTTTTATAAGTAAATTTTAAAAAATTTTCCCCCTTTTTGTGCTTTTATTCTTAAAAAGGGTTGATTTCCCCAATTCCAACTATTGATTGTCCAAAAAAAGGGTTTGAGTGGAAAAAATTAAATGTTTTTTTCAAAAAAATGTTTTTCCGGGGGTACCAAAGGGCATTTGTAAAGTTATTCTTGGATCGTATGTTTGGGAATTTTTGAATGGAACGAGTTGCACTTTACCTCCAACTGGCAGTGGTCCATTTTTTTAATGGAAATCAATTTAAAAAATTTCCACACCAGGAGACGTTGTCATATTTGGATATAAACTTACTAAGTGTTCGGAATAGTACCTAAAAACAGTCAAACTTTATCTCTGCCATTGGGGGGGGGGGGGGAGTGGTAGCTGAGTTTGGCAATGGCATTTGCTTGATTTCTGCTTTAATTCAACAGAAAGCTTTATGATTGATTCACATTATGAATGATACATTTTAACTTACACTCCTGCAGCACGTCAAACGCTAACGATATTGTCCATTTTAGCTGAAAGAGAAGCAATTTAAAAAATTTCCAAATGGAGTGAGATGAAGATCATATTTGGATAAATGCTTTTAGGCTATACCCTAGAGCATGAATGATGCCGGTCATATGCTAGATGGGGGAGTCAAACTGGTATCTCTGGCTCAGTGGCCTCCTGAAGAGTGACAGAGGTTTGTGAATTTTCCCCTGTGTGAATTTTGTTTGATTTCAGCATTAATGGCAACTTTACAATGCTTCTATATCCAATATCACATTGGAATGATACATTTTAAATGAATCCCAGCCCATGCATGAACAGTCATCTAACAAATATTGTCTATGTTAGCTGATCAGGAGGATGTCTGCAAGGCGACAAAACCAGCCTATTGTAAGCAGAATTATATTTCCGAATATGCCACATGATTGTGGTTTCAAATTGTTTAAGGACTAGACCGATGGCATTCAAACCTGATGCCGGTGTAGTGGCTAAATGGATTAGCAGGACAGTGGCACTAAAACCAGCTCAGTGCTTACTGGCCTGGGGGTGAGATGACGAGGGCGGACAACTGAATGCTGCCATCTTCCCAATGCTCCTAGTGTATGTATGCACCACGCATAGATTGTATGGAGCATCACAATGCTCACAAAATGGTCGTGTTACACTTACGTCATCTCTGTCTGGTCACCTTTGCGAACTTCCGTGCCCTCTCCCTCAATGGATACAGTATGTCAGACTTAATATGCATCAGAGGATAGTCTGCAAGTTAGTAGCCTATTCTAAGCAGAATTAGCTCCGGAATAAGACACATTCTTTCTGAGTCCCTGCGGTGACGATGGGATTGAAAAATGGATATCATTTGAATTTACGTGCGTGTTCCACTGCTTCTCTGTGGTCACCTTGGATTCGTGCCCTGGCTCCGTGGCGCAATGGATATAACATGTCCAGTTATAATCCACACGGGAATGCATTAAATCTATCAGTACTACCAAAAATAAACCAACACCACCAAAAAATTAAACATATATACAAAAGTCAAAACATACGTCCACTGAGCTAATCCACAGGTGCACACTACAAAACAAATGGGTTTTGCTTCACAGCACTAAAACATTTACAAAACTGCCAATGGAATACATGCAAATATCATTCACAGGCCATGGAGAGTGTTAGTTTGTTTGTTTGTTTGTTTGTTTGTTTGTTTGTGAATGTGTGTGTGTATGTGCGTGTGCGTGTGCGCGTGTGCTCAGGCGTGCATGCATGCGTTCTTTGGTTGTGGTATTTTCGTGCGTACGTGCGTGCGTGCCTGTGTGCGTGCGTGCGTGCGTGCGTGCGTGCGTGCGTGCGTGCGTGCGTGCGTGCGTGCGTGCGTGTGTGTGTGTGTGTGACAGGTGCATGTGACGGGCGCTTGAGTGCGCTTTTTATGTCTCTGTATTGCATTTTTCTGTCTCATGTGCGCGTGGTTGTGAGTGTTTTATGTTTTACCCTGTTTTTCCGTTATGTGCACAGTTTAAATACGTTGTTCTTTATTAATGTTGCATTGGCATTGTGTTTTATGTTTTCTCTTTTAGGGTTTAAACTCTCACCTGACTCCAGACATTTAAATCATGTCTATCGCATATCTCCTGTCATATAAGAGTCAACTTGCCAGACATTTAAACCCGCAGTAATAAGTACCACGCGTGCGCGTGCCCAGCGCTTGTTTACTTCAACACGACCCCCGACATCTGTTTACCCCCCCCCCGCTGGCATGGCACGTAATTGGGACCGGTCGTCATGTAGGTAATTTGACAGCTCGCTGACTGGTTTGACGGACGGTCGCGCTTGAGTCGCTCTAGATAAGCATGCCGTGTAATACGATAGTTTAGCTCATAATCATTACTTTCGCTAACAAAAGTCTATGTTAAGTATTGTAGATACGCAAGGCGTAGCATGAATAAATTGTTACACACATTTATATACCGATTATCTGAGTATAATAATTGAGCAGAATTCGAGTTCACTACAGTTTTTTTAATTGTATCTAGAAATAAAGGTGTTGTCGCGCTGTGCACTCAAGTCACATTATCTTATAGTCAATTGTAGGAATTGACCACGAGATTGGAGTGTCAATCGCAAAATTGAGCATGCTGACGTCTGATTTACCCAAACGAAGTGAGGGTAAATCAGACGTCAGCATGCTCAATTTTGCGATTGACACGACAATCGAGTGGTCAATCACCATTCTATCATGACTAAAATCCATTTTATTTTAAAATAAATCATATTATAACATTCTCATTGCCAGTCAATTTCGTTTGTTTTGAGCGCGTGGAGACCACTACTACGGCGTTAGTCTAAACTGTTGCTCTCCCCTACACGGAACACGCCTTGCGTCGTTAGCGGCTGTATTGATATTGTGAGGAGTTTAGACTAGCGCCGTGGGTTTTTTTTGGAGCGTGTTTTCCATCGCAAAATTGAGCACACTGATTGACCAATCAGCGTGGGTTATTGGCGGTGATTTTTGCACGGAATGATAGAATGAATAATCGTTACTTTCATATATCTACCTGATATCTCGGGAGTAAACCCCGGCCATCTCGATTGAACTAATCGGCAGGAATTTGCATCGCTCAGCGACCGTGCACCGCGGACCTCGCGGAGATCTCACGGATCGTTCATCCCTCCGCTCGCTCGAGCCGTGGTGGCAGGTGACGCGGTTTATGGATTTCACCGCGTTGAGTGCGTTTTGCTGGAGCACTCGCAAGGCGTGCCTGAGGGGGTGTCAAAAGTGATGCATGGATCGGGGCTACCAACTTAGAAAGCTCGCTGCCAGGGGAGGTCGCGAGCCGCACGCCTGCGTTTCTCTACACCCTTTCGCTCTACACCCTTCCTCGACAGTTGGGGAGAGCCCCCTCCGAGCGTGGTACGCGCCTGGTCTGTAAACGATGGATGAAATACCGATTATCTCAAATGTCTATATATATTAAAAGAGGAGCGTATTTGACCTTATCGGTGATAGCGGAATAAAATGGTATATGTGGCGTAAGTGATGAAACATAATGACAATACCGATGTGTGTATGTTGACGGGTATGTAATTTAAAACGGTAGAATAATAAACGAGGTATTCACAAAAGCTGTCATTCTTTAACTTATGTGATGCGAATGCCGGGGGTGGTGGTGGTGAATGAGTGTGCTCTGTATATTGAGAATTACGACTTGTTTTATCAATAGTCGTCTATCTTAACAGAAAAACGTTTAACGCTTGGGGAGCACCGGGGGGGTAGCGACGCGCGCGTCAACGGACTATGAAGTGGCTCGCGACCTGGCCGTGGCACACCACTTAGCCACCGAATAATAGAAAAGAACCACCTATTTTCTTATGCTTTAAACGTAGGGAACTAAACTGTCGCAAGTCATAAACTGTACTATTTAAGGCGTTTGCCAAGGCGTTCAAATTCAGGGGTCCCACGTTCATCACTCTATATTCAACCATTACCACTACAGGAGTAAACTCCCCGGCCGTCTCTATTGGGCTAATCGTCGGGAATTTTTGCGATTCTAGGAGAAACGAGATGAGCTATAACTAATCGGCGGGAAATTCGCGACGTGATTATGACGTGATTTGATTTAAATGGGGTGGATGTCACTTGAAACTAGTATCATGCAGATGTGTAGTACCTTGATGATATACTTGTACAAACAAAACTATCACCCAGCATGCATTGCTTTTTTCCATTACGCACAATCACGTGAATTCTTTATGGGTGTTTGCATTGGTAAATCCTGTGGGCGCGTAAAATGGCTTTCTTATAGTAGAGGCGGTCGCTTTAGAGAAGTGTAAGCTACGCATACGTATCTAGCAAAATTTGCGTTTGCGATCACGTTTATGCACCCCGCATAGAGCGCTCAAACGCAAACTTTGCGAGGCACGCAAAGCCAGATGCGCACGAGTTTGCAAAAGTTATATGCACCACACCCCAGGCGAACGGGAAATCAGCCGTGCGGCAGCCGTGAGCTACCGTACGAATTTTTCATATACCTAACGAGAGCTGCCGGACGATGCTATGGGGTTTTGTACTTGAATGTTGAATTTATTGTTTATCAAATTTATTACGGTATTTTGATATTTTATCGAAAATCTTTTTGTGGTGAAGATCCACAGCAATATAGAAATACTGTCTTTTTCCCGATCAAACAACTTACGTTATATAGAATTGAATATATTCAGTTGCTAAAGTATTTTACCCACGTTTGGTTAAATTGTATAGCTATTATGGTGTCTGTACAGAGGAAAGCAATATTTTGTGTCCCGTGGAACAGCAGATGGTATTAGTTATTGAATAATCACACATATTCTACACTTAATTTCTTTATATTTATGCACATTATTTTAATATCTGTGAGTGATAAGTTGGATGTATGTGTAACATATATTGCATATCAGATCATATTGCATATAATTTCTAGATAACGTTCACTTTCAAAATACAGCACAACTTGTCCGTGCCCTTACAACAGGTGAAATAGATTTTGAATTGATGGTAAGTTGAGGCTCTATCAGTGTGATTAACATGCTTGTTGTATTTATCAACTAATTTATTATTCAAATAGCACCGTGGTACTCATCAAGCAGAATATATTTAGTAAATATATGTATTTCATATTTTAGATATATACTGATGAAAACCATTCAATTGAAACAATGGGCCCAATACGTCACATGTTTCGCAAGATGACAACTTTTCTTCCACAGCAATGCTGGAATATGCAGCCCAAGATTTAGTTTCAAACTAATGTGCACAGAACATTTTAACATGCTTATATCATTTAAATGCAAACATCCCATTTATGGTACAATCAATTAACCTGAACTGTAGTAGAGATTTTAAAATAAATCTTTATAGATGTAGGTAGTTGTAAAATGGAATAGAATTATATTGAATAGAAATTTTCTAAACCGAATTGAAAATATTTCATTTACACAGATACCTTAAATGAAAACGCACAGGTTATTACAACAGTCAAACAAATTGTACATTGCAATAAATAAGGAGTACTATAAAAGGTGTGCATATATGTGTATAATCTTACCACTATGCACATTGTATTTGAACTGTAAACTAGCAAACAATAATCACAATAGACATTGTTTAATATAAACTACAATGTACTATAAACGTTAAAATATAAATAAGCATTTGGCCTGCTGTGTTGCCTTTTAGATATTCTCGACTTCTACTTAAGAAACACATCCATATGTACGTGAAGTATGTGCTCGTGTGTGATGGATCAATAAATCTCTAAATCCCACTGGTTGACCCCATCCCCACTCCCCCCACACTCACACCCAGCTCTGTCTTTGTCTCCTCCCTACATCCCCGCTAATTTCTGTTACAACATAGCCTATTCCAATGCCTTTTAAATGATCTGACATGAATTAATGTAAATCTTGCTAAAAGTGTTGCAAATGTGACGTGATTAACTCAATAATTCATAACCAAATAAGAAAATAAAAATCCCTAGTAAGGTTTTTCTCAGAAGGCATGTATCTTCATATCAAAATTTGTAAAGGCTTGATTCCACAGTTAACTGGAAATTTGGTCAAAACTTTTTTTAACTACACAAATTTAGTTCGGAGACATCAGACTTTAAACGTTGAACATCAATATATACTACAGGTATTTGATGTCATTCTAAACATGTCTCATATTAGGAAAACTATTGCTGATAGGTTCATTTTAAAAGCATTTTGTTCTATATTATTTACTAAGTGTGATAAACATCAAAAATGTGAAATTTGATTATTTATCCCATATAGTCTCATAGGCCTGCAAAGAAGGAGTCACTATTTGTCATTACAGGTTGGTGTCCACGAAATGTATCATAATAGGAAAACTATCGCTGATAAAAAGTTCATTTCAAAACATGTTATTTATTGTTTACAGTAAAATCAATATCAAAAGGCTTAACAAAATAAAATATTTTTCCTTATAATGGTACTTTTCTCCTAAGCTTGATGAAACTCAAATAAAAAATGGAACGTTGATTCTAATTATGAAAAACAAAACATAAACTATCATTGTTGTTTATTTTTGTTATATTTTTCTTGACAAGAAGGAACCAACATCTGATTAATGGATCCGATAACAGAGTAGTACACTGAATTGTATTGAACAACACAATATATCACCAGGCAAAACAAGTGTTGTTCCTTACATGAAAGTCCTAAATTCAAATTTAAAAAAATAGAAATGACCAATTCGATGCATACCAATACATCATCTACACAAGAAACCTTTGATTGATATCTGCAGAAATAAGCACGATTACTTATCAAGCTACAGTCTTAATGGTACAATAATGACAATGTAATCAGACCATGAAAATAGCTCAAAATAGTAAAAATGTAAAAACAAAATAAATGCAATCCACAAGTATTGACCGATATGGTATAACATGTAAATAAATTCATCTCTAAGATACAGATAGTTATTTACATAAAATATTATTTGAGTCAAACCTTCATATATTGTAGTACTTTTATAAGGAAAAAATTACTAACATGCAAGAGGTTATTGAAATTTTAAATATTTTGATTTATTCTTCTTCCATTTATGGTTATGAAAGATAATCTTCAATACCACGTGTCACAACTTTACCAAAAATACTACAAATATTGTGCATTAAACAGAAATTATATAAATTGGTGGGCTAAGGGAAAGTATGGAATTCAGCTCTAATAAAATAGTAGTGATCATGTAGCTTGTCAATTAGCGAATAGTAGAAGTAATGTACTTTGCTTATCACTAGCAAGGTCAAGATGAAAACAATGCGACTTAGAAAATGTGGTCTGATCAGATCAGTGTGCATGCATTGAATCTGCTCTACGATCACAAGATATCAGGACATATGAACTAAGAAAGAACTGAAATCTGTGAGACAACCACGTTTTACACCTTACAATCTCATGTACAAGCACTCATATATTACACAGGTTGATATTTCAAGCAAATGTTTCAATGCAATATAGAAACTCACACAATGAACAATTTCTATCAAACACACATTATAACATATTTAAGTAATATGATTTAAAAAGATATCACAAATTTCATTTGAAATATATTTAAACGTGTTGTACATGTATTTAGGTAACTTCAGCTATGAGAATATCTATCTGTCAGTACAGAAATTTGGCACATTTGACAAGCTATGCTAATACATAAGGATTCAAATTAAAGACCACAATAGTTAATTTAAATATATTAATAAAAGCAGCATTGGTTCATATGACAAAGTGTAAATCTAGATTAATTTGCATGCAAAGTCAATAACGTCTTATCACAAGGTTTTCATATGTCATTTGATAAAGTAGACATATAATAAAAATAGAAACAAGTAAAAATATACATGTAATACTTGGAAGTTGTAAGTAACAGTTTAACAATTGTAAGTACCAGGGTTATTTTGTTACTTGATTTATAACATTTCAAATATTATGCAAAACATGTATTGAAATAGGTTGCAACATAAAATTCAAAATAATAAACAATTTTAAATGAAAATGAGCAATTATGTCCAATAATGAAACCGCAATATGCCTACATTGATAATATGTTTTAACTATATGATAAAGTGAAAAAATAAATAATGAAATTGCATTTATGACTTATTTCTTCAGAAATGAAATTTTTACTAAATCTAGTATGAAATTTTGAAATGAAGTATTTTTGTATTGCATAATACCCCCGTATCATAAACAGTATCCATACCACATAAATAAGTACATACTTAAGAGGATGATGATTTTGCGAAACCAGGAATAATTTTGAACATGCCCGCAGCTACTTTGAAGAAAAAGTACCACAGTTTACGAACCATTGTGAAGCGGGCATATAGGAACCGCCACAAAAATATGATAATTGCAATATTGACAATTCGGTTCCGTAATTGAAGCCGTTGAACATGCTTTCTGGCTGAGGGCAAGTTTGCCAAGTCTTCTTTTAATGCATAGACTTTGGTACCAACACAGTAATTCTCATAGTATGTAGGCCAATGGATTCTTTTAACTTCAAAGTTGAAGTTTTTCCGGTCTTCTGGAGTCAATTTGGCATCAAGTAGGCGCATATTTTCATTCTCAAAATCCCACTGAAATATCAATTAATATAAATAATCAGTAACCTAGTACAAATTGACAAGTTGAGAAGAGACACGGGCATGGCTAATGTCGATCTGACTCGTACCAATTTGCCATTGTTTCCATGGAGAACAGGTATAAGAAAGACCAATCATTTTATGTAAAACCACACTGCATCAGACACAAGTAAAGCATAATCAAAGTCTACTAATATACTTTTATCTCAATTTTGATTTCCTTATTTGCAGTATGAAATTATCAATGGTGTGACTATGATATGCAAAACTATTTGCATATAAATCGGAACTCTCCATAGTTCTCTGGAATGTGATTGCATTGATAATCTATTGTGTTGAATTGTCTGATAAGAGATCCACATATTAAATGCCATTATATCCTATTGATAATAATAATAATAATAATAATAATAATAATTTATTTTTATAGTATCAAATCACAATCATAAATGACATTTAGTGCTCGAGATACTTTACAAGAAACATATCTAATACATTTTGTACAATTTTACAGTTACAGTCACAAACTTATACAGTATACATGTATATACATTACTATTATATTGCAAGCAATAATGATTAGTAATTTTAATGTCTTTTGATGTCTATTTACTTAATTCATACAAGAGTCACTGAGGATATGCTTTCATACATAAAACAATCTTTATTTTTTATTTAAAACATTTCAATAGTGCTAATCTAAAACACATACTGCATATATCTGTAAACATTCAAACAACTATTATAAGTAGAAGCTATTTTCTGCAAAAGACAAATATCGTCTTAACAAATCTGACAAAGCTGACTTCAGTGTGGAACACAATTTTGTGTAATCACATATTCTTATCACTTAAATCAACATATATTGATTGATGTCATATCATCCCAAATCACTGTAATTATGAAATGACTGATCTATAAAAATGACTTGTACTTGAAATGATTTGTACGCCATAAGTTCAATAAACTTACACTGCGCTGCAAGTCTTCGTGCACTTGCTTAGAACCATAAATAAAAATGCACCTATTGAAGTAAATTCACAATCTTATCACAGACACAGCTTGACTACTATACTTGATTACTAGGTAGTACCTGTTGAGTGGTGAAGTACTCGAGCGTTTGTACTGATCGGAAGAGCCTCTGCTGCAGGCGCATGAACATGGGTCTGCGTCCGACCATCTTGAGGTACGTGTCGAGTAGTACAGCCGGCAGGTGGTGGTCAAACCACACGCACAGGTTGTGCCAGATTGTTGACGTTGTGAACCTACATACAAATGGTATGTTACTTTTTCAGTCTATTTCAACACGACTTTTTAATATAAGTCAGATACATTATCAGCTGCATGCCGTATGCATTGAGCGCAGATTATGTGCTTGACTGAAAGCTTCAACGTATTTCAACGTACTGGCTGACCCATTTTCTTGAAATATGATTAATCAAACTTATGGATAATTCAAAATCAGACTCATTGAAAAAATAATATACCAGCTTCCACTAGAAGTTATGATATTTTCCTGCTTTAGCTATTGTAACACACTTAATCGATTACCTTGGGTTGGGGATTCTGATCATGTTATCCACTGGGTTCTTCATGAAGTAAGTGTACGAGGCGCGTTCCATGTCTCCCCACAATGTGGGATTAAGTTGGCCAGATGTGCAGTTGTATACAGTAATTTCAGATGATCGTTCTACAGCTACAAGAAAAGTTAACGATGTGATTTACCACCATTTAGCAACCTTTCCTCTGCAATTTCATTTTATTCACACATGACGTGAGATACAGAGCTTAACAATTAAGCTTCTAAGTTCTTAAAGTCCTCAAAATAGCTTACAAACTCTTCATATATCAACATGTTGACACCACAAAAACAAAAACAAAAAAACAAAAAAAAAAAACAATTAGAACCATTTCTCTTGAGTGATATGGAATGAACCTATTCATATCCTAATTATCCATACTCATATATATAATACGGCTGATGGCTGAACGTTAAGTGTCTACTATACCTGTATGCCATGCCACAGCTATCATAAGGTTAGTGGCAACATCAACTGGAATGAGGTCTGCCTTTGCTGTGTTATCCCCCTTCATACTTCGTAACACGCCTTTCCCTATGGCTGCTAGTAAGCCTACAATTGCATATGGATACATGTATCTCTACACCAACTATTGCAGTTTTTATTGCTTATTATCTTCAGTTGCATTTATTTACCTATTTCTCCACTTGAAGTATATGGCACAAAGTCTAAGCTAGTAAGTTAAAAGTTGGTATATTTCAAATTCTTTTAATATGACAAATTAAATATAAACATGTACTTCTTTTACTAAGACTCCTAAGTTAATAAATACTATCGTAAATTATTGTAGTAAATGACCAACAACCGTACAGTTTACCAATGCACCACTGAATAAATACTATCGTAAATTATTGTAGTAAATGACCAACAACCGTACAGTTTACCAATGCACCACTGAATTACCACCTCACCTGTGGGTCCGTTGAAGTTGTCCACCCAGCCGGCGAACGGTTCCATCCAGGAGGCGCCCACGATGGAGGGACGCACGATGGCACTTGGGATGTTGCCGTGCTCCTCTAGCACCACATGCTCCGCAAGCGCCTTGGTGAACGTGTACGTGTTGGGACGAGGGTACACCAGTCTGACAATAGCGGGAGAACTGAGACTTACAGCAAATATATGGAGAAAGACAACGATCTGATGTGACAGTCTTTTGTGGGCAATACATCGTTATTGTAGGTAATGCAACTGTGATGGTCTCTAGTTATTATTTAATCTCTCGAAAATGAGTATTTACTAGCTCCAGTTATATTTATAGTAACAAGCAGGTCACAAGCAAAATCTTCATACATAGATGACTCACCAATATGACCACATAAATGGAAACCCTCCTGGATTTGTGAGAAAGGCTTCATGCTTTACAAAATTTCAATATATGATTGAAAAATAACTATTTACGTTCTACTTTTTCACACTGTTCAAGCATCTAATTTTTTTATACATGTTGATAAGTCAATCATACAAAATCTATAATTATCAATCAACGGATCGATCAATTCAATGCATAATTAAATTGTTCAATAATATAAAGCACCTCATTATTGTAATGTTATGATGTGGTCGGCTCTTATATATGTGTAGTTGTATAAAACACACACCATGTGTTAATCAATACTTATTACGGCAACGGTCAATGATTGGCTTCAATGTGTGGTCCACTAATAAATATGCAAGCAAATTGCAAATACAGTAAAAACCTCCAATTAAGACCACCTGTATATTGAGACCACTTCTGTAATAGGACGATTTTTGTTGCTTCCAAACGTTCATAAAGCTAACAAAGTGAACCTCCTTATAAAGACCACCTCACTATTGAGACCACTTGATGGTCTAATAGAGAGGTTCTACTGTTTATATCCAAGAATAGTCTGAGGTTCAATATGTGTATCTTTCACACCCTTGTTAAAATATAATGAACATTGGATTCTAGTGTTTTAAGGTAGATGGTCATTCTATGTCAAACTCAAACCAACTAGCAATGACCAATGAAAGAATATATACCAACTTGGTAATGTCCATTTTATTCCATGTAATTGTCTTGCAATGGTGGCTTAAACAAGGCTTAAAATTTGCACTGGTAAAATGTCATTAGAATTCGCTCCTTTTCCAGTTAAAGTTTATCAAAATCAATTATTTAAAATGAAACTGTTTAAATCTTTTCCACTCACCTAGGTGTAAGGAGTTCCATAGCATCATCATCCATCCAGTCTATGGCATCGATCACCTTCTGTGGGGCTATGGGGGGAGGGTAAACAAGCTCTTTTACAGCAACCTAAAATGGCATTTAAAAATTGTATCACAGCAAACCATTGAATATCTTTTGTCATAAAATGATAATTTAAAAGATTACGTTAGAAAAGATATATTGTTGAAAACAGATGTCTATCTTACTAAAATTAATACAAGAACAGAAATGTATGGTTTTATTGATGGGAAATTTCATTCATGGCCTCTGTACTAGCCATATCTAATGGGCACTAATGTGCTGACAGAAAGTTCTTGGAGTAACATTTTCTATCATAACTAAAAATGGTAATTAATATCAAAATAAAAAAAATAGGAATGAAACACTGTTTTTTTTTTTGCAGGATGTACATTGAAATATTTTACATAATACCTAACACTTACATGAAAATGACATTTTTTTCAGTCTGTGAGAGACAGATTCAGATTTTTTAAGCAGGGCTAAATTGTAGATTAGGTACCATGGTTAGAACAGGAGTATTTGCATACACATGGCTAGTCACTCAAGTGACACAGTAATGTGTGTTCAAATAAAAAATGTAAGCAAACTTTGCTGTTCTATTCATGGGACCTCATCCCCAAATTAGGAATGTTCAAAATGTCTGACTCTGTCTCTCACAGACTACAAAAACGCCATTTTTATGCAAGTGTTCACCATCATGTAAACCAATCAGAATAACAATGAGTAACATTTTCTATCGTAACTAAAAATGGTACTGAATATCAAAATAAAATTGCATGAATGGTACCCTATTTTTTGACGGATCCACATTACATACATAAAAAAGCTAGAAATCTCCCTCCGGACTTCATCCGGGGAGATTTAATTAAAATACTGCTGTTCTAATCATGGTATCTAATCCTCAATTTGGGCTTGTTTAAAATGCCTTACTGAATATTTCAACTTTTTTAGACTTCAACTTTGTAAAATAGCCATTTTGGTAGGAGGCATATGGAGAGTGCGGAACAGCTGTGTTTATATGCTTTTGGAAACATTTAATAAAATCGCTATACATGTATTAGATCAAGATTTCACATCCTATCACTGTAAATTCATCTATGATGTTGCACAATCTCCTGTGCATTGAATATCACAAACCAATTGAATTGAAGTTAGGCTTTTCTTCACTGATCTAGGTCAGAAGCAGTCCCAACTATGCAAATTGCTCTTACATTCTAATTTGTCTTTACATGGTCAAAATGAGTATACTTGCAAATTTCAAATTTATAGATGCTGAAATTTTTATAGGTGTGCATATCTTTCTAAGTTACTTAGAAGCAACAACACTTCTTATCCAAGTGCAGCATTTTACTTTAAATTATTTCTAATAATTTTTAAAATGAGTGTCTTAGGGAAAAAAATTCTTGCAAAAAGTAGTGGATTAAAATTGGTGTCAGCATAATAAAGCACACCTTATCACAGTTTGCGTAAGCCGTAGAGACATGGAGGAATGACTCTAGTTTGGAGCACTGCTTTGCCAATTGCATCATTCGCCTCACTCCGAGTACGTTCATTTCTACAGCCAATTTGAGAGCCTCGTCAAACTTAACAGTAGCAGCAGAGTGGAAAAAGATGGAGACATTGTCAATGATCTTTTGTCGGTCTTCATCGCTGATGCCTAGGCCATCTTGTAGGATATCACCACTGACTGCAATCACCTGGTAGCATATCATTAAAATTATAAAAAATGAGTGTTGAAATTTTAAAGGAATATTATTTTCCTTGTTACTACATGAGCTAAATTTCATTTTTTACATACTTATACATGAAGATAGGAAAAATATATTTGTCTATGCAATTGAAAATGATAATGTGTATTCTAACTATTAATGTGAAATTCTATTTTTATTGAAATATTTGCCCACAAACCCCATAAGGGTTAGACGGCCACATAGGTTAGGAGTTGTACCACTAATTTTATGGTAGTATACTAGTATAGTGTTGTGGCTTCACACAGAGAGTGATGTACAGAATCTCAAATAAGTTTGAGTAAGCCAACTATTTTTGAGAACTTGTAAGGTTCAACATCAACAATAAAATATAGGACATACAATACACATCTGCAAAGCCCTCTCATTGACCATCTCCCTAATAGCATACTGATAGCAATATCATAATCTATTTTTCAGTTTGAAAAACACATTAACATCATCATAGATATTGATATCTATACCAATATCTTAAGGGACAACACACAATCTTAAAACCCAGTTATAGTTGGTATCTATGCTAATGTCAAATAATATACCTTTTCAATACATTTGGGATTGTCATTGCGGACTGTATCAAAGAGCTTGCTTTGCATGAGTTCTTCCACTCTCTGTTGAGGCAAAGAACCTTTCTTCGGTCGCACTAGGATGTATATTTCTTTGATAGCGGGGCATGATCTCAATAGTTTCTCCACCAATACTTTGCCCATAAAACCTGTAAAACATACAAATAATATTCATATAAATAGGAAGATCGTTGCTTCACCCTAAGTCAGACTGTCAGCATTTTGGCAATCAGATATTTGCAAAACAATAGATTAATGGTGCTTTCCCGCTCAAGATTTAGTTGGAATATTGAAAATTATTTTGCTAAATACTTTTCATAAGATCAAAATACCAGTACATAATCTAGCTGTTCTCATACAAAATCAATAAGTGAGACATAAATCAGGATTCCATTTTTTTTTTCAGATAACAAGAGCTATACTACTAGCTTATACCCGTGTGGTCAAAGAGGCATGCTGAGAACCACATTGAATCACTTCGGTTACGTAATCATATAAGTAGATCCCAACTAAATCATTAGTGAAATCCATTGACTTGGCATGCAAAATGAAATCTATGGGAGGCAATGTTAGTGTCCATGTAAATGGGAACACAATGCCCTCCGTGGGCATAGAAAAAAGATATATTTGGTGAATGTATATATACGTTTTTTGCAGCATTTTATTTTCAAACACCCTTGTCCTGACGACACTTGCCCACGTCCTGACAGCACCACCACCCATCCTGAAAGCACCCTAACAGCATCCCCATACACACAACATCCACGATCAAGTCAAGGCGTCATTTATTGAAAGGCAGTTTTTTACTATATAAACATGACAGGGTGACCATCCTCTGTAATAGCCAGTGAAAATCAAAGTCATTGTGATTTTTCCCTAACATTGGCATAAGTATTCTTATTTAGAGCGTACAAACTACAAACACCTAAATAATGTTAACACACTAACAACACAGCGAACATAAGCATCAAGTATGATTCATTGGCGGAGGTTTTCATAACCATTTAACAACAGTCAATGATGAAAAGAAAGTCAAGACACCAACCATCCAAAAATAAAGGCCACTCCGCAATGCCCGCATTTTGACACCACCCAACCACTTCCTGATAGTACCTGCCAACATCCCCCCATCCACAGACCACTAATTAACAACAAATAGATATTACGTAGTTCAGGTCTTCACCACTGGTCTACACCATCCACTCCCACCGATTGTCCTAATAGCACCCACCCTTGTCCTAAAAAAGCTCAGCCCCAAATCTGATACCGAACGCCAAGTCCTGCATGCTTCCTATCCAGACAGCACCCATGACTTGATAGTACTAACATTACCAACCTCTCATCCTGCTTGCATGGTTCCCACAGTGAATGGATGACAAAATTCACTGACTTTTCACTGACCTTTTCACTGACCAAATACTTGTTTTAATCGCAAAACGTACATAATGTTATTATGATTTATGTTTATTTTTTGAAATTCCATTATATTGAAATCAGAATTTTCAATAATTTGGTGTTTGAAAAAATTCTCCTGGTACACTGATGCCTCCATTTTTCTAAGGCTCCAATAAAGTTAAACTCTTTTATGTTCTCTCCTTCCATGGTTATTCTCATTATCTGATCACAGTGTTGTGCGTTTAAACGATTTCTGCAAGCAGTCAGGGTCATATTCTGTACACTAAATGTTCGCTCAGTCACTTGTATGCACTGTGGATGTGTTGCCGCTAAACACACAAGTTTCAGGAGGCCAGGTAGCTCCTCACTGTGATACTTTGACATTATCTCCCACAAATTTCCAAGACTATGCAGTGGATATTTACAATTTTTGACTATCGTTTTACAGTGGTGCCATTCTTCAAAACCGCCATCTGACCAAACACATGAGAATCCACACTTGACCAGACACATGAGAATCCACAGTACTTCCAGAGACAATTTACAAGGACGAACATGATTGGTTGAAAAAAAGCAATATTCCCGTTTGCAGCCAATCAAACGATTTTGACAATTCAGGGCTTTTCCGTCATTGCTATTTTTTGGGCCGGGAGGTCAAATAAAAAAATCATTGCAAATTCCAGATAATCGGGAGCTGTGGGAACCATGTGCTTGAAGCCACATACACATTGGCATAGCCAAGATACAGACACATTTTGATACTTACACAATACACATATATAGTGAAGTCCTTTTAATACTCATGTTCTGTCAATTACGTCCAACCATAATAGTAATAAATTATATCAATCCTGCAAGCATCCATACACCCGATTACTATAACATGACTACAGGAACAGTCCCTCCATGTACATGTGTGTACAATTAGGTCTCAGCCGAGTCATTTTAGTCACAGCTAAGGTAGGAAAAGTAAGTGTTTATGTATCATGCCTCCCATGGAATTAGGACAGGAATATATTGAGTAAAGTGTATAAAATGAGTACCACACTCTTTTTTCCCAGCACCCACCTTTGTGCAAATTGTGGGCATGGGTGATACTTTGTAACGTTGGCTCTGACCACTTTTGTTAGTTAGTACATACAAATGAATAATAAATAATATTGGCACACTTCATTGCACTGACAACTTAGCACCTTCCAAGTATCAAGTATGCTGTGCAGAGTGTTTTGAAACAAACTTTAAGACTGAAGGTAAATTGAGACAGGGAAGTTTCTTATACCACAATACAGAATCTTTTGGAATGAATAAGAGATCAAGCAAGAGATCAAGCTATGGATTTCTGAGCTTGGATGTAGTATACTTGGCGCAGACGGAGAACTATCTGGATTAACTCCGAATTAAAGCTCGTATGAGAATATCTCAATCTCATGTAAATCATCACTGACAATGCACTTGGCATCTAGTATGCAAACGCTATTGGATGAAAAATTAGTGTCTATGCTAATGGACACATAATGCTCTCCATGGCACAGATATTGTCACACACATCAGTAGAACATCCCTATTAAGACTGCCCAAGGACTGGCGTCAATTGGTTTAATATCGGGGTGGTCTCTTTAGAGACGTTTGCAATGGCCTTTTTTATGAAGACTTGGGACTGTTATAAATCATCTTATAACAGAGGTGGTGTATTTATAGAAGTGGTCTTGATTGAAGGCTCTAATGTACACATAGCCCAATTGGCAAAGTGTTTTAATCCCTAGTATTTGAACCGATGTGACGCCTTTGGCGTCTTTATGACATCACACTACTCCACATGACGCTGTCATGGCGGCCACTGTCTGCTATTTTTGTTATAAAACCGTTAATTAACAACTACCAGGGCCATTTTGACCCTGCAAAACATATTCGTGCAAAACTACATAGTACCATGAATGACCTCCTGTAGTCAGATGGCATCCAGCTAGTCAGGTTAAAGAGGAGATAGCCGAACAAAGTCCAAAAATTAGCGTATTAATATATAGGATTTGGGTCATAATTTCCTTATCCACTATATTTTGGGGTCATAATTTTTCAAACTTCTGTATATTACATTGTTAGATAATAAAATATTTTTTGCTCTAATTCACATTATCCTTTAGTAACATTGTATGAGCATTATCAAAAAAATTATGTCATTTCTGACATTTTATATTTGGGTACTAGATCAGCTTAGTTATATTTTGGGGGTTGATATTTTCAGCCGTGGCACTATATTTCTAGGTACTGATTTCATATCCCTGCTATTTTTTGGGGTACAACCTCCGCCCCCCAACAAATTCAAGAATGAAAACATCACCCAGATAGGAGGTTTTGTCCCGATAAAAAAAAGAAATAACCTTTATATGGCAGGAACTCGGGGTTGGGGGGGAAGGGGGGGGGGGGTCTTACTGTATGTTGGCTAGTACGGGTGTGCCATTTCTATGGGTCACATTTTTAGCCATCTCAGGTATAGTGGTCCAGGTGGGTCTAAATTTTGTGATTTTAGTATAGCCATGGGTCTAAATTTTGTGATTTTTGGTATAGCTGTGGGTTTGAAATTAAATGTACAGATATAGGTAGTGTAAATTTTATTTTGTTTGATACTGATATCATCTTTTTTTAATATTTTGTTGATAAAATGTTAACAGAATATAGTTTCATTATATTTTTATGTATAGACAAGGGTCACTTTTTCAGCGTCAAGTTATAGACATAGGTCACTTTTTCATTGTCAAGGTAAAGACATGGGTCACTTTTTTTTATGCCAAATATGTATATCGATGGGTACCGTTTCAACATACGAAATGGCACGCCCCTACCCATTTTGAGAGACCCCCCCCGAGGACGAGAACCCCCCATCTTCCCAGTCATACATACAGACAATTGATAATTATGTAAAAACTAGCTACTTATGCCAAAATTATGTCACTCAGTCGCGTTAATAAATCTGGTAATACTATACATGTATACAGCCAATATATATAATGGATTAAGTGGATTGTACAAACCTGTGGCTCCAGTTATAAAAACGGACCGATTTGCATAAAAATCCGGAATACTATTCATTTTCACTGCCCTTTCGTGGTCAGTGGTATCCATTTAGATGTTTCTAGTAAGGCCAGGTAAAAATTTATGACAGAGTCTGGCTACATAAACAAACGAAAAGGCCTCCACAGCGGTTTACAAGTGTAACACGCCACCAACTGATAATAAGCCGACAGCAATCATGGCGAGTACACGTGCACTTTAATATGCAGCCTCGATAGCTTAGGATGGCTGCCCTTACAACCGACTCTTCGTGATGTTGACTATTGCTGAACTAACAATACATTCGAGGGGCAACAACGATTGTTCCTACATGGGGGCTCAGCGAGTTTTGAGCACTAACAAGCAAATGAAACAGACTAGATTGAAATGGATGTATGTTTGAATACCATAGACCATTTAGTGTTATTTAACTGCATGGAATGATCCACCCCAGCCGACGTCGACGTAATCTGATTTCCCTTGATATATACGGTGTATATAGTTTTTTTTGCCTACTTTTCTCTTCATGCACACACACCATTTTTTCGGAGGATATAGTCATCAATTGTGATGTTTTCCTCGTCATTGTTATACAGATATACAGAGATATATAGATTGCCTATGCAGCTTAATATTATATAAGCGGATTTTGAAATTGCCGAGATACTCTAATTTTGAGTAAAAACATAAGGGACTGCCCATTATTTATTGCCGGGGGGCGTGTGAGGATTTGGTCAGATGTGCATGTACAAAATTCATGATCCCCCCTTATTTTTATTTACAAAAAGGCACCCCCCCCCCTATTTTTTCATGTACAAAATAGGTGACCCCCCCCCCCCCCTCCCCATTCAAATGTGTGTTTTTTTGCCACGATTATATTATATAAATTAGTAGAGAAACTGCTCACGCTATGGGCAGTTTTCCAAAACGTCCCATTTACTAAGTAATTTTTTCATAAATAATGAATACATAAATGATATTTTAACAGATAATTAAAGTATAGTTCATGTTCTATCTTTTATCGATAATTCAGCACTAAATTCGTCAAAGTATTATATTTAAAAAAATGTTTTGATGATCGTTTCCACCTGTACAGGTTCGACGTACGAAATATTGCTCACATTATGGGAATTTCACAAGATGTAGTTGTGACTACCGTAAAACGTCTCCCCGATTGCAAACACCACATATAGGGTGTTCCATAATAATGCTTTTTCGTAGCACCTTTTACGGCACTTCACAAAAGTTGACCCCATGGTCATAGATCATGCTGATTTTTTTTAGATTTGTCTTGCAGTCAAAAAGGTGTACTATTTATTAGCGTGCACCTAAACCATTTCATGTATACAGAATGCATAACATTGGATAATTGGCAGTTTATAATCTTACTGGCTATGTATTGAAATTGATTAAAAGTGTATTGAAAGAGCTTTCAAACAAGCTCTTATTTATCAAATTTCGTCCAGTAGTTTTTGAATAATAAGCTAAAGAGATTTACGAACATTAGTTGCATATACGCCAGCTTTAAATTATCGTGTGGCGCTTTCGTATTACACTTTAGAGACCATTCAGTATTTGTGACAGGGTGGGGTAGGAGGATTTTCCAAAATTGCTGTGAAAAAATTAATAACCCCCCCTCAAACCTCTGTGAAAAATTTGGTAACCCTCCTCAATTTCATGTGACAAAAATTGATGAACCCCCCACCCCCCGCCCCCACCCGACCCCCAACAGTTAACGCATTCATGGTCAGTTAACTAAAATCCTATTTGATGGATATCCGTAATATAAAAAAAACAGTAACTTTTAGTACAGAATCTAAAAAATAGGGGTAAATTTTATGTGAAAAAATTGATAACCCCCCCTCAAAAGTGCGTGAAAAAATTGATAGCCCTCCCTCCAAACATTGTGACAAAAGTTCATGGCCCGTCCTAAAATCCTCCTACCCCACCCTGTCATAAATACTGAATGGTCCCTTATTGTGGCGTGTTTGCCGGAGAGCGAGTCGGAGCGTTTGTTGCCTGCCCTTTTTTTTTAATTGAATTTTCAAACTTGGAACCCTTCGAACGTCCCATATATAAAAATCCAAAATTGTTCTACAATGTTTATTTTTGATTGAAATGATACATAGCTAGTGATTCACAGATCAATGTTTATAAAATAACTAATACTTCATTGTCTAATGGAGTATTTATGTTTCAACACATCACAAAATGATAAGTTTCTCACGTCAACTCGATATTATAGTCTTATTTCATAATTTAATTGTTTCCATGCATGTTATGTATGTGTGTTATATCTAATGAATCATAATAATTGTAACTCTATCAACACAATAGGTCTATGAACACATTCAAACTTTGTCATAATCTCCTTAAAATACCCATACTATCACACTGTGTCACACCAAAGAGGTAGACCATGTCATAAACTAAAAAAAAAGAAAGTCTACTGCACTGTACGTGGTTCGCAGTGGTCCACAAAGAGGCATTTTTACGGTATATCCTTCTGAGGCATAAGGGTCAATACTCCAGTAGACAATTATCTATTATTTGGACCAAACATAAACATTGTAGAGCAATTTTGAATTTTTACACATAGGACGTTCGAAGGGTCCCAAGTTTGAAAATTCAATCAAAAAAGGGCAGTTTAAACAAGTACAAAAAATTCTAAAAAAAATCAGCATGATCTATGACCATGGGGTCAACTTTTGTGAAGTGCCGAAAAAAACATTATTATGGAACACCCTAACCGCATACCACTTTGCATGAATTATGGTTACTAATGTTCATGGGCAAATATGTATATCAAAACTTATTTTTTCCTTAAGTAAACATACATGTATTGGCAATTTATCTTTAGATGCTTATCCAAAGAGCATTACTATCTCTGGCTTATCTCTGACTATGTAGTGTTATTACATCTAACGTGTGAGTTCCTTTGGAGATGTACGTAATAATCAACCCTACGATAGATGTGCCCATAACGTGAGCACTGCTCATAACGCGAGCACTTCCTAGAGGTGTTTTACCCATGAAATGAAGGTAAAATAAAAATAAAAAATCTTTAATATTACCCTGGCAGAAAATAGATGACTCCCCCCTCTTGTACTTGGTACAAAATTGATGACCACCCCTAAAATATCTGTACAAAAATAGAGAGCCCCCCTGGATTACCTCAGACCCCCCTGACTTAAATAATGAGCACTCCCTAAGAAACATCCCATGAATGAAGAATGGTAGTAGTATGGATGGGCGATAATCAAACCTCCTAAATCAAATTAATTGATTTTGACAGCTCAAGGTCACGCCCACTGTCTGGGTGTGACCTTGAGCTGTCAAAATCAATTAATTTGATTTACGAGGTTTGATTATCGCCGTGGACACAGCTCGGTCTGAGGAGGTGTGAGAATGGGGAAGCTGCAAGAGGCCTGGTGTGACCTGTCAATTAAAGTGATGGATGAGGTTTGTATTTTGTGGAGGCTGAGCGCTCGCGAGCGTCGACACCGCTCAGTGTGAGGATGGGGCTGTGCTAAGCGTGGTGACCTGTCAATTAAAGTGATGGATGAGGTTTGGATTTTGCTCTGGCGTGCGCTGGTGCTGCTCGGGCGCTAGCGCTGGTGAGACTTGTGTGAGGCATGGTGACCTGTCAATTAAAGTGATTTATGAGGTTTGTATTTTGCGGTGCCCCTGCTCGGTGTGTGAGGCGCATCGTCGCTGCTCGATATGTGAGACGCACCGTCGCTGGATGGTGGAAACAGGCGGGTTTTTGGTCGGCTAGCGTTAGTGCTGCTCGGTGTGTACCTGTCAATTAAAGTGATGGATAAGGTTTGTATTTCGCGGTGGCCCTGCTCGGTGTGTGAGACGCATCATCGCTGCTCGATGTGTGAGACGCACCGTCGCTGGATGGTGGAAACAGGCGGGTTTTTGGTCGGCTAGCCCATCCATACTACAAATGGTATCATACTATGTCGAGAGTATTTTTTAAGATGCACCCCCCCGCTGACCAGTGGTCATTAACGGGTAAAATGTAGGTCAAAATTCCAGCAGATGTGCTATAATGTTTAATGTAAACACTTCCAATCGCCAACACCCATCCCACTACTCAACAACAATTATTCCATAGCACAGGTGTGCACCATGCCACTCACGTATCGTCCTCACATCATCCACCACTGTTCAACCCCCCCCCTCCCACCCCCACCCCTTTGTGCCACCACTACCCCAACGTTAACGAAGCCCACTCCCCATGTTTCACATAATCTTATTAAATCTCACTACAGAGTTGGGACGGTGCATTTTCAAATACGAGCGTGGGCGGATACTCGTCCAGGCGACCAGCTCTATCAAAAATTATTTTGGTAATCTGTAGTTCGGTGTTGTCAGGTTTACAATTAGGTGCAGAAGACATGGAATATTTTAATTATCCATCTACAAAAACATATTACACGTATTTGTAATACGAGTTGTAAGAAGATAGGCTTTTAATGGATGGACTCGTCTCCAGAAGAACATGGGTTCGATTCCGGAACTGGTTGTGGGTGTTGAGCAAACTCATAACTAGATAGTTGCACATAGCTCGGTGGCACCTACGCACTAATTCGGTACTGGTCATTGGGTTGAAGAGTAATTGTGTAAGTGATTAGCATTGTGCACTGAATGTGCCGCCATGGCAAGTATGTGAGAAATTATCAAATGATGATCAATAAGTGTTGCTAATGACCTCGTGTAAAATATAAAGTTGTGAGACTTGGATCGTCACCTCCCACCTCTCTGTTCATTATAATTACTTGCTAATTGATACTTTGTATTTTCTTTATTTTCCCCCCCCCCCCCAACCACCACCTTTTTATGTGCTCGAGACCTTCACGGGACCTTGTCGAGTTCTAGTCCCTTTCTACTCTCTTCTTAGTCGGGAGCTAGTGCTGTGTCGGTGTTGGCAAAAGTCACCATGGATCCACGACTTGTGCCACGATAAACCTTTTGGACTGACATGCAGTCCAACTAAAAAAGCTGTGAGTGTTTTAACCAAGACTAAATTAGAATTAAGTACTTTGACGTTACCTTTATATTATTTATTATAAAGCGCTCTTAGTGATTGGAGGTTAGTTGCCCTGACTTATATTACAAGAATGGTGTGTGTGTGTGTGTGTGTGTGTGTGTGTGTGTGTGTGTGTGTGTGTGTGTGTGTGTGTGTGTGTGTGTGTGTGTGTGTGTGTGTGTGTGTGTGTGTGTGTGTGTGTGTGTTTGTGTGTTTGTGTGTGTGTGTGTTTGTGTGTGTGTGTGTGTGTGTGTGTGTGTGTGTGTGTGTGTGTGTGTGTGTGTGTGTGTGTGTGTGTGTGTGTGTGTGTGTGTGTGTGTGTGTGTGTGTGTGTGTGTGTGTGTGTGTGTGTGTGTGTGTGTGTGTGTGTGTGTGTGTGTGTGTGTGTGTGTGTGTGTGTGTGTGTGTGTGTGTGTGTGTGTGTGTGTGTGTGTGTGTGTGTGTGTGTGTGTGTGTGTGTGTAATTAATGTACGTACACCCCGCATCTAACGATGGCGAGGCCCATAGGCAAAGGCAATATCTACATCTCTTTGCTTGCTGGATTTTTATTGGCGAAAGAATACATATAACACTGAGATTTTGTTGCCGAAACTGTTGATGAAACGTTATTCTTCTTTAATCATCGTCTTATCCGGGTGCGGTCACTTCGTACATACTGGCATCACCGTCTACCTACAAAAACCAAACAAGCATCAGCACACATAAGCAGCAATACCGAGACTACATTGTGCTTCAACTGTATTCTGTTTCGTACAAATGTATCCATGTTGTGCATTGATTAATTTGAAGACTAATTTTCTGAATTATGAGGGAATATTGAAGGGAATAGGAGTGGACAACATTGATGGAGAATGTAAGAAATGCACTGCTATCGGCTTCTGTAATAATTTTGTCCAAAGTTATTGCTATGTAGCTTACTCGAGCTCTAATAGAAGCGAATCCACCAGTTGTAGTTGCAGCAGCTAGGCGGGTCTTCCAAATCACAAATGTAAATCCTGTAGGCCACGTAGCCAGTGTAATTGTCGTCTACTGGCGTGTCTATTACTTCACCAGTTTGAGACTCGTCGATACTTGGTCCCCTGTTTACAGAAATAACATGTGGGTTACACAGGAGGAGAAGGACAAGGAGAAGGAGAAGGAGAAGGAGAAGGAGAAGGAGAAGAAGAAGAAAAAAAAAGAGGAAGAAGAAGAAGAAGAAGAAGAAGAAGAAGAAGAGGAAGAAGAAGAAGAAGAAGAAGAAGAAGAAGAAGAAGAAGAAGAAGAAGAAGAAGAAGAAGAAGAAGAAGAAGAAGAAGAAGAAGAAGAAGAAGAAGAAGAGGAGGAAGAGGAGGAAGGGGAAGAGGAAGAGGTGCTCCTCATGCTCCTGGTGATTACGGAAAGCACCCGATGGACACACTATTTACAGCCCGTGACGGACTCATAATGCCCAGTGATTGTGTCCCGAACTCTCCCGATGTTTTGAAGTCACACCATCATATGTTATATATTATGTTTATCTTGTTACTATCACTAGTATATGACACGATTATACAGGTTTTAAAGTTTAACTTTTCAATGACAACCGTGTAGGATTACTGGAAATTAAAACTAATTAAAAACCTACATAGTCTGAGTCCATTCTATATTCGCAAAATCCACTGAATCACTATCGCTTGATTCCCCGGCATCCAATGTAAGCACATCGGTTGTTCGTGTCCAGCTAATTGAAAGATCCGGACAGTAGTCTGCAATTATATAGGTACATTGTGGTTAGACCATTATTCAATGTCTGCTTGGAATGATAGCATCATTATATCCTCACAACCCTAAGGTCATGAGCTCGAGCCCTGTCAGGACCACATTATGTAATCAAATTGGAGAGTAGGTTTATACAACCTGTCTTCAGCTACATGAGCTATATCTATCGTGGTTCAAACATGTTTAAATATACGAAATAAAGAGAGATGAGGTTGAAAATTGTTCATATGGTTCACAGTATACATTTGATATACCTCATATAATTCTACCGTAACAAACAAAAACAAACAAAACAAATACGCATTTTGCATACTAATTTCGTAAGTGAAGTCAACTTTCCACACTAAATATTTTAAATGCAGCAATAAACATTTCATTAAATGCAAGGGCATGCTTAATAAACACCCATAATGATCCCATTTCCCCTTCCTCGCATAATATATTCTTCTATGTCATCTATGTACATGTTTAATACACTAATTTTGTGAGTCCGGCGAACTCTGACGTCAATAAAGATGTCAAACATGGGTTAAAATATTAATCTGCCAATCGACCTATAAATATACTAATAGTAAGGATGACGGCGTCTTTGTCACTTTTTCACTACAGTAGAGCATTCAATTAGGACCAGCTCTACAAAGAGATCACCTCGATGATATGATGATTTCTTACAGCAAGACCAAAACTCCCATAAAAGGCAAATACAAGCCTCCATAAAAGACCACATCTCTACTAAGATCACTTGCAGCAGGCTATCGAGTGGTCCTAATAGATCCCACTGTAAGTATCTCATTGCGTCTATGTCTCCCGGTCTCGGCTATGTGTGTTGTGTAAGTGTGCCAAATAGTTTTGCCTCATTTGTAATCGCTGTGTGATTTCTTGTGTTTTGGGTTGAATGAATGTGGGTGGTGTCAGGATGTGGACAGCTGCTGCCAGGGCACGGTTAGGTGCCCTCAGAATGGGGGGGGCGTCGGATCCAAATTTACACTCGTCTGCAGCCTCAGACCTCAACAGGAGAATCTTGGCAGTTCCTTCTCCAATGGAAGGGATTCCATTATCGTGCTTGGATCTATTACAACAGTCAACTGTCTGTTGAGATCTGAGGCTGCAGACGAACGTAAAGGCCGACTCGAAGTTACGGACGAAGATGGCGGCCGGAAATAATGTCCTGGACATACCTATGCATGATTCATATGAATATGATTGATTTGCATTTTCAAAAACTACAAAGTTTCAGTTTGTGTGTCGCTTATTAATTAATTAATCATATTGTGCATATATTAGAACAATTATAATGCAATATTGAATCGTGTAGAAGAGAAGAGGTCGGTAATATCCATATTTAACTACTTTAGTAGATTGGGGGTAGGGTTAAGTATTCGGCCATAAGGGAATGATCATTAATAACGATACACGCGAGGGGGTCGTCCATTTTGGGACCAGAACCCCCTCAACATTTTAAAAAGTTGAGTGACCCCCCCCCCCAATCCAATCAAATCAAAAGTCTTCTATACAGTCATTGCATTTCTGCACAATTGCTAACAGAATATGGTAACAATGATAATACCGTAGCGTAAAATACCGTAGCGTAATAAAAATGTTAAGTGACCCCCCTCCACCAACAGTTATCTGAGAAGTTTAGCACACACACCCCACCCCCCAACCCCAACATTTTGGACAACCCCGGTATCATTATTTATGATCGTTCCCTACAATTACAACTACTCCCTCAATATACTCACGTGATGTGTCATGTCGTAGGTACTTGGACCGGTTATCCAATGCAACAATTTATATGATCATATCTGCCTCTTAGAATGTATAACATATAACATTCTGCACTTGCTCAAAGTCTACATTTTTATCAATACTTGCGCAATAGAGCATCCAATGATCTCGCAATGGCAGATCCAGGTTTTTGGAAAAGGGGCGGCACTTAAGAAGGGGGGGACCCTATGAAAATGAAGTATTTTGGTGGGAAAAGGGGGGCGGGTGCCCCCTGCCCCCTTGATCTGCCTATGTCTCTTGAACAAATGCATTTTCTGTCATGCTCTGGCCTTTAATGTGATGAACCTATGCTTTGAAATACATATACAGTACACTATCCAATCAAGACCACCTCTCTATTGATACCGGCTCTATAATAAAACCACTTTTCACGGTGCCAAACGTTTCATAAAGCTACCAAAACAAATCTCCGTATAGAGACCACTTCTCTGTTGAGATCATTTAACACTGGTTCCAAACGTGGTCCTAATAGAATCTGTTTCCAATGAGATAATTTTGAAAAGGCGAGTTTTAAAGAATTCGACCAAACGTGTGACAAAGAATTAATTTGCAAAATAACATTCAGACAGACATTTGTACATAAGAAACAACCTATAAACTTTACGCACTAAAAAGTACCTTCAGTGTCACCATCTCAGTGTGTTTGTGTATGTATGCATGTGTGTGTGCGTGCGTGTGTGCGTGCGTGCGTGCGTGTATGTCCTTTGTTACTATATACAGCTACGTGGCTGTTTATCAAAGGTTTGAGCCTCCCGTAAGACGAATGAGAAGATAAATCTTATTTTGTCTTTATAAGCAAACCGTAACCATGCAATGCGATGTTTCAATGTCATATACGTCAAGAGTTCGGTATCTACAGTCATCTGAAATCATTAATTTTGTGCATGAGACTCAGAACATTTTGTATTTATGAAGTCATATATTTCACGTAGACATGCCTGAGGGGTTGAGACTATAAAATGTCTGTATTACGAGGATGGTGCTAGAAAGACCATCTTGGTGTGTGTGTGTGTGTGTGTGTGTGTGTGTGTGTGTGTGTGTGTGTGTGTGTGTGTGTGTGTGTGTGTGTGTGTGTGTGTGTGTGTGTGTGTGTGTGTGTGTGTGTGTGTGTGTGTGTGTGTGTGTGTGTGTGTGTGTGTGTGTGTGTGTGTGTGTGTCTGTGTGTCTGTGTGTGTGTGTGTGTGTGTGTGTGTGTCTGTGTCTGTGTCTGTGTCTGTGTGTGTGTGTGTGTGTGTGTGTGTGTGTGTGTGTGTGTGTGTGTGTGTGTGTGTGTGTGTGTGTGTCTGTGTGTGTGTGTGTGTGTGTGTGTGTGTGTGTGTGTGTGTGTGTGATGATGTGTCTGTGCTGTGTGAAATGATTAGAGGTCGGCTGCCCGTCGTTGAACATGGAGAACTGTTGGTGACGCTGGCATAATAAGCAATCGTTCATCATGACACAAGAGTCCTAAGTTCAAAATCTTTGTCCCGTAAAGTCAGCTTCATTCAGATTATAAGTAAAATTGAAAGGGACAATAGAACTGCATGGTTTATTTGCATTTGTGTGACATTAGCAATCAGCTAGTAGTGGGTAGACCGATGTCGAAGTTCGAGATCTGCCATACGAGCAAATGTCGGCGAATGAAGGTCACAGGCAGATCCAGGGGGCCGCAGGGGGCACGCGCCCCCCTTTTCCCACCAAAATACCTAATTTTCATAGGGTTTTCATGAAATCCCGTAAGTGCGCCCACCCCTTTTTTCCTTACGTGCATGCCCCCCTCCCATTTTTCCAAAACCTGGATCTGCCTATGAAGGTGACTGACCGGACAACAAGATACGACACCCCATTTCGCAGAGGGTATATGACTGGTATCTGACACAGCAGGATAGAAGTCCGACATGGCATTACAGCTATCGATAGCATATAGGGCGCCGACCCCCGCTTGACTGTGATAACGCCGGAATCGTCTAAAATGCGCTGTTTGGGGGGGGGGTGTTGCATTCTTAACTCCTGTAAAGTATTACGTAGATACCCGGAAGACCACTGGCCGGTAATTGCTGCCACGTCGGCCGATCGAAATTGCCCTTTTCAAACAGACAGCATACGCATGATACGGACATTCGGCCGGCGTTTGTTTCATCGTCCGTTCACGTCACCGAGGTGTAGGCTACCACCGATATGGGGATCCCGGTAACGACCAAAAAATCCACCGAGCTCCACCGATGCCGTGTATGTGTACCGAGCTTTGTGACTTGCGCATCAATGAAAACGTGTCCACTAGCTGTATCAATGTAAATACATGCAAAACAATGATAAATTATGTTTAAGCGTGGCCGTTGTAACACCGTCACTGTCAAATTATTATAGGATATAGCGTTATGTCTATGCAGTCAAATGGCATTAAGCCGAAATGTAATCTTTATATATAACAAGATTGTGTGTACTTACTATAGTTGTATTCCCAATATATCCAATATATGAAATCTCCTTTTATTTGTGCTTTGAATTTAATCCAGCCATAACGTTCTCCTTCAAAAATAGCCCATCCTTGTCCGCTAGAGGTTTCAGTCATGTCTTCATATCCGGTATACCTACATAATATTTTTTTAGATAATGGTATAACATGATAGCATTGTTGCATTACCCGCACATATACATATTGGTGTGTCATAACGCTAAATATATGTGATACATATTAAAATGCGTGTACTATAATTTTTCATCATGTTTTGAAATAGAAAAGTAAAACACTTCTCATTACCATTACTTTACTACTTACGGATCTATGTCGAACTCAAGGTTTTCGTAATCGTTTGTCGCAGTGCAGTCAATTTTCACCGTGGCGTGTTTGCCAGGAGGACTCAATAATGATTGAATGCAGCTGAGAGCTGAAAAGACCGTTTAGAAAGTGAATAACGATGGTCAAATATAGGCAGTTTTTTTTTCGCGCGCACGCGCGCGCGTGCGTGTGTGTGTGCGTGTGTGTGTGTGTGTGCGCGCGTGCGCGTGTTGCTGAATTGGTTGAATTAGTAATATACCAGTGTTTATATTTTGAAAGCTTAAGGTCAAGATATTCGAACTCTAATTACCATTGTTAATCATTCTTACACACGCACTCAGGCACGCACGCATGCACGCACCACCCCCCCCCACACACACACACACTACACACCTACACACCATACAAGCACATCACTCGCACGTCTTTACCAGACCTTATATTAATTATTGGTATGCGTGATGAAAGATTAAGCTGCACAAAATTTCGGGGTGTTTATGCGCGTGGGCCCCAGCATCATGGGAAGGCGTGATTATACCATATACGATGATTTACAAACACTATACCATACACATTACTACCATAAAAAGCTATGTGATAGTTGTAATGTACACGGTATGGTGTCTGTAAATCATAGCAGTACACAAACCTCCACACACATCCATGATGCTGAGGCTCGTGATTTAACTCACACAAATGTAAAACACCCTAGGACATCCAAGCAGACGACTTTTCTTCCCCGCGACTCAATTTTAAATTCGTTTCAAGCGTATTGCAGTCGGTTTCAATGTTAATAATCGCCGATCGCACAATCTCCATCTTGCGCCCTGACGTCTCGAAGACTCCCTTTTTCAACTATATTTTTCAATACTTGTGTTGGCGATTTTGTGAGGATGATAGGTTTCCAACAAACCACTGACATTACCAATTCTCTTCATAAAAGCCTAATAATGTGTGTCAGCACTGTTGGTTTATTTTTTTATAACGTCGATTTTAGCCAGTCATTTACACCGAATGACACTCATGTTGTATTCACACCATCACTCATCAAATCACTTGAATAATATATGAATCCACCGACGTAAACATTTAATGTACATTGCTTACCGGGAAAAAATTCCTGTGGGCTTGTACTTCGCTCACGGCAGCAATCGCCACTCACATCACACATCGTGACACTATACTGGACAGTGCAACCATAGTCGCAGTTGATGTCTACCTCTATGATCTCGCCAGTGACCGTACTGCCCACGTCTGGTCCCCTGAGTAGAAGGAATATATACAATGACACAATGATGACCAAAAATGCGCGTGCGCATAAATATATAAATGGAGTTTTCAATGGTTGACACAACTTTCGAAAGTGCCTATGTATATTTGAAACGCAAACGCAGTAAGTGGAATATCTTTCACTTGCATAAATGTATATGAAGAAAAAAAATACATACTCAATCTGTGTCCATGTCGTAATACCCCGGTCTAGTTTGGTCCCATCATCATAAAATGTTGCGTTTAAAGTGTACTGTAAGTGGTTGCCGCGTCGATACTGATACAGGCTTGAATATACGTAACATCCAGAACCTGCAAGTTGAATATACAGTTCATGATCTGTCGGAATCAATTAATATTTGGTTTAAAGTTTCGACCCACGGAATCTACACAGTCTGGATTGGTATAGCTATATTTGCCCTGACAAAGATCATCGCCAAGCCCCCTAGGCTGGTGTGCATAAAACTATTACAATATCCCTATATGTCCGTACCGTTGCCGTTACGGTACCTTGACGATGCATTGGGGGTACACAAACGTTTGTTGACCGATGACAACCATCGTATTACACACATCGTAAACGCCCTTCAAATGGTCCATTAAATGTTCCCATCCCGCTTTTCCGTTACGTTCTCACTTAATGAATAGAAGTGCTTGTAATTTGTCACCACATATATTTTTTGTATGTTAAACAAATCTACATATTTATCGGTATTCTAAAATGGATCCAGCTTACCAATGGACACTCCCATACAGAGGAAGGACAAACAGATTCCCAAGACGAATATCTGAAACACGAGATATGGTGAGTGAGTTCAAAGTTAGTTGTTATGTATGTAAATATATGATTCGGCGTAGAGAGCAAAGTTAGTATTTATGCATGTCAGGGATGGATCGGGGGGGGGGGCTTTGGTGGCTTAAGCACTGCCCCCCCCCCCCCCACACACACGCGCGCGCGCACGTGGTCTAAAAAAACTACAACAAAACAACAACAAAATTTAAATGAAGGTAACATCATTGTAGCATAACACAACCCCCAAAATGCGGATGGCTCTCGGACTACTGATAATCAACACCCAGTGTTCATTGTTAGATATGAAGAAATAGATTATTAAAGTAGATGAATTGTTTCTTATTGTTGTAAGTGTACACCCCTCTAGACCCCTCTAAAACACCATATGCACTCTATCTTCCGGGGGGCTTCGCCCCCCTGGTCCACCCATCAGGGTTCTGCCCTGGACCCGCTGGGGGCCTTCAGCGGCCCCCAGACCTTTTTGCCACAATTGCGCCCGGCACCCCTCCCCCAACATAAAATGCTGAATCCGCCCCACCTGACATATACTCTCAAGCCCCACCCCGTATTCTCTCAATCTCTGATGAAAATATATTATGTTTAATTTGTATTTTGAAATTGTTGTTCTTATATTGTTATCTTTGTTATCTTTATATAACTACCCATTTGAGTCATCAAACTCCCCGTCCGCGGGTCCCTGCCACGCGAAACAATAATTTCAAGCAGAGCCCCCCTTCGAATCCTGGATCCATCACTGAATGTAAATATATAATTCAGGGTAGAGTGCAAGCAAGTTGTGTGACGTAAACACCTCGTACATGCACGGGGCCCAACATCATGGGAGAGTACGTGAGTGTAGTATATATACCACTATGATTTGAGTATATATATTTTAAGGTGCACAGGTACACACCAGTAAAAATCGAAACAGAAAATGGCAACATGTGCTTCAAACGGCTTTCTGGAAGGCATACATTAATTGGTAAACCATTGGCAAAACGTCAACACTAGTTACACGTGATGGTCACCGCTACTGGTGTAAAAAAAATGTTCCAAATCTGAATGTGGTGCTTGAAAAGAATTTATAAATAGTCAGCAGTGACTTGGATATCAATGAAAATTGAGGGGTTAGGTATTGACGTTCTATATGTCATCACATACATTATCAACAACATGGCCCCCAGCATCATGGGAGTTTGTCAGTGGTGTGTATACTACTACATGTATGATTTAGAAACAGTATACCATATACACATTACTACTGTGTTATTCTGTGTAATAGTAGTAATGTGTATGGTCCCATGATCCTGGGTCAACACAGACCCATGTTTTTTTCCCAACGCGTGAAAATATAATTAATGATAAAAATAAACACTCTACCTTCATCTTTGCTTCCTCTTGCGATTGATGTCCTTACTGAGATTTTCAGAATACGTAGAAGCGTCAACGTTGAAACTGAATCAGCTCAAGTAACGTTAAGGAAGACAATAGTCCTTATATACACTAACACAAACGCGAATTAGGGTTCTGCAGTCACGTTGTGTTGACATCGATATTTTTGTAGATGATTCTTAACTGAGTAATTACATTTTACTAGACAAACAGCTGTTGGATCTTGTTATTGCAGCTTCTACAAAAGATATATAAAATGAATTAAAATATTAATGCCCTAGCACATGAATATCCTGTAAATCATGTGTGATTAGATGGTGAATATATGTAATTTAACGCATACATGTTTAATGGATGTAGTCATGCACCATGTTTTAGAAAATAATAATAAGAAAAAATGCCAATGCATGGGCACTTTGTTAATGTTGAACGGATATCTGCTGAAGTTTAGTATACTCTCTTTTTACCTCTAGAGGATTTTTTGTTTAAACTTGAGAAAGCACACACATTGAAATCGTTAATTAATGTTGGTTCTTAATAAGTCAACCTGACCCTCGGCCTTTTCACCCCACAATGACGCTGTCACTGTATTGGATAATGTAGATTTTGAAGCTCACATACCTTGCACGTGCCCTAGCTAGCAAATCTAGTGCCCACACGCACTTTTAGGATCTTGATGTGTAAAGCTTTTACAATGATTGATTTTTACGTCTGGTTGGTGGAGTTGTAAGGTGACGTGCAAAAGGACCGTTCATAAAGGAGTTCATCACAATAGCGGGGATTTCTGACCCTCCCTCCACGGATCCCATCATCTGTCATCTTAGACCTCCCGCACCCTTCCCTTAAAGTTGATTCTAATAAATAAAAAATAAAGAAAACTTTGATAATTATTAGAACCACATTCTATATATGGGACCAAGAAAAATCTATATTTTCTTTTGACGATAAACACAATATGAATATTTATGAGGACAAAAAGTCAACTGAAAGAAATGTCACTCATGATGAATCGTGTGTTATAACCTCACCCAATTTTTGACGCCCCCCCCCCTCTTTTTGGTGGGAACCCCCCATCCCCACCATCACCCCCACCCCCACCCCACCCCACCCGCCGTCCGTTGTGAACGATAGATCCAAAGAGTTGTTGCTCAATTTTAGGGTAATTAGAAAATACCGTGTTATCAATGTGAGCGCTTATAAAATTTCCATGCTCAGATAAGTAATTTGTCAGTACTTGTTTTCCCGCAGTTCTCATTTGCAATTCACATGTGAGTTTTCATCAGTACCAATGTAAATTATCGACGCACAATAAGCATGAGGCATTTGTATATGTGCGTTCGTGGCTATTTGGTATCTATGAATAAAATTTAATGCTTTATATCTTTCCTAATATAAATTTTTATTCGGCTATATGTATATGCCGCACTTAAATTGCCATTAGAAAAGGAGCGCTATAAATCGTCAATAAATCTCTTGTGAATCGATCGAGAGGGCATCTATAGGTGTACAGATATTATCTATATTTAATATCTGAAACGTGATTTCCTTGAATATCGAAGCAGTTGAAGTCACAGACTGCACGAACGTATCTTTGTGAATTACAGAAAGTATAACGTATCATAGAAAAGTAGTGCCCATGTAATGCTTTCCTACACGATTATTTTCGTGACTAACAAATAGACTGTACAGATGAGACGATATTTGTATTAAACAATGTATAATGGTTAAGCAAAAATTATCGATGCGTATCGAAGCTGAACGCCTAACAAAATATGTGGGCATGTAGTAGTACCGGGGTTAATTAAATTGCAATAAACTATACTCGTAAGTGAACTCAAAATTGTAGTCACGTAAGAATGTAGAATTTTACATTGATTCGAGAGCAATCAGTGATCTAATGAGCATGCATTGATTAGTTGTGTATTTGCAGTAACTTGCTAGATTACCGTACAAGGTAAGTAATTTATATTTACAGTGTGAGTGTAATAATAATTACATATTTACATATACGTGTAATGAGCAGTAAAAAGCGTTGACCACTGCCCTCGTCACTGTCTGTACACGCATGTACACACAAAAATCCATTTGGGGCACGCTGACTTCAGATTTTATTATCTCACATAAAATTACGTACCTGCAGTCTTAAACGTTTATGATATATGATCTGTTAATGTTGTTAATTATTAAATTTTAATTTTCAAAGAAAAATGTGACCATATACATATAATTGGCAGATCTAGCATTTTGCGGAATGGTGTAGGGGGAAGCTTAAGAGGGGTAAAATAAGTAATTTCTCACACCCCACTTTTTTCATTGCCCCCCCCCCCCCCACACACACACACATCCGTCCCTCCATCACACACAAACACTGTCCTCCCATCTCTCCCACTTCACGAGGGGTGTGGGGCAGTACACACATGCTTTGCGTGCACACAAGTGCCCTATGACATAGGAAACATGATGAGAAATACATGTATGAATGATATGGGGATGGACATGGCAGTTCTTCTGCCCCATTCAGCTCTTGTCTTATTCAAGCGTATTTAACTGGTAGCCCATCAATTACTGTATCATTTACTTCAGATACTCTTCAAGGAATTCTCTTTAGACCAAGTTTGTTTTATGCGGCCAGCCATTCAGTTGGCTTGATTTTTTTGCTTAGAGTAAAACTTTTACAGATGATCTAAGATGCAAATGAAATTTCACACTGCTTTTTTAATGTTTGAACCTATGTGTTTCGTTTCTCTTTACAGTTAATGTAGGAACAATGTGTCAAGACTTATTGTATGTGTGATAGTGGATGTTCTAGAGAAGTACGGACAAGGCAAAGTACGGCATAATCGAAAGGTGAAACTACTTCATCTTTACAAAGTAATTGATCAATGACCATCATTATTTGTAGTAATTTGATTGTTTTTTTAAACTTAAAATCATATTTATCTATATGTTGAGTTAGTTAGATATTAATGTAAATTGTAACCACTCTTAAGATCCGACATTATAACCAGATTCAAAATGTAACCTGTTCATTTAAGCTCATTAACCATAAGGCCACCATCACCCAGGTTAAATTTGCAACACTAAAAAATATATAGGGTCTAACAAGGGTTTCTACATAGACTGCTTCAAAAAATAAGTATAAAATGATTAAATAATCTATATTGTAATATGATTATTGCGAATTAATAAGATATTATGATACAGGCATGTTTACCAGTAACTATCATATTTCTGGGAGTCACCCAACCATAGGAGGGTAGACACTACACTTTGTGTTGTTAATACTCAATTTATTATATTTCATATTGTCCTAGTTGCTGGGGTGGTGGGAGTTTAGTTAGTAACAAAATGGAAGTAATTGGGCTTTAGCATGTGTTAAATATCTTTATCTTTATATATATAATTTCAATAACTGTTATAATTACATTGTTCAATATGTATATGTATTTTTTTCATTTTGTATATATATTGATTTGATTGTAAAATTATGTTGGCAACAAAAGCATGACAAGGCGTTTGCTTATCTTGAAATATTCTTATTTCCTTTTACCCGATTTTTATTTTTTTTTAAACACACCTAAAGGGTTAAAGATAGTACTCAGCCATGAAAATATTATTTGGTCTGCAAAGCCCAGTATCAATGAACAATGGCTTTTCTATTGCAAGTGTAAGGAAGAAATATTTATAATTTCTATATTTAATATTCATTACACTTTTAGAAATGTTATGCCGTCTTGTTAACTAAAACACAAGGCCATTTCATGTTGCATAATCGAATGATTTTCTGGTTATACTATCAGCACTCTTTTAAACGAACAGAATTTTCAAAATGGACAGAACATCATATTGAATCTATCAAAGCATACTTATTTGGCCGCTGCGCATAACCTTTCAATTAATCGTTTTGTTTTAGGGGCGGACAGTCACAATCAACGTTCATAGAATGGTTAGACCTACATCATTATACATCATAGATATGAAAAGGAAATTATATTCACATATATACATGAAATTATTCTATATTGCTATGTAAAAAAGATATAAAAAAGAAATAGTTTGTCATGAATATGAATTTTTTTCTTTAGTACGTGTCAAGATGAGTTTTAGCCTGAAATCGGGAACCTCGCGTATCAAGATTCTGGCTGTGGGTGTTTGTTGCTTAGGCTTCTACCACCTTTTTCTAGTTCCAGAACCACCACATATTGATCCTCCTAAACCTGTAAGTGTCAAATGATTATCTTTGTTGCATCGGGAATGTTTCAAATTAACCTGACTTAATATTTGAAAATTATTGGAAATAAAGTAAAGTAAAGTATCACACCGACACAAAATATTTTGTATAGAGAGAAAGGTACACATGAAGAGTTTTTCAGCACTTTCCAAATTTAGCTTTTAGTTTGTAAAATAGAAATTTTCAATTTGATGGCATAATCTCACATTATAGTTATCAGATGTATTTTTACAACTCTAACTAATAACATAAATAAAATGTCTAAATAAAATGTCTAATAATAAGTAAGTACAATTAGGTTTGTGAACTGAAAAATAAAAGAAACATTAGCTGAAAACAATTTTAAGCATTTAACTTTTGATCATTTGAAGTATATACATGTATACCAGTATTAAAATTGCCATGATACTGGATGATAATGTACTGATAAGTAAAGTAAAAATTGGGCCTACATGTATACTACTTTGTAAATGTTACCAATGTGAAATATTAGCTCATAAAGAGAAGTTTCTCTTTATATATTACCACTAGGCTTACTTAGATTGAGTCCTGTGGTTAATAAATTGTTCCTTAACTTAAATTATTGTTTTCTTATTGTATAGTTCACTCATATTTATTGTCGTTATCAGATAAGCGTGGGAGAAGTCTTCAAAGAAATTGACAATGTTGAAAATAAGAAAATATTTCATGATGTGGAATACAAGTCTCCCTTCAAACCTGGTTTCTTCAATGACAGACAAGGGAAACCACCTGGACCAGGCCAACTGGATCTAACTCTCAAGGTAGAGAGCAACAAAGTATGTATAATGTGTGTGTGTGTGTGCGTGCGTGCGTGCGTGCCTGTGCCTTTGCCTGTGCGTACACAGTGAATAAATACACATTTCTATAATAAGTAGTAAATGGAGGAATTAGTTGATTCACCCCAATCCCAAATAATCCTTAGATGTGTGTGTGTTTGTCGTCTCGTTTAGAATCCAAGTGAATATTTATGAAAGGAACAAATGATTAAATGAATGTAAAAATCCACATTGTTGCTATGATTTTAGAATGGTGGTCGTAGTCTGCAGTCAATGAAAACCAGTGAGGATATGAGCCAGAGTGTTCTCGTATATAACAAGTTGTGGACATGGGCAGATGAGGTTTACCATTTGCATTATCTAAATGACTGACACTTTAAGTAGTAAACATTTGAAAAATGTAATCAAAATCTTTTAAAAAGAGTTAATTTTGAAGTTGCTTTTTTGTTATTGCCCAGAGCAACTTTCTACGATAATTGATAATTTTTTATTAATACATAAGTTGTGAGTTTGTTTAACACATTTGTTTTATATCCTGTAGGTTGTCAATAGACAGGAACTTTTCCCTGAATCTCCGCAAGTTGACAATGTGACAAGCGCATTGGCCACAGCTAAAATTGTACATGTTGAAGTACTGGGTGATGGAGAATCATATGAGAGTGGTACGGCAGAAAAGTGGTTAGTCACACTTGAAGGAGGTCAAAAAGCAGCAATGAAAATTGAATGGTAACCCTCATGCTGTAAATAAACTAATAGTGTTCACATTTTTATATAATACATTGTTTGATAGAGTAAGTTATGATTACATCTGATATCATTTAAAAGTATGTCTTTTTATCAAGTACATGTAACATCTAAATTTGATTCAGAATGCTTTTCAGACTATATTTATCTAACAAACCATATTTTGAAAGAAAAAAACGTAATAAATTAAGGTGAAATATTAAGTCTTCCCAACCAGAATTGTGAAATAAATTTCATTTAAACTTAAGTTATAAACTTCATACTTAAAGATAATGCTCAGTCAAAAATATGTGTTCTATAAAATCCAGTATTAATAAACGATGCCTTTTCCAATGCAAATGTAATGAAAATAAGACTCATATTCTCCATGTTTAACATTAGTGATCATAAGCTTTAATGTCACTGAAATCTTTTTATTTGAATGTGTGAAGACATGATGCTTGTTTTTGTTCTCATATTGAATGTTTTATTATTTTTCTCATAACAAAATAAGTTATTCATTATACAATATAAATTATTCCACGTGCTCTTCAAAGTAGAATGTTCATTGGTTGTTACAAATGAGCAGGGAACCTGAACAAAAGGGCAAAATGAAGAAAGATGGGCTATGTAATCTTGGATATGAGCTACCCTGGTCAGAGATTGCCGCTTTTCACCTTCATCGGTATATGAATTTTTCCAAGTACAAAATTTATTAAGAATCCATTTTCTTCATTAGTGTGATAAAGGACTGTTTCTATTATAGATATGTCATGATGTCATTAAATTCATTATTTTTAAAGTCAACTGATACTTTTTTTAATATTGCAGAATATTAGACTTTCGTAACACACCATACGTCAGCGGAAGAAAAATTGATCTAGTGAAAGAAGTACTACCTGTGGCTTCCCCAAGTGTTAGGCGGCAGATCATCACTTCACAGAGTAACTTTTTAATATTTACTTCAGACATAAATTTAGACGGAATAATGCATGGTATCCTTTTTATAATTAAAGTCTTTCCTTCAATAGTAATATGATTGCAAAGATGACAATTCTGTTGATAAAATTTTACCATATCCCACACATACACTATTGAAATGTCACCATTAGCATTGAAAAGCTATTAAAATAAGTTGATGTCAATTTAAATCACTATATATGCGATATATGTGTGACAAAACATGTACTTTTTGTAAATAATAAATCAAAATAATACAAAAGATTATGCTTACATGTATTGAAATAAGCCTATGTCTTCCAGCAAGTGCAGCATGTGTGACTGGACGGTGCTATTTCTGCAAGCAGAAGACCGTATTCTGTCCACCTGATGGAGTGGTGGAGGCTTCGCTAGCCTACTGGGTGCCACGCAGACTTAAACTGTACACCTACCCCCCAGGATACATGCCCTGGTCCACACCAAGGATGGAAGAGTAATATTTATTCTTGATTGTTTTTTTAGGGTACTACTGTATCCCCTTGCATAAGGGCATATTGCGCTTATATTAATTAATGACACGCTTTTATATTGATAATGACCTGCTTTAATAAGAAGAAATCTGACCAAGGGGGCATTATTCGAAGCTCCGACAGGTTTCACCATTTTCCATCAATGATTTAGAATGAACATCGATTCAAACCTTCAATGTGAGTTTGAATCAATGTTTGAAGATATATATTTGTGTAAATCTGCAGCGAAAATACAGAGAAATTAATTAATAAAATGTATTTTTAAAAATATCTTACTGACAACATTTTTGTTGCAAACGATACGCCATTCCATAGGAGGCATTAGGAGCTTTACACAACGTGATCTCTCTATAATGCATAAGAAAATGAAACAGACTCGCACTTCGATCATTAAATGCTTTCTGTATGTTTATAGTGTTGTAATCCTAATACCCATTTCTACTAAGTATTAAGTACTGTGTTACGGGAAAATAGGTGATATAATAGCATACCGCAAATAATTGATTGTATGTAATTCATAGACTTGCATGCAATTCATAGACTTATTTTGAAACTTTAATGTTTTATTTGTCTTTTAGATGGAACCTATCTGGCTTCAACAATAAGACTTACTGTAAGAAAGTTCAAAGTGAGGTAGAACCGTACGAGCGCAATTGGTACTACCATGATCTGTTTGACTTTGCTGTGATAGACACCCTCATGTTTCACTATGACAGCAAGCATTATGTAGTTTATGATGACAGTAACGCCAGAGGGCTCACTGTGAGGCTAGACCATGGGCGAGCGTATGTAGAAATTTATTCTTTAACCTTTTCAACTGTGATTAATTTATAATAAGTATTTCTGATGTCAGACTGACTCATGTCTCTAGATTATGGAAACATCTGAGTATTAAATGCTAAAATGTATCAAAGAACAAATATGGTACTTTAAAGTCAATTGATACGTATATGGCATCAACATTCATTCTACACAGTAATTTTATATGACTCCTTAACCTGTAATTGTACCTTGGTCTTTGATTTCTATATTATTAGATGAAGTAATTTTAGACATAATTACGCATACTAAATTTGAAACGTTTTGATTTGATTTGTTTTCTATTTCTGCTGTGTTCAGTGTTTTAGAATTGCTAAAAAATGTTCAAATATTTTGGAACAATCATAACAAATTTTATTTAAAATTTTGTTCAAAATGAAAGGATACTGTAGAGTATTGAAAGATGTGAAAGAAAGAATTTTGGAACAACAGGTATTTTTACATTTTTGAGCAATTTAACAAATTAAATTAAAAGAGACCATATACTGTATACCAAATCACCTGATTTTTTATATAAATCAGAAATAAGAGTAGTTATGAACATGTAAGTTACCTCTACCATTACATGTACTTTCTTTGAATGGATTACTTTCAATGCTATTGTGTTGAGGAATGTTTCCAATAACTTACTTTTTCAGGTTCTGCAGATACGATGAAGACCAAGAATCTGTCTTTTTAGCACCATTGATTCAATGCTGCACGTATGTATCTTTTCAATTTGAAACCTCAAAATGTTTGTCTATGATTTTAAACTGTTCATACTAAACATTATGACATAATCAGAACTTTGAATATTCATTTTTGATTTATAGATTAAGAAAATCCACATATGAGAAATTGAAGAGGGTACAGAATGATAACATACTGTCTAAAAGATGGAAGAAATCTTTAGCCAAGGATCCACTTCATCCAGTGTTAGATGATGTATGGTTTAAGACTATAGAAAGAAGACTTACTTTTATTTTTGGTACTTTAGAAAGATGTGCAAAAGCAAATGGTGGATACAAAAATATACTAGTGGATGGATGATGTTATTTGGCAATGAATTTTAAAATAAAAAAGGTATTTTGTAATGGGATCTTAATTTGAGGTAATCATTCATAATTGTTTTTTTAACTGAATATACACACTACCATTACATAAAATGAAATAAGGGACTATTTTTGTCGGTTCTAGTTGAAAATATATCCACAATTGTTTTCTTTTGTGCATAGCAACATACATGTACTTGATGGTGATGAAAGTATTGCTCGGTGACTTGATTGTGATCATTCCTAAAAATATATTGAGATTTGGTTTACCTTGTTTGTTATTAAATGTTATTTGAGCCAAGAGGAAATTTGTAAAACTGATCGCTTGATCCGCTTTAAAAGGATAAATTGTCTGCAATGTGTGGCAAAACTCATTCGCACTCCCCTTTATGAGATGTATCAGCCATTATAAAATGTGAGAGAAACTAGTAGCAATCTATTATATCCATGTTACAATTCTTACTGTCCATGTTGACTTTTGCATAGATCCTACTCGAATAAAGGTAATATATTATGATATATTATTTATATTACACTATATATTATAAAATATAATATACCGTTGGGTATAATGATAATAAAGGTAATATAAATGTCTGAAACAGAGCTTGACAAATAACATCTGGATTGAAAATTATTGAAGTTATTGAATTTTATCACACAAAACCTGTGAGAATCCTACAATGATGATCTGACATGTGAATCATAATCTATACTCTAGTTTTTCTGTCATGTTATTTATTTTGTTCACATAGTAATTAGTTAGACAGTATCAATAAATAAGATAATATATATTCATTAATACATGCACATCACTTGATACACATGATACAGTGGACAGTAATTCAAGCTATTGTTAATATTTCTTTTAACATCACTGAAATGAATACAGCTATTCCAGGGAAACAGAAGGCTGTCAGCACAAATATGACTTGGAAATCCTACAGTTCATATCCGGGTTCTTTTCAAGTTTACACAGATATTGTATTCCTGCGAACTCCGTCATTATAGGTTTTGTTATTTCCCCGTCTTCTTTCAACTCTTTAAGGTTTGTTTAATTTCATATGGTATCAGTCACATTGATAATAATCGTTATGTTAGCAACGATTCAGGTTACCATGAACTTGCACAACTTATTCACACACCATCACATATACAATATCTCCTGACATACATGCTCTTACATGGGTGAGTTGAACAGTTTTCACAGCTAAGTTTAACACTTCAGTACAAGTGTTAGAGTTACTTTCACAACTCAATATACTAAATGAGCTCTGCAACTCAATATTTTAAATGCGGAAATGTAAGATAGATCTACCACTCACACTCAGAAATCTTTACTTGTTGGGATTAGGTGGATGTTCCTTTATAAATGAGAACTACAAGATGGATCATTATAAAGCATACATGCTTATAAATGTCTCACTTAACACAATAACCTGTGGATGTGATATCAATGCATATTTAGAGAGAAATGATTATTGTTAATAACGCACAATAGCCACTCATCGCCTAATCACTCTCACCTTGTATGGTGCAGGAGCAAGAGTTAATTTATAGACTTCTTCTTCGACTATCGGTTCTGCTAGATCTTCGGTAAATTGTAGATTTTGCACGAGATTTGCATAGAGAAGGAATATAACTCGCAGAGCAAGTCCCTTCCCAGCACACCGTCTTTTACCCACACCAAAGACTGCGGTGCGGTCAGCTTTTATGTGGTCAAATGCTCCATCCTCATTTATAAACCTCTCCGGCTGGAAGCTGTCAGGCTTCTCCCACAGGCTTGGGTCGTGAGCAACTGAATGAATGTTACCAACCACCAAAGTGTCCTTTGGGATGTAGTGGCCACGCAACCAAGCTTCTTGGCTCGTGCCATGTGGGATTGTCATTGGCATTGGACACGCATGTCTGAGGATCTCGTGGAGAGTTGCTTCTGTGTATGTGAGGCTGGCCTTGTGCTCCCACGTGACTGCACTTTCACCGATAACCGTTTGCAGTTCTTCATACACTTTTCTCTGGACTTCTGGGTAACGGGCCAGGTAGCGGATAATGAAGATCAGCGTGCCTGACATAGTATCATTTCCGGCACCAATGAGGTCTTCCATGCCAGAGAAATAGTGTTCACGCGTCAAGCCAGATGGGTGGCTTGTAGCTGACTTGGCATCATGGACCCCGTGTCTTTGCGCAGTCTGAAATCAAAACCTTGACGGTAAAGGCTACATGGAAAGAAGAAAAATGTTGCAATATTATGTCTTTTTTAAATTGATTATTTACTTAGGAACTGATCATCAGTGAAGGAGGTTAGTGTGATTTGAGTTCGATAATTGACCATATTCCCTGCAACTGATTTTGTAAGTTCAGTGCCATCCTCTCAAACAAGTGTGTAAACTGAATCAAGCCCCCCTCCGTTCACTTCTATCAATCACATGCAAATGCTTCTATTTTCTTTTTCTTTTATTTTCAAACAATATAGTAAGCTCGATTCGATTGGTTTACAATAGTCAGGAGCCATAGAATATTACATGTATGGTCATATATTATCGACATTTATTTTCAAATAATCATTAATACACTATAAAACATAATCATAAGATGTGTAAATTCGCAAAAAAATAATGACTTCCTTCCCCATAACAGTGAATTCAAATTGAGGGGCATCTACTAATCATCTTTTAACTAAACGCCCCCACCGAAGACGAATGACGTCCCAGTCCCCAGTCCTATTTCATACATTTATCATGAAGACCTCACCAAGTTTGCATTGTGGTTCATTCATTCCTGAGATTACACAGAAGGTCGTAAAGTTACAACGTAGTTTCAGAAACTATTTTTGAAAGATAAATTTAAAAGTTAAAATGCTTGCATTGATTCAATCATTAGTTAAGTAAATAGCCTAAGGAATAAAACTAACCAGTCATATAATTGACATGGTGCATTGCATGGTCGTACAAAATTATTGAATTATACACATTGTCATTATGATTATGGCTCATTATGCCCATAGACACTTACATCAATAAAAGCATCTGCGGTATTTCTAACAACGCCGTCGTATGAATGAAGATTGGCCTCCATCATCTTTTTGAAGAGATTTGTAATGTGTCTTGTTATACCCTGTGCCTTTGTCATTGCATTCGGAACAAGGATCTTGGCCACGGAAGGAGATAGGTCATGGAGTTGTACCTGTAATATCATTGTATATTGTGAACTATATTCGCTTTTTGGTTACATAACAGAACGACCATGACTCGTGTGTATCATGGCAAAACATTTTGAAGAGAGACGAGTTATGTTTTTAGTAAATGTGGCCTCCGACCCAATGCTTTGGCAGAAGAAATAGGTAAATAGGTTACCCCCAATTTCGCATAGACGATAATAGCGCCAAAAACGAGAAAAAAATATTGCCAGTCTTTTAATAGTGCCTCGTGTGCATATTTCGTAGCCACCACTTATGGGATCGTCTGGAATACCGGCCTGTGACGTTTCAGATGGACTGGATGAAACGGCAGGCAAATGGGACCATTCGAAAATAGCACACTATAACACGGGAACGTCTTCATGAACATCGTCAGCAGGGCCACCTTTAAACAGAAAGACCAAGAGTAGTGATAACAAAAATGGACCAGAACCAAGCAGAAGTATCATTTCTACATGAAGACAGTATTAATCATGGAGCATCGTGAACAGCCGAAGTCTTGGAACAAATGCTTCTGTTTCATGGTGCCATTGCTTCAGAGTGTAACGGCAGTGGCGGCTCTTACGGTTTCATATGTCGACCATACATCCTCCCAACGCAGCAGACGAGGCGACCGTTAAGAACAAAGACCCAGAACCAGCCAGAAGCGTGCCTTTCCTACCCGAACAAGACAGATCACTCCAAATCTGGAATGACTCTAAGCTTCTGGCGTCTTCTTGAGCATCTGGAACTATCATAGTCTATGTGAAATTGGGGGTTCATGGTACATATATGGTACATGTCAGGCTAATCTGCTTGAATGGGATAATCATAAATAAACCATTAACATCTTACATGATATTCATTTCGCTATATTTTCAGATACTAATGTTAAGTGTTCGCAAATCAAACTTTGTATCTTAAGCTTCGAGTGAAACCTGGTTACTCTGTTTCCCTTTTGTTCAACCAACTCACTTGTGGCATGATTTTCATAAACACTTCAATGTGGTGTAGCACTTTCTTGCCAAATTCCACCGTGCCTACGTCTCCGTCCTCACGTCCTCCAAACATCATATCAAACATAATACCTGCCACTGTCTCACGAACGCTAACAGACGGCTCAACTAGTAAGTCCTGAAATAAAGAGAAACATGCTATTTATTACAATAATACTTTACTACGACATAGAATAATTGTTGCGATCTGTTGAGATTCGAACAAGTTTTTTGTAGCAATTCAAAATAGCATACATTTGGAGCAAGTTGGCAAGCTATCACAATGAATTACTAAGAAACAATGTCAAGTTTCACCTATGCATCATAACACAAATCACACCCTACCGTGTTTGCACTAAGTTTTTCAATAAGTTCATTCGTCTTCTGAGCAACGAGCACGTCTACAGGACGTCTCTCATGAGATAGCAGTGCCAGCAGAGCTTGACATGTCAACTTGCGCTGAAGTTTCCATGTCTCTGATGACCTGCAAGTATCAGTGTTGAGACTTGTTTTCAAGCTACAGCTTACATTAATATTTCAATTTCTAGTTGGTAATCTGTTGGTAAATGGAATAGCAGGGCCTCGTAACATAAAGGGATCGAGTCTATGATGTGATTAACAAGACTGCTTTTTTCTTTACTAGTTTCATTTCTGTGAACCGGACATTAACAGAAAAATCATTACACTTGCAAAATAGTCAGTGGCATACAAGCTTGACTGATCAATCTATTGTGTAGAATTCTGCTTGTTGCTTATCATACTGGATCGTGCTACACGCTAACCGCTATACCAGTGTTGCATGAGCATTGTAAAAGCCAAGTGCTGATAGTATCAGTGGTTAATGTGTTGTTCAACTACTACATATACACATTTCTGCGTTTTCCCTTTTAATAGGTGCACAGAATATTTAGAAATTTAATTTACTTAATCAATAACTTGGTCGTAAACATAGTTTAACCACAGTGGTTTAACTGTGTAATACGCAATTGCGCCAAGCTGCAATTTCACAATTTTTCATTTTAGCCTCATTTGTGAATAGCAAAGGTTACAAATAGGGGAGCGTTTTCCTTTGTCGGACATGTTGATCACGTGTGAACAACCACGAGATCTACTGGTATTTTTAGTTCAACATTGTCAACTCCGTAACCTTGCACCGTCAGCCACATTTAACTAGTGGGGTTCTTTGCGCGTGTAACAAAGGGAGTGCGTTGAATGGCTGCATGTGCATTGTGAGATGAATCTATATATGGGACAGCAACGTTTTCAAACATGTGAACGCTGACTGGGTTGCTGCTAGGACAACGTTGCTATGTGAATCAACTAGATTTTGGAAACGCAATACATTACCCTAAATCACCTTAAGTGTTGCATAAATCAAATGATATATGCTGGTGTGGAAAGTTAAAAACTATTAGGAACCGACTTATTTCCACTTATGCATAACATGTTCTCTTATACTAGAATAGAATGCTTTAGAATGTGATGTATAATGTATAAAGGCAATGTATTCCTCCAAAACATTATGTGTTACCATATTATTTGTTTTTTATTTCTCTTCAAATATATGCTTAATTTTTCAAACGATATTCTAAAAAAATAAAGAAATGTGAAAAGTTTTTAACGTTTTCGACATCTAGCTGTCCTCTTCAGAATATAACTTTCAATTAAAATAACAGCATTTTGTACATAGAGACGGGAACCTATGTGTATCATATTATTTTTCATTTCTCTTCAACTATATATATCTTAATTCTTTCAAATAATATACTAAAATAATAAAGAAATATCCAAAATAATTGTTTTTAACGTTTTTGACATCTGCCTCTTCCCTTCTCTATGTCAAAATACTGTTATTTTAATTGAAAGTTATATTCTGAAGAGGACAGATGGCGACAACATTAAAAACAATTATTTTGGATATTTCTTTATTATTTTAGTACATCGTTTGAAAAAAATTAAGCGCATATTTGAAGAGAAATAAAAACAAATAAACAAACAAACCTTACTTACCAAATATTAAGTAATATGCGTTACATGAAATGATTTCCTTTGGGTATATAAAAAGAAAGGAAATACAAACACATTTGTCAAACGGTTCAAACAGACCAACAAAAAGTTTTCGCACATAAGAGTAAACCGTCCAACACATGTGCAAGCCTCTTGCTTTTACTCCCTTTTGTTGAGTATTATCTCTTGTACTTTCATACCATTTCAGTTAGACTTATTTCAAATAAGTGTTTGCTACAAGTTCATTTGATATGGTTTATAATCTCGATGGATATAGAAATAGATCGCAGAAATAAGGCGACGCAAAACAGATAACTAAATTTACAAGTTCCACCTGAGTAATACAACCACAAAAATATATAGGTGGATAATTTTCAAGCAGCGATAAAAGTGTACACTTACAATGATAACGGAGACATAAACCATAAACCCTCATTACCGCCACGTCCCATGCAAAGCCACATGTGCACGACTACTGGGGCTACCGTCGTCTCACTAGCAAAACACCCACCTGTTTGCCGTCAGGTTGAAGCCGTCTGCCACGAGGCCTGATGACGGCAGCGGCGGCCGGTCGCCGAATGCGTCGTTCTGTCTGATGAACGCCTCCCTGAAGGCGCGCGCCCCGCACACCACCACGACCGGCACGCTGCCGAACCACACGCGGAACACGTCGCCGTAGCGGGGCCACATGGTGCGCGTCCACGCCAGGAACGGCTTGGGCCACAGCTGCAGCAAGTTACCAAACACCGGCAGCCCGCGGGGCCCCGGCAACGACGCGAGGCCGGGGACTTCGCAGCCACCACCGACGCACGTCCGGTCACCGTCTGCAGCAGCAGCTCCCCGGTGCCGCAACCAGACGATCACTGCGAGCAGGGACGCCGTGCACGCAAGGACGGATGCTACGTCCGGCTGCATGTTGAAGATGGGATAAGTCCAGTGCTGCGGGGAGGCTCTATCCAGCAGCAGGTCTTTGCTCGTGTTGTTCTCTTCTGCGTGCTTCCACATGGTTTATAGCAAACTCGTTTGCCTTGTTTTCAATCGCTTACACGTCCTTATATATACTTCTGTTGGTATTTCTATTTCTGTGATTGAATTCTTTTCTTGCCTTTTTTCTTTCACTTTTTTTCTTTTTCCCGAAACAAAAAAATCTTTATTTCTATTTTTATAGTCACAGAATAAAAGGATAATGTTAATTCAGGTTCACGATTAAGAGCTGCAAGTCCGTCTAACACTTCTACCAGATAATACGACGGTTAATTTTGTGACTTTTTGTTTGTGCTTCATCCTTACCGGGGCTATCAACTGATTTTTAGCGGCAATGGGCGCCCCTTTAAAAGTTTCGTTAAGTCATCGAATTAGGTCGGCACAGAAAAGTCTAAGTGTATACACGTAACTACATTTTATAACCAATCCACTAGCAAGAAAAGCAGTTACCTATTTTCGGGACACCGAATTCAAGTGACGTAAGAAGACCATCCATACATGTGCATGTGCTTCTAGCGAATGGACGATTCACCAGGATATTTCATGTACACTAATAAACATGTATGTGGATGCGTGATCCATGCATGGGTACGAGGCACGCGCAAATATTTCTAGTGCGCATTATAAAAAGAATATGGAAAGAATAAAAGAAATATGTATAAAAAAAGGCCCCGAGAACTTTTAAAGTGTCATAAATTGGTGTACAGAGTCACGACGCACGCCTGTGGGGTAGTTTCTGCCGGTCTTGGCATTTACATTTTATGCGCATATGTACTAGAGCAAACCCTACGATTGTGACCCACTTTCCACATAGAATTTTACCTTTGACATAGCGTACATGTTGACGAAGAAAGTAGTTATTCTATAAAATGACCACGAAAACTGTGTACAGTGCGTAAACTTGGGCCTCACATACCAACGGCCTAGGTCTACAGCTTATAATAGTCCCAGTGTTGTGGTATTTGTTTGTATGTGTTCGTGTTCTTCCCCTCTTTCTTTGTATTGAATAATGCTACAGCCAATACAACGTGAATACTGGACCCATTTGATTTCGAACAATTTGTATCATGTTGGTTAGGTTACAGATCAATATTATCAAATCCATACCGGGCCAATAACTTTTTCAAGGAAGACCTTGTAGATCTGAGTGCAGTGTCACGACCTAAAACCCGCTTTACACGTTTTACGACATTGAACGTAGTATGAATGCTTGTTACACTGAGTTGCTGAACCAAAAGAAGTGTTACTTACATGTGCGAATGTTCTGCGATCCATAGACGTAGCATAACTATTTGTAACGAACCTAAACTAACCAGTATATTCGCCAACAAATTTTGCACATGTTAAAAAAAATTCTGACGAACTTGCCAGTTCGCCATTGCACATAAAGCTACGTACGCTATTGTAAACCATTTGCCCAATTGTAATTAATTTAACCTTTTGTCGTACCTATGTAATAGTGACGAAAAATGAGATTGTTAATTATGATTGTAATTTTGTAATTAATTTTTTTTTCTTTTTCTTTTGTTAAACCGTAATATTTTACGGTCAAACAAATTGCCTCTAATAGACGGAATGGTACTATTGGTGGATGGAATGTTGCGTACTCATATAAAAATGGAAATCCAATTATTAGCAAGTCGTTTATAATTTATCATTTGCACTGACGATATATTGCTCTGAAAGTAAAGAAAAGTTCACTTCCACGGGCTCTTTGTCGAACCTATTATTCACAGCACTCTACGGAGGGGCTGTCAAGCTTGTATAAAACTGAAATTAAAGAATGCTAGGACAGCGTTAATTTATCAAAATTAACGAGGAGCATAATCACACAATTAACCAAGAATAGTTCCAACATTTACCTCATCATAGACGATTGGCGGATGATAGTCAAAAGAAAGAGGCGAAACCAGTGTTACCACTCAAAGTTAACAAGAAAATGCTTCAAAATCACATTCACAAATCACTTGGTATAGTAAGATTGTAACAGTAACCTATACTCATAAACCGAACAATAAGGAAACAAACAATGGTGACAATAATGATCTGATAACACTTGTGGATGAGATAAAAAAAAGGTGATGGGGTCCGGGGTCCGTGGTAGAACCCTAGATAGAGACTCATACATGATATAGTATAATTGTTGTGGGCACAGTATGAACAAGCTGTATGTTTAACAACATACATAGAGATAGATAGAAAAATCACCATATCACGAATAGAAAAGTTCCTGTGCATTGGCGATGTAATAGAATAAACAATTTCAAAACATTACTTACACCTTTGAGTCCAATAAACCTTGACATGGGATTTGAAAGGTGACCAAAAGCATGAACTGGTTTCATTCTGCAGTATGTGATTGATAGATTACATCACAAGAATTAACAGGATTAATGAACCAAGTTTCAAAAGACCCTTTTTGATAAATCCCAGTCCTTTCTGCAACAATGCAAGTCATTACAGGGGTCTTGATTGTGCAATATAAGATTTTCTCAAACTTTTGTTTATGTTAGCCGACGAGGACTTGGCTTACTTTGAGGGCTTCCTTTCAAACTATTGGACGCGCGCGCGTGCGTGCATGCGTGCGTGCGTGTGTGTGTTTCGATTTTGTTGCTGAGGCGGCACGTGTTTGGGAGTACGTGCGTTTTTTTATGTTTGCTACATCGTAGAGCAGAAACTCATAACTCTGGAGTTATGGGTTTCTGATATAACTGACGGTCAGCCATTGTAGGGCTAACATTAAATCGCACTTTAATTGTTTTAAACTCTGCTGAATTGTACTATTTATTGCACTAAAAAGAAAGAAAAGTGGTTATTCGAAGAACACTTTTATAATTCCCAGAATTCTTTTATATCACTTTTTATAGTAAACTACTTCAACAATCACTACGGAACTCTCTTCACTGCAAGCATATACGTTAAATATAAAATGTCACGACTATGGATATCGTCGGGTTATTTATATATGCTATGAATAATACAATCAGAAGGTAGGACAAGGTGACGTCACACTAAATGTGTGGCCTTGGGTTATGGCTAAAGTTAGATGCCTTTGATTAGTACCCTACTTTCAAATATTGAATATAATGTATTCAAAAGACTAGTAGTTATATACACGCCCACTCATGCTGGGGCCTATGGGCTAAATAGAGGCCATCGTTGTCCTTGTGAAATAAGCTCCAATAAATCACATATGAAACTGACAAACCAGATTTGAGCACTATAAAGCTCAAACAATGCAGCGTGTACATATAATATAGGGCGGTGTAAATGTTAGAAATGGACCAAATTATGGTCCTGACTGGTGGAACTTGAATGGTGCTGATGTGCCATAGGCTGCGGTATGTCACAATATTTTCAACTGAAAAACCAAACTTAAGCACCCTACGATGATATAACCTGTAAAGGCGATTTGTTAACGGCACCATATACCAACAGTTCAGCCACATACCTATGGTTTTCAAGGTAAATTCTGGGCTAGATGTTAGACAGTAATAGTTCACCTTTTTATCAGGGTCTTATGGTGCCATGCGTACTTGACCAGTTCATACCGTAATGTTGTCACATTGGCCCCGACTATTAGATAGCTTCTGACATGTCCTTATAAATCTACGACCGAACTGAACATGGCGGTGTCAACATGCAGATCACTATGAGCCATGCTAACTAGCTCCTCTGCAAGAAATCAACACCAATAACTCTCAGAGCAACAACTGCGCTACCTGGTAAAAAATACGTCCGTTGAGTGTTAATCTAAATGTGGACTAAATCTCGAGCCATTCAAGTAAGCAGCAAGCTGTTTGAGATGATGATTCTAGTCTCACAACCTTGGAGTTGTGAGTTCGCGTACCGCCAGGGCCATTTGATATAGTCAAATGGAAGCTTAGGGTTGTAAAACCTGTCTTCAACTATGCCTATCGTGGAAGAAATTTACTTGCTAAAAAGATGCGTGTGGGAGCGAGAAGCTTTAAAATGTATCCGAAAGCACTTGGAAACTTATATACTACACATCTATTTCTTGTATGTCGTCAATACTTTTGTGTTTGACATTAAAACAAGGGGACAAATATTCATTTTTAACTTAAAAATGATAAAAGATGTTATGACAAAATATATAGAGATGCCAGAAATAGTCTGTCAGTACTTTATGATTGAATTTAACAGTGGGTCTTGGGGTTGGGTTGGATGGTTCTGTTTACGTAGCTAAATGCGTATCATCTCCCCCATAAAATGTAATGTGCTCCACAGGTGTTCTACACAACTATTCGTGGACGATTATTCAATGATAAACTACTGTTTAAATATTTTCTATGATATACGTACCCGAAATATTTTTACAAATAGGCTACTATATAGATTCGGGGACTTTTTTGAATATTTGATTCTTGTTAACATATTTATATACGCAACGCAACCCGACCGAGAGGCTCTAAAGTTTCATTATTTTAAATTTTGAATATTTTCCTTTTCGATCATCTTAATATTTCATTAATAAGATATTTTTTCGATCTATGCATTTGTTAGGCTTTCAGGTATACCTTTCACATAAATATACAATGTTGTAAAAATATTTTACACTCGTATCTTTTTTAAAGATTTAAGGAAGCTTATTTATTTCATTGCAAAATCTAGTCCTGTACGCATTGCCTCATAGCTCTCAAATGAGTATGACAACATAGGCCATTTGATAAAAATCCATCTAGACTGATCTGTTCAAAGGCTCTCATAAAAAAGTTAGATAAAACATGTTTCGTTTCATCCTCAGTATGTCATATCACTCGCAAATTGTGTGGGTATTGGCCCAAAATGTCATACGGCATGGAGCATAAGTAAAATTTCACACTGGTAAAGTTGCTGCACGGAGCTCTGGTGCATATAGTTCATGTCATATCTGAGAACAGGTTTCTTTTAACTATAGGGAGTATTGGTTGCATGTAACTATAGGCCAGTCAATATCGACGTCATTTTTAATAGAAACAGAAATTTTGACGAATAAACACATTTATATGTTTTTACATTAATTAGGGCCTTAAAGATGAGAGAGAAAATTCCCAGAAATTGTATTGGGCAAAGTTGTTTTTTATGCGATTTTCAAAATGATCGCCAGAATAGACATACATGTGTAAATCTTCTTTATAGGGTATACGCTTTGACAGTTCTCGATATTGATATGACCAAGGTCTCAGCACATTTTGTCAGGTTGGGTCAGTGAGCAATGTTTCATGAGTTTCATCCCCTAGATATACCATTCCTTTTACAAAGTGAAACTTAACGTTCTCAAGTTATTACCAAATAATTGAACTTTACAGATTAAGACTGTTCTCATTTTGAACAAATGGTGTGAGGATACATTGATTGAAATGGATAGCTTCGTAGATACATCTTTATACTATAATAAAGCTATGTATATTCAATTGTATTGTGAATAACTTCACAAGAGCACACTGATTACCAACACCAGAGAACAAACCTCCTACAAAGCGGAACATTCTACTACATAGCGTATGTACTGACAATATTAGGCTATTCACATTGAACCTTTTAGAGATATGAATATGTATTTGTTGTCACTGGTTCTATAACGCCGAATACAACACAAAAGATCGTGATTTTCTGTGATTCGGTGTATGTGCACAAGAAATTAAAAGATACGGTGATGCCAAAAGCAAGTAAATGACCCTCTGCAGCAATATTCTGCCTCTGCCCTCTGGGCACTGATTAACCAGAACCCAGCTTGAGGGCATGAGTAACTTTATAACAGTGAAATAATCTATTTGCAGCTTTTTAATGTTTATCACAAAGTAATCAATGAAGAATAACATGTTTTGAAAATGGACCGTTAATCAAACACTGTACTAGAACACATGGAATATTATTATCAAACAATCGTGTATTTGTCAGATAAGGTGCTACAAAGTAGCATATAATTACTACGACTTCACACTGCCCAAAAGGACGCTACTGGCGTCTTTTCAGTCTTTGTTTTGCAGAATACACCGAGCAACTTGTATTGGCAGACACAATTATGTCTTCAAAAAACAATAAATAAGTCAATCCTTCTTATATATAAAAATTGTGTGGTTAGAATACTACTGACTTAGTACAATGTAAATGTAAATGTGGTTATTTATAGTCGCAATTCACTGTTATCGTGCTCTAGCGACTTAACATATTTACACCAGGTCATTGGCATCCTTGTCACACTATAATCTTCTCAACTCCTCTCGGCGGCAGTGCCCTCGGAGCATACAGCACATCTTTTGGCTACCGTAGCGCAGACGTGCTAATCACTCACGTTTAACGTTCACTCGCCTGACCTGTACCTATTTAACGTGTAGGTACTACGACGCAGTGTGCAACCTGTTTGAAGTAGGTTTGCTTGACACCCACCACCAGACCCGAACGGGAATCGAACCCACGACCTTCTGGTCACAAGTCCAACTCCCTATCCACTCGGCCACGGAAGCATGAATAGGCAGATTATAAATGTTCAATGTTTAAATGTTAACTATCATATTGTACTTAGAATGAGAACAAACAATTATGGTTGTTTCAATGTTTTCTTTTATTTGTATGTAAAACAGCAAAAATATATACACAGGACACGTAATAAATACGGTTGATATAGGTGCCATGAGTGAGATGCTGTATTTAGTATGCCTGTATCTTCTTCAATTAAAGAATCCTATGTATTTGGTACACAGCGCTTGGTTTCATTTTGTTTTGGAATGTAACATTCCAAGTACTATTTATGTGACATAGAAGGTTGATGTGACATGAAATTCACGTATGCATGTCTCTAGTACCATTTCAAAACTTGTTAACAGGGGTTAAGAAATTAACTTAGTGTTGCCTCTAAATGATTTTTTCACTAGTTACTACAAGTATAAGTAAAAATGTTGGCAGAATCTGAGGCCCCATAATGTTCACTAGGGCCCCTTGTTATTTGCGGCTTTGAATTGGTTAAATGATTTAACACATAATAACTTGGGGCCCCTGAAAAAATATACTTGGGGCTTCTTCTGCTTTGGTGCTTTTGCATAAAAAAGAAATATACGTAAAATTTTCGGTAAAATCTGGGGCCCCATAATAATGTTTAATAGGGCCCACTGTTATTTGAGGCTTTGTGCTGTTTAACAGATTTCAAATACACATCAATTTCAACTTTCAATAGATTCTTCAAAGTAGATTTCCCCTTGCATATTCTTATTTCACCATTATCAAAAAAAATATTGATGTTGGCACAGGTTGGCACAGGTGGCGATTCATGAGCAAACACATCCTTAATTAAATCTGTCTCTTGAGCTTGCTTGAAGGTCCAATTGGCGGCCATTTTGAAAAACAAGTAGAGTGGGTGAGGTAATTTTGGGGTAATTTTCATGACCATATGATAATCTTTATATGCAACAAAAATGATAAAAAAATATCATCTGAAAAAATATTACCGCTATGATGTTGCAGAGAACCTACTTGAAGAAGATATGCCACTTTTATGAATATAGTATAATGAGATGGCGGCCATATTGGATTTTATATAGCTTACTGAGTTGTTACCTCTCTTTAAGTGCAGAAAAGGGATTTCCTGGTGTCAGCAACATATTGTTCGACACCAAAATCAGGTTTCTATGTTGATTATTAAAGAAGATATGCAACTTTTATGAGTAGTATAGCGAAATGGCAGCCATATTGGATTTTAGGTAAATTGCTGAGTAGTTACCTCTTCTTAAGTGCTGAAACGGATCTATTGGTGTTAGAAACATATTATTTGACACCAAATTCAGGTTTCTATATATGTTGAATAATATAGGAGATATGCCACTTTTATGTATATAGTATAGCGAGATGGTGGCCATATTGGATTTTCCATTTTTTATGAAAATGCTCAAGGGTGGCAGAGTGCCACCCACCTGAATATCATTTATAGGGATCCTCACCATGAATAATCAGCAGAGACAAAAACTTTAACTCGCACTTCCAGGTTCAGCTATAATTCAGGGTTTATCTGCCGGACTATTAACTAATATCCAAGAAGTGATTTGTCCCATGTTACCCTACGTACCACGTTCCCCCGGTCCCATGTTGCCAATTTCTCCCCTTCTAGTTATTTTGTAATTAACATTTTGTTCACTCTAAACTTTCTGTTTTATTATGTCTCATAATTTATTTACATCACAGTAAGTTTCATATTTAGTTAGAAATTATTATTGTGAAGAATTTCTATTGAAATCACTGTGTATGTAAGACGGGTACCTATTATATATAGTGTACTGGGCAATGCAAATAGTCGAATTAATTGAAATGCTTAGATTGTTTTATTTCGAAAGGGTAAACATCAATACAAAACAAGAACAGTTCAAATATTATTAGTAATGAT
>CM032666.1:50095787-50110787 GCA_019095985.1 Streblospio benedicti | reverse complement strand
AATTAACTGGTTTGGCACCTATTTAGTCTAAGCTTAATTTTTCTATCATATTTGTAATCAGTAAATAATCGGAACCACGCCCTCTTTTAATCTAAATTGGCATATTCCAGGTGCATCCGAATGTTCGGACCGATTTTTTGCTGATTTTGCATTGATTTGGTCTGAGCCCTAATTACAGTAAAAGAATGGATTGGAAACTATGCATAGTTCAGTTATGTAGTTTATCAAAATGACACAACAGAACCTTTAAGATGTCACATGAGTAGTCTCGCTCGCACAATAGGAGATAAGAAACAGACCTATACAGTATTACATAAATAAGTTTAAAAGTATCACTAGGCTTCCAGTTTTCATCAACTTCAAAAATGAAACTGCAGAAAATTTAGTTTTGCAAAATATCTCCTGGCACAAGTCATGCCATCTTAAATTTAGCAGGTCTAAGCTAGAAACGCAAAGACTAGAAAACGGGAATTAGAGGTATAGATGATGATCTGTTAAGAAGTCCTATTACAAAGGAATGTTTTATTCATCTATAAATCGTGTGCTCCATGAAAAAGGAGAAGAAGGCAATTTGCATCAGTTCTCAACTCTTGATTCTGATCACAATGTGCGAAGTATGGCAACAGATTTGCAAGATACACAACTTCTGTCACGTATTCCTGGAGCAGACCTAATAGCCATAGAGACCAAGTATTAACTGCTTCGCTAGGTAAACCTTAGGTTCATATGTCAAGCACCATCGTCGGTTTTCACGGCTTGGTCACTCACACTGCCTTAACGTCCTTGTTCATACCAACGTATATAGTCGTGAGAAATGACGATGGTCAAGCACATAAAAGAAACATTTCTCAAAGTGCAGAAAACATCGAGGAGAAGATGAAGGAATCAATTACCTTTGTTGAATTAACATAAGACATTGAGAAAGCTGTGAACTCAGGAACATTGTGGTTCAGGTTGCCTGATCTTCACTCAATGTTTGTGAACAACCTTGATGAAGTGGTGTTTAAGAAGGAGATCAGTAAAACCAGGTAGAGGAATAACTTGCTTGAACATTTCCCAGGTGTCAAATGTGAGTTTGATGAGAGAAATACTATTGTTATGTTTAGAGAAGACTTGCGAAACATACTTTATGCTCTGAAGAAAAGATTTCCTTTTAGAAAATGCTACTGTTTTGGGAAAAGCTGCAACAATCGTAAGAAAAGACATCTTCAATCATGATTCATGACGGGTCATTTTACTAGTTCGTTTCCATCATGCTTTCAAGAATATTCAGTCCTTACAAGTCTCATAGCTCCTATTTCCATGATTCTCAAAGAAACCAGTCTCATGGATGCAGATTCTCGTGATTCTCAACCACGTCTTACTATAATCAAAAACTGTCTATTTCAATAACAAAGACGAGAGCTTCAGATAATATAGGCACATTTTGAAGCTTGAACCACCACTTGCTATATACATAGGGATTGGTGTACATGCAACATCAAGGAGCAAAATGTTTATAGAGTATCTATAGTATTCTGTACCAAATGGGTTTGAGCATTTTACATGACCATGTTATGGAACTTAAGGACTGATTGGCATCAGCTGCTTTTGTGCAGTTTAAAGAGAATGATGTGGTTTAATTTGCTATGCGTGTTTTCGGAAAGGTCTTTTCACTGTAGGAGCCCTGGATAACCTTGACCATAACCCAAGTTCAACAACCTCTACAACCTCATTTCATGCATGTAGCATTGAGTCTGTTCCAGTTCTACTCAGAATCAAGCTGTGGTGAGAACGTTCCACCTCTAATTATACCACCCAAAGAAACCTACTCGGCACCAAGAGCGACCTCTTGAAATACTTACAGACAAATGAAAACCTTGTGCCTCCTATCTGTGACTGCAGGATACTCAATGGAGCTGCCATTGTACACTCACTCCTAGCTGTTGGGATCAAAACATTTGATGAGTATAGTGAGAAGGTTTTCATCTCTTTCTTACAGAGCCAATTGAATACATCATTGAGAGTGGACATTGTTTGGGATACATATGTCCTCAAAGTGACAGGATAAGGACTGCTGTATATATGTTTCATAATAGGATGCACTACTTCAACTACTTCATGCTCGTCGCATGATATACCAAGCCATTTCCAGAGAATTTTGCATGGATAAAAGTGTGTGGCAAGACTGGTTATGACCCAGTATGGATCACCAATTCACCATACCTGAAGTTTCCTTTGCATGCTGACAACTTATCAGACGTGCTTGCAATGAGAATTGTACCTCATGCAAATGTGCCAAAGCCGATCTAAATTGTACACGTCTTTGCAAATGCAATTTCATAATTACATAGCTAGGCGTGTTCGCCATAAGTCACAATGCAAAAATATCATTTTTATAAAAAAATTATGAAAGAATTCTTTTTGCAATTTACTTATGGTATTGTTTTATTGTTGCCCTCCAGTGACCTCACTTCACTGGTGGATATTGGTTGTATTTTGGTGGTCACTAGTGACCTCATTTCACTTCTAATGTTTATTCTGACGTAACCAAGTTTCCAAATACTGTAGTGGTCAGTATACATTTACTGATCAGTCTGTGTAGAATCTGGTGGGGTCACATGTATAATTTTGCCTCCGGCTTCCGCACCATCACCATTTTAAGTTTGTGTGTGTGTTTTATGTATTTTAGTGTATTGCATCATTATTGTCTTTAATTATTCCAGGTAATCAAGTTTGTAATTAGTTAGGCTACATCTATCTATGTGTCATGCTTGTCCTCCCCCTTTTTCCCATTGAAGTTTTAAGGGATGTTTTTAAAGCAGACCTCTTTTAGTTCAATGTTCTTTCTTTAAACATAATTTGTAAATTTGTTCTATTGTAATCTCTGTATATATACTACCCATAGTCAGTTGGATAAGGTTAATATTCCATCTTTGTTAATTGTTTCATTACCTGTATCTTGTTATACCAATCTGGTTTGTTGTTTTTTGTACTCCAACTAATTACTCAAAAAAGTCGTTAGCATTTTCAATGCTAACAATTAACAACATTCATCTGTCTTTATTTTCATAATTACATAGCTAGGCATGCTCGCCATAAGTCAGAATGCAAAATTGACGATTTTTGTTTTTGTTTTTACAACATTCTAAATCACCCAATAGCTTCACGTTTTTAGTTTTGTATCATTTACCATTATTTGTAAATGTCAAAATTAAGTCATATGAAAGATCATATTACGGCGGCCATTTTGGATTTAATATGAGGTAAATAAACCAACAAACAATGATATAATAATGCCTCACAATGATAGTAAACCAGGCCAGATTGCTAAATTATAGGCCTTCCGGCAGCCATTTTGGATTTCCCTATTTCTCAGAAATATTAATTCGATCTTATGGGCACCCCTTCTAATATTGAAAAACACATAATAAGCTACCAGTGTGCAAAATTTGCAAATTTGGTGCTTTTATCCTCCTGGTAACGGTAATTCTAAAATTCGACACTATAACCCACCTGACTATTTTAACAAATACCGCCGCTAAAATGTATTTGACTACACAATAAATCTTACCAACTTTTACAACCAGCCATTTGGTGTATTGAGTGCGTTAGTATTTTGCTAATGCAATGAAATAGTTGATACAGATTTAATTGCGGATATTCTTTTTGCCCTCTCAATTACTGCAATAATACAATTGAAAAAATAACAGAAGCAAAAAAAATGAAAATAATTTAAAAAAAAATGTGCTCACCTTGGCGGTGTCAGTTAAAAAGAACACCTTAAATAAAAACGGTTGTTGACTTATACAATAAAAAAGAAAAGTTTAGTAGACCTACCAAATTCGATTAAAAAACTAAAAACACATAGGCAGATCGCCCCCGCTTCATTTCCCACCAAATTAATTCATTTTCGTAGGGATTTTGGCATGTCCACCATCAATCGCGTGTACGAAACCAATGAAACCCTTTAAGTGCACACACCCACTTTCAAAAAACACGGATCTGCCTGTGTACCTTGAATAAAAGTAACAGGTCCTTGAGATTAGCATTAAATGACCCCTTTGCTAGGGTGAAAGCTGAAAAATAAAAATAATATCGAATAAATTTTAAAACTAATCCTATCTCAAAGAGGCTTGTTTCATGTTGGCCTCTGCGTCAAATACGTCATACTGATGAAAATTTGTTGTTCAGAAACATATATATGTGGCCATAAATAAGAGTTGACAAGCCCTGTTTAGGCTAGGTGTAGCGGTCCTGTGTGCGAGACGACGTGCATGGTAGTGTTTAACAACCATGGAAATGTGGTGATTAACAATGACTCCCTAATTAACCACTTTTTAGCGATAATTATATGTTTTAAAAGCTGAAAATTGGACGAAAGATATATGTTACCGATGGCAAACGGTACAACGACGTGGTAAAGGCCTTTATAAAACCCGATCCCTGGCTATGTCGTGATGCGTATCGAAACATGTGGCTATACCACGTGCGGCCTATTTATACTTATACATGTATATAATGAAAGGCCAATGGCCTGCACGGATCAATCCAATATTTTCAAGGCCATAAATTTCAATTAGGGTTAGGGATCGTTCACAAATGACGTCACCCAGCTTTTGCTTTATGGCATACATTTGTAAAATTATGTCTAAATTATCGACATATATCATCATTATTTGATGAGAATGTCATTACGAAACTATGGTACGGAGATTAGGGTGGAGTTGCGGGTGGGGGCAGGTGAGGCAAAGATGACGTCAACTTACCAGGAGGTGGGTGCTGCAAAGTTGACGAAAGCAAAGCTGGGGGGGGGGGGGGGGGGCGGTGCAGAAGGTAAAAAAGGCCACAAAACAGGTTTCGTCATTTTCAAACGACCCCTTATCAACAATATTAGCCATTTAGTCCTATCTAACAAGTCGGCATTTAATTCACGTAGGTTTTATATTGAAACTAAAAATCTTAAAATTGTACTCTTTGAACCATTTATTTTGTGACAAACTTTAAAGGTGAGTTAATACAGTGAAATAATGACATTGGGAGGTACTAGTGGTTATTTCAAGAATTTTAGACGTGATTTCAGTGTCGTATAATGAGAAAACGTTGCCATATAGGGTACTGACTTGCAATACAAGATATTCTCGTCTAAAAAAATAAATAGGTTTTAGTATTACTATTTTACTCTTTAGTCGACTATTTCATGGTAATATATGGAGCATTTAATGGCATTATATGTGTCTGTGCATGTATTAGAAATCAATGAGCACAGTGTTAATCACTCAGATGTATAAATGGTCTGGTGGGGTTAGCTCCACAGTCACGTATGTCATCGATCTCCTTTCTCCCTACCCTACCTCACGGCTCCACTGTCTTCAATCTCTCTCACCTCATTGCTCCCCCTCTTCTCGTCTTCTCTCATTTGGTTTCCGTCACATCATTTACCTGTATTGTTGGCCCTTGTCTATGTACCTCATTACATCGGGCCATCTCATTGACAATGGCGATCTATCATTTCAGTGGTTCCCGTCTCATTCGTGACTGGCCCCCAATCCCATTCGGAGACCCTAGGGCACTCCTGTCCCTTCTAATCCTCCACACAGTCTTAACTTTGCCGGACACTATTCTTTATACTACACGTAGGCCTACTTCTGATCTTTCTAATCTTACTAAATTCCTTCTACTGAATTCCCTCTGAATATACAATTATACAGCTCATCACCCAACATCAACTGATGTTTCTAATCCTTCATCAGGACCAATGTGCAGTGACAGTTTAATCAGACGTGATATGGTTTACGCCAATTGAATATGTGCCAAAGCAACCCATCTCTCGTCCACTAGAGAACTATGCATTTCCGCAATAACAGACCATATAGTCCAACGCAACCACATTCCAGACTGGAATAACACGAAGAATGTTATTGCAAAGGGGTCCATAGTCAAAGATAAACAAACCCAAGAATTGAGAGCCATATATGCAGCTCAGTGAACACCATGAAAGGGTCACTGTACATTGGCCCTGATGAAGCCATCTTGAACAGATGGGAGGGTCATGTTTCATGTTATCTCTCCACAGTTGCTATGGACTAGCCTAACAAATAAAGTTACATTAATAACACACAGCAAAACGTTTCACTTTGGATCAGCTATTTTGTCCTCATTGTAGCCATAACGTGATTTACTACGATGACGTAACTCTATTTATCATCTACAATATGATGGAATATTGATATGGCTGTAAAGCATTAGGGTCCGAGATATTTTGGACACTTTTTTTAATCCCCCAATGAAACGAAAATGTTTACACCTAAATGATATAATAAAAAAAAATATTGTAATATTTTCCCGCCATCATTCATATAGAAGTTTGTGTTTATAGTGAAGTATGATGAATTATACCACTCTATCGAGGACACACCCGCGAATAGTGTTCTCTGATTGGATGAGAGCCAAAATTAGCCATATTGACCTCAAAACCATGACATATGTCTTCATTATACCACTCTATCGAGGACACACCCTTGAATACTGTTATTTGATTGGCTGAGATCTAAAATCAGCCGGGGATAATTACTCGATGAACCATGGGTGAATTTTGCCCTCTGACAGTAGAAGCATCCGCCATGTTGAAACCGTCGATTAAAAAAAAACATAATCAACTATATTTACGTTCCCACACAGATTTAGATACACACATTTAGAGAAATAGCCATCACAATATAATGCCCCATACTACTAGTACTAATAGTTAAATTTGAACCGGATTAAGAGGTATATTGAGCTCAGCATTTGATGCAGCCAAGCGTGAACTGTTTAGAATAGTATCGATGTATTGTAGTCGAACGAATCTTTTGATTGTTCAGAAATAATTTGTAAGTAAAAACGGTGCTTTGAAATGTGATAAACCTTGTGTTATTAGTTACAGTGATTAAAAATTGCTTAAAGAAATGTTAAATACCGGATAATGCTAATAATGTGTGCACAACCAGTAGAAGGTATAGTAGTATGACATGTCATTCGGTGTGACCAATGGAGAGCTTTTCCCATTTAATAAAAACTGTTTGTGAAGGTTAATTGTGGTATAATGAATATATGTCATGGTTTTTCGGCCAATATGCATGAATCAATGCCTTCATTTTGTGAATATATTCACAAAATTCGGACATTGACTCATGCATATTTCCCTCAAAACCATGACATTTCTTCAATATTCTCCACACAGCACTGGGTCTATGTAAGATATTAACAGCTCGCTGCTTGAAATGATGGTTTCATTCTGGTCTCACAACCCACTAGGCTGTGAATGTGTCTCGTGATGGCGACTTGTGTTTAAATGGAAGCTTAGGCAGGGTTGGTTGCTAAACATGCAACATTTCAAATATATTATATAAACAGAGTTATTTCAACTTAGTTGGTAACTAGGGCATTCCCAATACAAATTTACTATTGTGCATACAGAATGCGATTAAGATAGCCTTTCGCACTGAGCAAGAACCACAACAGTTGTTAATTATTATATTGTCAAAATACATGGACAACATATGATTAGGATATTTGTAAAGTTATCTTTTATGTACACTTTAATTAAGCTATCATACTTAAGTTTAATCTTACAATCCCGACTTGATATCACTGTATACTAATCTTGAATGTCATAACATTATCACTAGAAAATTTGCACAAAAGATACAAACATATTTTTATCTAAATATCAATGATTGAATCTGATTTTTTGTTACCATTCGCCCCCAATAAAAAGGATCTACCATTAGAAGACGTTGAAAGCACGGATACCTGTGCACTGTACGCAAGCCTTGCATTGACGCAAAGGTCAGTACCTTGAGTAAGACTGTCCTTCTTTATCGAAGTGGGTGACGGAGTTAACTTAGTCGAACAAGTCTGATTCAGATTGCTATATCTTTTCTTCTTCTCTTGTTTTGTACTGCACATAGCAGCCATGTGCTGCCGAAACGTCTGACCAGACATAAAATAGATGAGGAAGTTTATCGCCGAATTGATGGTCAACATCAGGTTGGTAATAGTGCCAAAATAAGCAAAAAATGACCAGCCAACTGGCAGTAAATCTTGATTGTACATCTCTATGGTATTCAGAACACGGTACAAGAAGTCGGGTAGAGTGCAGATAATGAACACAGTGACCACCACTGAGATAAGCACGTTGAGGCTATTGTTTCCTTGCTGCTCCCTCGAGGTTCCCAACTGTTTCTCCTGCTGTCGGGCCCTTCTGATGGCCTGAATGAGTTTCACGTTGAGTACAATGACGATGACGAGGGGCAGCATAGTTCTGAATATGAAGCACAAGATAGTCTTGTACACAAGCTGGTATGTGGTGTTCCAGAAGAATGGACTGGCTCTGGCCTCGTACCGGCACGTTGTGTTGATGTAGCGCACCTCCATGTCCTTGAACGTGGGCGCGTTGAAGAGGAAGCTCCACATCAGGACAAGCAACACCACCAACGCTGCCCTGGATCAATAACAGAAGTTGAAGTTAAGAATACCACCATATGTAATTCATAATCCTTGTGTAGGACAAATAAATGGATATGTGTAAAATATAAAAGCTACAAGACCAAGTGGTCAATTAAAAAGAAACTAAGAACGCACAAAATAAAGACAACCGTGTGTCAGGAAACCAAATCTCAAACTGAAAGGCGTGCATCGTCGGGTGCTACCTAGTCTTGGTGGCGGTCCTCTTGGCCCTGAGCGGGAAACAGATGGCCCACCAGCGGTCGGCGGTGACGACGAGCACGAGGTACACGGCGGCCGTCTGCGTGACGCTGGCGAGCGGCCATGTGGCCGCCTCCACGTACGGCACCCACCACAGACCCAGGTGCGGGTGGTACAGGTACAGCATGCGCAGCGTCTGGTGATGGAGACATGCAGTCAAATTTATTTTTCTTCTATTGCAGCCTTGTGTGCGTGCGTGCGTGCGTGCGTGTGTTTTTACACTATTACAAATTCTACAGACCGTGATAGTGGTAAAGGCTTGTGTATGTTCGAAAACAATGGTATTTGTGTAACCTTATTCCAGAAAAATTTACATGTAGTTATAGTGTAACTTTTGGAACTTCAAATCAAAGTATCTGATTGCAGAGTTTGCAGTCTATTTGTATAGATTTTTTGTAAATTAGTATTCGGTTATTTGTATTACATCTCTCATCTTTATTATAAGCTGAGAGCTACACCGACATTTAATTGTATTTGCCTTTATTACTTGTCAACTAAATTACTTGTAAACTAAACAAAGGCCAATGACGGCGGGCCTTCCTCGACAAGTTTACCCACAGGAGTGCGATGCCATTATGACTTCATAGTAGTCCGTATATAGTCAACAACGGCAGCTAAAACCATAACGCAACCACTACACTGCAGTGCTTTAGGGATGATATACAGTTTGTCACATTGTTCTTCTTTTTCATGCCCCCCCCACACACACACATCCTCTTACCCTCCCTCACAAAAGTGGAAATACGAGATGTGTGTTATAATCAAAGAATATCTAGACAGTGTTACGAGATATTTATTCAAATATTACTTATGTATGCCTAAAATTTCTGCTGTGTATCTTTTCAGTGTCACATTTAAGTAGTATATGAAAAGTTTTAGCATGCAAGCGAGAATCTTAGCGACGCACACACACACACAATGAAATATCAGAAACTTGACCGAAATCCCCCAATCACCCCCCCCCCTCCCTGTTCCACTTTTGTCGAGCGTGACAAAACGTACATCATCTCTCGAGGTGTGCATAAATTTTACACCAAACAAAGCAACTCTCACCGACGACCATAAAACCAACCCACGGTCACGCCCATCACACACGACCACGTATACGTACCTGGAAGACGAGGCACGTGAGCAAGTACGCGGAGTCGGCTGCGGCGAGCGCCATGAGCAGGAGCGGCGTGGTGGAGCCCGTCATGCGGCGCAGCACGCCGCAAGACAGCGCGTTGCCCGCCACGCCGCACAGCGCGAGCGGCGCCACCACGTACACATCCACCGTCTCCTGCGGAGGTAACATTGTAGTGAGTATTTTGTTATTATTCTATTCTCCTTTAATATGACCGACCCAAACCCTAGGTGCGATAAATTATGCAAGCTCCCTGAGGGTAGTGGCCACTAACCAGTAACCACACACACAGTAGAGCTGACGTTCGTGAAATAAGTCTGGTGGTTTTAGGTAGTCCTTTCATTTCTTTTTTTAGGTTTCTATTAACACCCCCCCCCCATTACATCAAGGTCCGTGCCAGCGGCACGGGTGGATTTGTTACTAAAAATAGCATTTTTGTTCGAAATTTGGTGCCCTGGGGTGGCCCAACGTCGCGTTGAAGCCAACGGCACGGACCGGCACGAAAAGTCATTATACTGGTGCCGGACGGTATGAAATGGCCATTGTTTAGCACCGCGGCCATGCCATGGTAACGAAAAGCCACGCCCGCAGCAATTTTTCCTGCCACTACCCTGAAAAGATCTCAGGGTGCCGTCGAAGCCCATGCCGTCCGGCACGGGGATTATTGATCGATATTGATCGCAATTCTCTTTGATCTCGCCGACGCAGTGCTATGCCATACATACGCGTGGGAGGTCCCCCAGTCGTCCACAATCTCCAGAAACGAGTAGACGCAGTTATGTTGAGTAGAATAAAAAATAATCTTTCTAGACTCCATTGCTTACCCATATTATGAAGCTATACACATCTCTATCAACAACTATCATTGTAACTCCTTTTATAAGAGACAATCTTGAAGCGACATAAATTCCTGTGTTTAATATCTTGCAAATTTCAAATGCACCACATTTAACCACAATAATCCATAAAGATCAAACAAGATCTATGGATATGTAAAAGCTTCACATTCTACAGATTTGTTGCCAACATTTTACTCATAAACCACCCAAACAAGTGTAGCGGTAAACTTACATATGTTAAACCACTTAGAGATGTATACAGCTTCATGATATGGGTGTGTCATGACATAACCAATGGAATCTAGAAATGTAAATGTGGTTGTTTATAGTCGCAATTCACTGTTATCGTGCTCTAGCGACTTTACATATTTACACCAGGTCATTGGCATCCTTTTCACACTATATCCTTCTCAACTCCCCAGGGAGCATACAACACATCGCAACCGTAGCGCAGACGTGCTATTCACTCACATTAGAGTTCACTAGCCTGACCTGTACCTATTTAACCACGGAGCAGTGTGTAACCTGATAGAGGTAGGTTTGCTCAACACCTACTATCAGACCCGACCGGGAATCGAACCAGCGACCTTCTGGTCACGAGTCCAACTCCCTATCCACTCGGCCACGAAGCACACGAAGAAAGATTATTTTACAGAATGAAGCCGTCGCTGGCGTTTTATATGCCGTCGTGGTGCCGTGCTCAAAATTGGCAGGAAATTTGGGTGATTTTGTGCCATGGATGCTCAACACAGTTGGGATAAAACGGTGCCGTCGTCGGCGTCGTTTCATACCATGTCACGGCTCACTGGCACTGTTATGAACCGTCGACGGTATGACGTTATGTTTCCCCATGTTAAATAGGGGGCCGTCGACGGCCTGCTCCCAAGACACCAACAGGATGTCCCTGCCGTCGGCGGTGGTGGTGACGGCAGAAAAAGGGACCGTAGACACGTATCCCCGGCAGGGTATCGTCGACGGCTTATACCGTGAGGGCTGTGTACCGTCGACGACGTATACCTTGAATATTTCATGCCACGGGACACTGTCGACGTCACCGGGCCATTTTTTCGTGCCGCCGACGGTGTAATGTCGTGCCGCAGGAGTAGCAAATCCTGGAGGGCGGGGGTGGTTTCAATCCAGACTCGGCACGAAGAAATAACACCTACGGCATGACTTTTTAAAAAAGCCCCGCACTTTTTTTATTTTTTTAAATATTTCCAGCTCTGCCGTGCGGTACCCCGCTCGGGGCACGTGCCGCCGGCACGTATCTAATCGGGGGGGTTAGTATGATTTGTGAATATTTGCCGGCTTGTTCAACGTGGGCATGCTCAAAAATGGGCACAAAGTGTAGAGACTATCTATAAATAAAAGACATTTGTTGTTCTTTAACTCATTAGTGGCATTTTCATGTCACGTATAAGTAGTTTTCATTTTATGGCATTCAAAGACGTTACACTGTGTCACAACAATTAACAAATGTCGATTATCAAAGCATTTATAGTAGTATACCTTTTTATTTACCGGGAAATGTAATGGACAATGCTATATTGACTGGCACAAAACGCCTCTTGTTGTAGCCAAACACAAATGAGTGCGATATGCATTATTATTGAAAAGTGGGTTGGATTGGATTGGAGTCCGGGGGATTGGAGATATATGGTTTTACCAATAACGATGTTTTACTATGTATGGTATAATATGGCATACCATACTTAATTTGATAGTTTGATATGCATCCTATTATTGGGAGATGAACGTACACAATACAATACACTGGAATATATACAACATGGTTGGGAAAATGCTTTTAATGTCTGTTACTTGTCACTGCAATCAAACACACACGCCTAGGAAAGACAGTGCTGAGTATTAATAGTAAGTAAGTAAGTAAAGTAAGTAAGTAAGTAAGTAAGTAAGTAAGTAAGTAAGTAAGTAAGTAAGTAAGTAAGTAAAGAAACACAGCCTTTGATAAGGTCTCTGTGCTGAGAAACAAAATACTGGATCGTTAACTAGATGGAGATATGTCTATTCATCACAGTCACTGAATCCCAATGTTTGTTTATATCTAGAGACACTATGGACGGGGGCGTGTCCGTAGTGTCTCTAGATGTAATCAGACATTGGGACTATGTGACTGTGCTATTCATTGTAGTGTCCCCGCATACACAAGGCCTGCGTGTGCATGCGTTTGACTCAAGTTCCATGGAACCTGATGTAATTTAAATGGTCACCCACCACACATCAGTACATATACAAATGTAACAGCAAGTCCTACTTTTACAATCCATTTCTCTGCTGATATGCACTGACGAGTCATCGTGAACATCAAAGCATTTCCACGCAATAACTTTGCGTTTGCTGCAATGATCTTATTCTTGTATAGCTCTTTTTGGAGAACTTTATAACCTAATAATTCTTCCCCGTACAGAGTGAGTCAATTGTTACATTATCTGGTTCTGCCGTGTTGACGCGTAAGACGTTGGTTTCATCAATTTACATTGACAACATTGACGGAACTGTACCCATTGAACATAGTGGTTCGTGAAAGGAGCTGCAAATATGACTCATGTGTCTATATCCTGTCATTATGGTCAACGCAGCATCAAAGTGCTCGGTCTGTGAATTATACAGTGCATTTAGAGGTAGGCCTATATACCTATATAGGTGAAAGAGAAACTTATAACTATGACGGCGTTCTTATTAAATGGTAACGATTTTGGAATTGTCATTGGAATTCGGTAATTGTCAATATGTCTGAATTGACTAGGCAGGTCAAATCGAGGATCAACATCTGTAGGGGCCAAAATAAGGTTGGGTTGTGGAGTGCTAATCAATGAATTGTGAGAATTAATTTTACGACAATGTGTTACCTTCTTTACCATTCTTTGTGAAATAAGATTCTTTACTAATACGTAAACCATGGGCTTGAAATAGAAGAAGACAGCACTGTATGGGCCACATGTATGGAAATATAGATAATAGCCCAGCAAAATGTATGAGCGATGTGCAATAATTGTTTTACTTTTGTCTGCGCCTGGGTTCCAGTGTATGAGCTGTCCAACAATAGTTTTGTACTGCTTCCATTGCAGCCTTGTAGTCGGCGTCACCGAGTACGGTTGATAGGGTAAAAAAGTAGCCTATGTAGTAATGGATACATATTTCAGCCGAACTACCCTGCTTGTCTCAAAATTTAAGATGCAGTGCATAGTATTGCAGTTGTTTGATTTGTTGTGATGCGGGAAATCATCTAGGAGATCTAGATCTATATATAGAAAAATGAAGAGGCGATTTTTTGTATCACAAAAGGCTTTTTAACCACGAGACGTAGGCCTACACACTCCAAATTATGTATGCACAATCAGGACAACTAACTTGGTGGTCGTTATAATGTTAAATTTCAAACCCAAATAAATTGGTTTTGATGATAAAAAACAAGAACTAGATCAAAAAGTGTTCAAAAGAACACTGCGTCGCTAGAACAACGTTGACTTACGGAGATACATACTGAAACCATCGTTGTTCGGAGATACATTGAAACCATCTGTTCAATGCTAAAATGCCAAGAATTGTGTGTACGTTGGATATTCTGCAAAATTTACTTGCAAATAAAGAGTAGATGATTGAGACAAGAAAAAATGCTTCCTGTTTACAACATGAAATAACAGAATGTTTTTAAAATTTTCTCAATAAAACTTCTCGTGTCCGTAATACGTACATATTTCTAAGTAAGACTGACGTGAAATAGTACGTCTGACGTTATTTCCAAATGTAAGGCGTTTGTTGTACTACGCACATATATGTAAGATGTTTAATATCGCATGGCGTCCTGACAAAAAGTTTCATAAATAGCCTTTAACATACACAATTTAATTGGCAGAGCGCCCAAAATCGAATCACTTCGGTGTCGCCTCATACCTCATAGCTGTGTAAAGTTTGAACGAAATCGGTGTAACGGTAAAAGCTCTAGCTTGTCCGGAGACATACATACATAGATACATAGATACATAGAAACGAAGTGATCACAGGCTTTCGCTTCAGCTACTGAAGCGACGCAAAAAGAATTTTGATAGAAGGTTGCTTACAAGGCCATGTTTGTTAAAAGGTACGTAATACGTCAAACGTTTGTATATATCAAACGTACGTTGCACGTCACACGTACAGTCATACAACGAGGGAACAGGGTGGTGATGGTGATGGAGGTGCATTTTGTATCCTGCTCCTGACCTGTTTTGAGGGGTGTTGGCAGAAAGGGTGCGTGTGTCCATATGGCGGGGTGGGGCGACAGGGGAAAGCTGGGTGGAGGGTTGGGGA
>CM032666.1:50072876-50095687 GCA_019095985.1 Streblospio benedicti | reverse complement strand
CCCCTTTGGTTAGGGGCTTTAAAAAAATTCAGTTTAAACCCGGGGTGATTTCTTTCTAGCTCTCCTAGACCCTAAAAACACCCACGTGATGAGACAATGGGATCACCAATGCAAAGATTGCATGGTAGTACGCGCTCAGACAAACCTTCCCATTGCAGATAGCAAACTGAAACCTACAGCTCAGGCCGAACCAAGTCCACGACAAGATGATGGGATACGAAGGCGACAAAAAGCTGTACTACGATAGGGGGCGGCGCAGCAACTCACACCGATTGAAGAGGAGAAAGGACTGAGAGTCAGAACACCCCGCGGATGGAAACCAGCCAGAGTACATCAGACCAGACAAGACACCCAACTCACACATAATAAAAGCTGGGGAACAAGGCCGTCTTTACAGGCGAAACAGAAGAAGATCTCCTGGTCACTGGAGAAAGACCACACATTGTCAGGACACCAGAACCAGTGTTCGCACCCTGAAACTCAAATGAGACCACAAACACGTCACATGTGAGGGCGCCAGAACCAGTGTTCACACCTGAAACACAAACAAGACCGGGACCACCGTCACTCGATTAAACCGTTGCCCGACTAAACCACCGTCGCCTGCTAGTACAACTGCATTGACATCCAGCAGACCAACCAGACAAAGGAAGGCCCCAGCGTGGTTGAAAGATTACGCCACTTAGGTATGAACTGAATTTGTTGGACAACTAATGCGCATCCCAGTACTTTACATAACGGGCTCACTTGACGTAAACATTTGACACATCCGAAACCAAGTCATCTACTTCTAAGTCACATAAAATTGTACTCTCATTGTTTTAAATACCATAATTTGTATTAGATTAAGCGTATCTCAAGTCTAAATATTTGTGATTTGTCGTGTATTTTCATAGTGTTTGCATAACCAGTATTACCTGTTGTTAAAGTAGAACTGTTTAGTCATAGCCATTTCTCTGATGCTACAAGTATGAGTATCATATCTAAATCTTTAAAGAAAGAGGATGTAATATACGTTTACCTAAATGTACAACGCCACCTTAAGTGTGTCATGTTTGTGTGTACTACGTCATACCCGCCCGCGCAGGCGCAATAAATCAGTTCTAGCATGGAATATTCTCGTGGTTACTCGCACAACACCAAAGAAACATAACACAGTGCATAGTATTGCAGTTGTTTGATTTGTTGTGATGCGGGAAAATCATCTAGTAGATCTAGATCTATATATAGAAAATGAAGAGGAGATTTTTTGTATCACAAAAGGCTTTTTAACCACGAGACGTACACACTCCAAATTATGTATGCACAATCAGGACAACTTGGTGGTCGTTATAATGTTAAATTTCAAACCAAATAAATTGGTTTTGATGATAAAAAACAAGAACTAGATCAAAAGTGTTCAAAGAACACTGCGTCGCTAGAACCACGTTGACTTACGGAGATACATACTGAAACCATCTGTTCACTCATTAAATGTATGCCAATGCTAAAGAATTGTGTGTACGTTGGATATTCTGCAAAATTTACTTGCAAATAAAGAGTAGATGATTGAGACAAGAAAAAAATGCTTCCTGTTTACAACATGAAATAACAGAATGTTTTTTAAATTTTCTCAATAAAACTTCCCGTGTCCGTAATACGTACATATTTCTAAGTAAGACTGACGTGAAATAGTACGTCTGACGTTATTTCCAAATGTAAGGCGTTTGTTGTACTACGCACATATACGTAAGATGTTTAATATCGCATGGCGTCCTGACAAAAAGTTTCATAAATAGCCTTCTAACATACACAATTTAATTGGCAGAGCGCCCAAAACCGAATCACTTCGGTGTCGCCTCATACCTATTAGCTGTGTAAAGTTTGAACGAAATCGGTGTAACGGTAAAAGCTCTAGCTTGTCCGGAGACATACATACATAGATACATAGATACATAGAAACGAAGTGATCACAAGGCTTTCGCTTCAGCTACTGAAGCGACGCAAAAAAGAATTTTGATAGAAAGGTTGCTTACAAGGCCATGTTTGTTAAAGGTACGTAATACGTCAAACGTTTGTATATATCAAACGTACGTTGCACGTCACACGTACAGTCATACAACGAGGGAACAGGGGTGGTGATGGTGATGGAGGTGCATTTTATCTGCTCCGGACCTGCTTTGAGGAGGGGTGTTGGCAGAAAGGGTGCGTGTGTTAATATGGCGGGGGTGGGGGCGGACATGGCTGGTGGTGAGGCAGTGAGGAGCATTTTGTATGTTCCAGATCTCATCAATTTCAACCTAAGCAGTAGCAGAAAATGGGTGATTGATATACACATTTAATGGTATGCGCGTGTTTGCCAGGGATAGGAGTAGCTGGATGGAGGGTTGTTAGAGGGATAAAACATTGCCACATATATGTAGTGTGTGTATGGGTGTCACATATGACTGTGGGGAAAGGTGATGGACATGTATTTAATCTTTCCCAGAGCTGTATAGTGGCGGGAGCTGGTGTGAGGGATGTGGGACTGGGGAAAGAATGGGAAGGGAGGAGCATTTAATATGTTCCAGATCTCATCCGTTTCAACCAGAGCAGCAGCAGGAAGGGGGTGCATTAATTATGGACCTGTTTAGATGGAGATGGGGATGAAATGGATGGGAAGAGAAGAGGGGTAGGCGGTGGCGGTGGAAGGAAGGGTAGGGATGAGTGGGACATTTAATCTGCTCCGCACGTGTTTACCATGGGTAGCAGTAGCTGAGGGAGGGAAATTAGAGGGATCAATCATTGCCATATTTAGTGCATTTAGTGTGTAAATGGCTGTGACATATGACAATGGGAGGACGATGATGGAGGTGTATTTAATCAGTCACAGACCTGTATACTGACGAGAACTGGTTCGAGGGATGTGGGACAGGAGGAAGAATGGGAAGGGAGGAGCAATTTATGTGTTCTGGATCTCATCCGTTTCAACCCGAGCAACGCCGGGTAAACAACTGGTATTTACATAAATATGATTAAGTTATTTTCTCTTCTTGAGTCCAATCCTTTTAAATAACATCGTGCGGGAGTGCCTTGATACTGAACACTACAGATGGACTCAAACATACAGCATAGAATTACAATATGTTAATGATATACATACAATTATGTAAGTCCTCCATAGTAGTAAGACCCTACATCTTGTTTGAGAAGTGGTTAGCACAGGAATCGTTCTAGCAGATCAAGGGGCCATCTCGCCATTGGCGATTCATTGGTCAAGTGTAAGGATATAAATTATGGTTAAATATATACGCACCTTAAACGTTCTGAAGTGAGGGCCGTAGTAGTCGTAGCCTTGGCACGATACGTCGCCCGTGGCGTTACCACCCGCCATGTCCGCCACGGGTGTGAGCTCCTCCTCTGCTGGTCCCAGGGTCGTCCACTCCATATTGCCGGCTTTGGAAAATACTGCAATTAACGTGGTAAAGTGAGTGTTGATATGACTGGTAATTACACCGAATTATACATGCACTGTAGTGGGTGCTTGAATTACGTTAGTAGGTCCATTTAAATTGGGAAATACCGACTGGTGGCCAGTTTGGAGATGCACGAAATCATAATTTATATCCTTACACTTGACCAATTAATCGCCAATGGTGAGATGGCCCCTTGATCTGCTCGAACAATTCCTTGTCAACTGCACGTCACGAAGGCAACTAGCGGTATACCAAACAACCAACAAGCAGTACCATGCAAATGTTTGAAGTTCCATCCACATCGCTACGACGTCGGGCACAGTCGCGGTGGTGTGGACGCTCCTACGACTATGATTCAATCAATATCCGTAAATAAGAATAAGAATAATAATAAGAATATTTTATTTCGATAATAACGGTACACAAAAGTGTAACATATAATCATAGTAAAGAAGGTAAAAATATACAAGTTATATACATGGAATAGCTAACTAGCTAAAATTGACTAGAGTAAACATATGGTACAGCTAAATCAGTATATAATATTCTTCCAGTGACAGTAAATAGCACTGTTTGTATAAAAAGTAGATGCAGTAATATTCAGTAAGATAGTATTGTCAGAGACCTCCAATCTCTTAATAAAACTAGTTACATTGTTTCTAATTAAAATATCAAAATGATTAATACCATATTGTAAGAGAGTAGCAGATATACTGATGCGATGATATAAATTCATCACGAAAAATTCTATTAAAAAAGCAGATCTGATCCTTCTAAAAACATCTTGACTAAAATTAGACCATAAAAATATGAACAATATATTCTTTGTGCACGATAACATCATCAGAGCAATGCTTAAATTACCGAAATCAGACTGTTACCTCGTCCATTTAAAGAACATTGATCTAGAAATATCCATGTGATCCTGTCTATCAAAATTGTAACAATATAACAGTCGACTAGCTGGTCATTAGAAACAGAGATGGCACTTTAGGCATATAAATATTACGAGATTTAATACACATGTATACAGTTTTCTTTGCATTAAAAGCAATATCACAGGTCTCCGCATATTCTTGACATTCTAAAATCATATGTTGTAAAATACTAATGGATGGTGCAATGAGAACACTATCGTCAGCATACATCAAATGATTGACACAAGTATTACTGATATAACAACCAACATTGACTGAGCATGTTCAGTCGTAGTCGGGGCTCATCGCATAGGGTAGCGGTGTGGACGAGGCTTTAGGCTACCGTCGCCGAGACTCAAAAGATCCGGATGGGCTGTGATATGAACGACTCTTTAGTCGTGATAGAATGCAAATAAACTATAACCATGCTATAATTCGAGATGTAAAAAAGTCATAACAGTTATTGTTAAAGTGTACAATTGGACTACAAAGTCGGCGAGCACTGCTGAACAGCTATAATTTATCACCATTATTGTTTACTTGTGTGTCCGTTGTTTAAAACAAACCCGAGCACTCAATTACAATCGAAACATTTGTAAGTTTTTTTTTTCAAATTCTGAAAAATAATGAGATCTCCTAATATATGACTGAGAGAACTTAACTTTAATTTAGATGGATGTGCAACTGCTCTCTATCAGTCCAGTGATTAATTGCATGTTGTTTTCCAAAACTACCTCTTCACTCAGGGAATCGTAATTCACTTGCGGTAAAGAGGATGGATGTCGAACAATAGTACACTGCAAATTGTAACCAATGATTGCAGTTTTAACTTTTATTGGGCGGTGAAGTAGTGATGAAGTACTAATACTTTGCACACGTGTATACAAAAATACAGTAACACGCCACCATAGGGATAACGCATTCATGTGGACACCTCAAACTTAGGACACGTTTTATGCTCTGGTGGCATGTGTTACTAAAAATATGTTTTACATACATATTATGTTCAACATGGGAACACCGAAAAAATTATGACATTCATTTTTCTACCTTCACTTCTTAATAGCTATGCTTTACCAAAACTCATTTGTGTACTGACGTGAGTTATAAAGAGCTATTGATTACATGCTACATACTTTGTAAGTCGTTGGTGTTTTGTTTGATTATCCATTTTGATAAATATTTCCTTTTTATTCAACAATATTGTGGCCACGGTTGCATTCTTGACCAACGACCTGAACGAGCCACACTGTATACAATAGCAAGAGCAAGAGCTGTCATATTGCAGAGGGGGGCTTTATAGACAAGAAAACATTATTCTAATGAATATTTGATATCTATAGACGACACTGAAAACTTTATTTCTGTATCATATTGCACTTGGCTCATTATATGACTTGCATCCCTAATGCATATAGTGTATCATACATCTTTAATTGTTCTTTGCACTGCTCAACACTGACCGATCGAATGCATGTGCCATGTAATGTGGCTACCTACCTTTAAGTTTATTGTCCAAAAACTGCACAAAGTCTTCAGATTATAGAATTCAACGCATATTTATAGACATTTAGCAATTACATTTCATTGTTGTCACGGAAACCTCCACCTGACATACCCATGTTTGACATGCCAGAAAACACATTTTTTAATCTACATATGCGTACATCACCATTAGATCGGCAAGATACAAAATTTCTACAGCAGTTTCCCCCGCATGTGGCTGGAACCAGCCCACTAAAAGTATCCTTTATGGAAACTTGAAACTTGAACTTGCAAAATCTCATGTGTATGCGCCAATTAAACCTCTCACCTCGTGATAATGCTGACAACACTCGTTGGCGTATGCTATCCCAGTCGAATCTGTGTTAACGGCTGCACCATGAGGCACTCGTGTATGCGTCCGCGACCATTAGTGCTGCACAGTGTGCGACTCACCGCGAGATGGCGGCAGGTTACCAGCCGGTGCCACAGCCCGCCACTTCCGGACTGTCAGTGACACAGGGGCCGTATATATTCTCGTTGGCGACTAATAAGTGGCTGTTACAATCGACTTTGAATTGAATGTCGTTTGGCAGCCATGTGTTGGAGTGGTTGTTGGACATGATATTGTAGCACAAATTGTTTCAAAACATAAAATGAGGCATAGAGGCGGAGTGATGTTTAATGTATACGTACTACAGTTTCTACTGAACGATTAGTACAGTAACACGGAAGAGTGATCTGTACAGTTTTCTCATGGCTATTATTTCTTGTTAAAATGATAAACGTCTGATAAGTAGTTATGATTTTACAGTCAATATACGTGATACATCCTCGGCCCCCTGTAAATTGGTGCATTGCCGTGGAAACCACTCCATAGAAAAAAAACTGCGCCCCTTTCAGCTTGACATCCTCAATTTTTAAAAAGTCCAATAATAAGTGTACATGTACATCATGATAACAATGAAATATTTCATTCCACTGATAGATGAGCTATATTAACCTACGCTTTAACAAAGCGGCTGTGCACACAATGAGGGTCACACCATTACGTTAGAGACAAGGATACATGTATATTCATCTCGTTGACAAAGACCACGTTCTAAACGCACCATAACTAGTAATGACTGCATGTTGGTATCATTAATCAAATGAGCAGTGCTTTAATCACGGCATTATCGCTCATTAGCTGCACCCATATTGCCATCATCGATGTCCATTTTGACGTGTAGGTCAACATAAACATAAACAATGATAAAGCAGAAGTTTTCACACGATATAGGCCGCTAATACATATGTTTCTTAAGTTATGTTAAATGTGCATATTTTTATTGAATCATATCATTGCAATTCATGTGGATTTCGTGAATATTAATCGCCAGAAATATTACTAATGATTCTTTCAATTTTAGATGTGAGAGAGAATGTAGAAAATGAATTTCTCTGGCATTGGGAAACACATATAAAATATCCATTATAACGATCGGGAATGTACGGTGTAACGTTACAAGAGTACGCCAACAACAATGACCAAAGTGGTGCTGGCAGTGACAAATGTACAACCAGTAATAAAGGTAATGCACGTGCTTCTTTATTACCAGGTACAACATCATCCCCGTACCGCCGTCCCTTGGCAACGGGCTGAATAGAATTACACGTGTCAAGTTATAGTTGAGGCAAATCTTCGTTGAAACCATGCAGACCATACATAATCCTTGAATCTCCAACTAAATATGAAAAGACCTTTGTAAATATGTAATTGCAAATTTCTCATAATATGGTTTCATTCGTCGGTGGGTTTCACATGCAAGGTAACACCGTGTCAACAACAGCCGATTGCTACAAACATTGCCAATCACAGAATAATTACACGACCAACAGCCGTCACACACCAATCTCACCTGATAAGGCTTTGGCTTTTGCCATTTTGTTCTTTTACTTCTTTTTTTCCTCTAGAGGAGCATGGGTACATATATTGTATATATATATACTTTTAACGATTTAGATTCCAGTCACAAACTCCATTACTTATACTGAACAGTTAAACTCCACCCGCCAATCATTTCCATATTTTACCACATTGAGCAAGATAGATGCGTGTGGCTCTATAAAGGGTGTGGCCAGCATGAGATCAACAACAAAGGAGGACCTCGACATACTCAATGCTTTTAAAAGAGAATATAAGCCTCTAGCTCTAACTCTGGTGGGTAGAAGAGCCTACCACTCTGAATTTATGAAAAATAAGTTTTTATCATGTCATTAAATCTTTCACTCGAATGTTACCAATACAGCGCCTGAACATGCAACAATATTGAGGCTATGCAACTGAACAAGACGTTATAACTAGACGTGAGTATGGGCTTTATAAACTTGTATATAACGTTATAATACATATATCCGCCGTGGAAATTAGCATTGACAATGCTTGTACTAATATGCGACGTATGTAGTAGAGTATACACTGAAGAACCTCCAATTAAGCCCACCTGAGAACATCAATTTATTCTATAAGAAAACCATTAATTTCGGTCTCAAACCTCCATAAGAAGACCACCGTGAACCTTCATACACCGGCCATCCACCTAAAGACCACATGAGGCCATCCAAGTTGGTGGTCTTAATTGTGATACTGTACTTTGCGTATACTTGACCGGCTATAGGGCTTTGCTAAATACATACAACATTTGTACATACACTGGGATCAATCACCCTTCAGTCCGTACATGTATTTGTCACAGAGGCGGCTACAATCAACAAAGCCCATGAGAAGCAGCCCACTTGACGAGCAGCGCAATAGGCCGTGATAAATCATTGCTGGAGCACGCCGCATTGTTTGAACTCCTCTCGCGGGACTCGTGTTTATGCAGTCTTACTTTTTTGTACCTTGCGTTTTGTGTAACACGTGTGTGCCATCTTGCCACTATGCATCTGGGTCATTGAATACGGGGTGAATATATATGAAGAGATTTTTTTTCATAGCTCAGAGATATTGTGAGGGAGAAAAATCAAGAGGCGCCTGTTCATGCTACATGTACGTTACATTGTGAGGTGTTATAGCCTTGTATCTCTGCGAGGTATAATACAATTGTTCTATACATCTTCGGTGTAGCGCAAAAATGAGAGGTACAATTAGGCACTACACTATGTAGTCATGTATATTACTGGTGTGTGAATTTAATCATTTGACGTGGCGCTACTGCACTGGGTGAAATTCCAGTTCCGTTTAACGTACACGGTTGACGGTGAAGCATCTAAGGAGTCGCCTATCACCCCTACACAGCCCGAAGTCGAACACACGCTATATTTCACTTGTTTCATGACAAATATGGGGACCAGAAGCCAGTTGCTACCCATAGTTCAAGTAGAATAAATGGAGTGCTGAAATGACAGAGCGCAATATTTCTAAAGATAAAAATTCACAAGGAACCACTAACAGATTTAGGTTTTTGGCAATGTGTGTGTGGGCGGGGCGGGGGGCACTTAAGGGATTTCATAGGTTTAGTACGCGCGATCGATGGCGGACATGCCAAAAACCATGTGAAAATGAAATATTTTGTTCGGAAAAGGTGGGGGCTCCCTGCCTCTCCACCCCCACCCCCTCATCCCCTGGATCTGCCTATGGGGAATTTATGTATGTTCTAGGTACGTGCAGTTAGGAGAGCGGATGGAATACATGTACATGCTCCGCCATCCAAAATTCACTGGACCTGATCGACATGCGAGATTCGGCGAAGCGACTAAAACTTTCATTAATATGTTAAAATTATGATTCATATAAACTCGGCCCACCTCCACTTGTTTTAAATTCTTTTATTCCACACATTATCTACCTTATCTAATATCGAGCCATTGGGCATTTGATCAACCCAAATATACATTTTAGGCGCCTTGTGCACCGACGTGTTATTTACTAGAGTTTACGCTATTCGAGTTTGTAATGTTTACCACGTTGTTTATATTATTATTCATCATGTTTTGAAAGTAGATATGCTTAGGTGATTCTTGGGATCTAAATAAAATGTCGAAGTCTTTGACAAATAATTTGTGCTTATCATCCCGCCATATTTGAAACAAAACTTACCTTTGAGAATACAATCCTCTTAGTTTGTCTGGTGAGTAACTGTCACTAACAATTACAGTTCTTGTTGTTGTGCAATGTTTGATGACACCAAGGATACAACATTCTGTCACACTACACCAGTCCATTTATACTGATTCGGTTAATCGAACTGCCTACATTGTACCCCTCTTGTTCCAGAGAGGTTTCCGTGAAACTTGCATCTCAAACGCCGCCTACCCGAATTCTGACGAGTCATCACGGTGTGGAAGTTTGAACTGCACTTATTTAGTACAACATTTACCACACAAACTAGATCAAAAGTATTCAAAGAACACGGCGTCGCTAGATCAACGTTGACTTATGGGCAATTAAGATACATACTGAAACGATGTATACTCGCTAGAACAACGTTGACTTATGGACAATAAAATTGTTTATTAAAATGTTTTGGAAATCATTATTAAACGTACACAACTACAATATACCAGTCACAAATAATATGCCACTGTCTATTTATTGATCCTACATGTATGGCAGCAAACAGCACCAACTAGTCTATTTTGCAGCTAATACAATATTGATCTGTAATTGTCCATTCAATATTAATAAGAATGTTGTAAATGGACCATAATTACCCTGTGGAAAGTGCAGTTTAATTGGCAGATTGCCCAAAATCGAGCTTGTCCGGAGACATACATACATAGATACTTACATACCAGCTGATACATACATAGAAACGAAGTGATCACAAGGCTTTCGCTTCAGCTGCTGAAGCAACGCAATTAGAAGTGTTCCTTACATATAGTTAGGATTGGATTGACAAATTCCTCTGCTTCGATTTCTAACCATGCCATGAGTTAGAATTTATGAAGTTCATAAAACACATAATAATATTCAGTTCAAGTCAGTTCAACAGTCCCTCTCTACCTTACAATTTTCAATGATTGTGTTTCTAAAGAGTGTATTTTACCAAGTTGTTGTGTGTGTGTGTGGTTTTTTGTTTTTTTTTTTTTTTTTTTTTTTTTTTTTTTTTAATTTACGATGAATAGAAGAAAAGCATGATGGCTGAGCATGGTCTCCTGGTCTCGGGGTCTCGCCGTCTATTGGTCTCGCCATCTCGCCTGAAACTCTCGCCAACTCTTTATAAACCGCTCACTATCTACCCTTCTTGGAGTCTCGCCATCTCGCTTAGGTGTATACACAATATAATACTAAATATTCTCATTGCAATGGAAATCAAGTAAGGATGATAATCTCGTTTTTTGTGTGTGTGTGTGTGTGTGTTTTCGATTTATTTTTGTTCTTAGTTGTTCTGTGTTTGTTTTTTTGTTTTTTTGTTTTTTTTTTGTTTTTTTTCAAAAGAGACCCCGAGACCACAGAACCGTTCCTCTCTGCCACTATAGAAAAGCCATCTATGTGCCGTTCTTGAACATGTCTGCTCCCCCACCGCAGATGAGAACATAGACTGTAGTGCATTTGTCTGTCTATGATCATAACACTCAACGCGAATAAAAATCAGTCGGCAAATAGTTCAGACTCATTCTGAGAATATGGGGGTGATAGTTACCTACATGATACATGATACTTCCGTTGTCTTCAATGAAGGCCATCAATAATTACTTCTCTAAAATGTGGATATATTGGTTTTGTACCATACCATTTTGGGTAACTCGCGCTATCTCATCCATAAATCCATAAGTTCTTTTTCTTCCTATATTCGATGAATGACTTATCATTCCAGCATTAGGGCTTTAAAGTGCCAAATTTGATAATTGTTTTTACATTACTTCGCATTTATACACATAAAAGCTAGTAGAACGTAATTGATAAGATTGTAAGTGTAAAGACTATAATACCTATGTTAAGATTTTTCGGTATTAGTGCACCAAGCACATGCCAAGCCAATGGGTGTCATATTATTACCGTCAACGAGACTCTCTATATTAACTAATGTCATGAAAATACGTCAACAACAGATGTCTGACGATGGCATACTATATCTAAACCGATCACGCAGAATTCTGGCCTGTCCAATTACATTCTACGGAACTACACATCTTCAGCAATATCCTGATAGCATTGATGGAACGATACAACAGATATTTGCCCTGGCATTGTACGTAAGGACCCTAATGATCTTATTGAAGAGCTGAACAAAGCCGACCTTAATAATCATGCCTTATAATTTGACACGTTGGAAACATATTGGCACACAAGTCTTACTTGGCAAGGCTTGCGCTCCTTCTAAGACACAAAATAAGATTTATTAGTTTTCTTATTAGACTGCAGTATGAAGACGCCATGTAGGAATTATATACATTTATGAAAATCTCATTTATTAGTGGTCTGCGACCGTTTTATTTCAGTAGGTTATCATTCAAAACATTAGCAAAATGTAAATGTGGTTATTCACAGTCGCACTTATTGTCATCGTGCACTAGCGACTTTCATACCCACCTGGACATTGGTATCCTGTTCACACTATATTGTCTCTCTAAACTCCCCGGGGAGCTCACAACAATTACTGCCGTAACGCAGGGTGTTCATTACTCACATTGGAGTCCACTCGACTGGCAATCTGACATGTACTTTTAACGTGCAGGTACCACCCCGGGGTACCACCGAGCAGTGTGCAACATGTGAAGGATTTGTTTGCTCAACACCCACCACCAAGTTCGAAGGGTACTCGAACTCTCTAGTATCGAGTTCAACTCCTTATCCATTCGGCAAGCGAAGCACGGCATCCATTTACCGACTTGTCAATGTCAGTTTTTATATATAAATATTTGAAGTCATGACTTCGTAATAGTCACCTGAGAGTACACAATGCAATCATCATCTATTGGCACACGGTTGAGCAAAATATCACGGATTGGGAGAAGTTTCTGGCGAAGACACTTCAGCCCCTTGCCCTGATCATACACAGTAGACATGACAAACATATTTTGTCTATCTGTCACTCTGATGCGCTCCGCCCCCTGTCAAGCTCCATTTTATTCTTAAAACTGTAGTTTGCGTGCGTATTAGTATTCGGCGGTGATTTTTTATTACCTCTCTACTCAACTCCACAGCGGTTCGAAATCCTGCATGTAACACGTGTGATCACTTCTGCCCGTTGTTAGTGAGTCTGTGACTGTTGCCTGCGACAAACATGTTCCTGTTAGTGTCCCCACAATACGATATACCGCATTCATGAGACATACATCACTACTAACCTCTTATATCGACCTCAGTTCCTTTCTCTGTTACATCTTCGAGATGCACTGGACGCTGTCAGTCAGCGTACTATATACACGCATATTAGCTGCATGTTGCGTATAGGGCTAACATTAAGTTTGAAGAAAGTTCAAAGGCTCAATTGGAATATATATGCCTCTACACATCTATATAGTGATACACATTTTATTTATAAAATCACATTTCATTTATAAAACCACAATTAATCGAGTTACTGCTGCACTGTCAGAACCTAATCACAGCATAAGTCAGAATGCAAACATTGTTGTAGCCAAGAAACTACGTGCCTTTTTTAGATGTTGATGCCCTCCTTCTAGATGGTGCTGCTGTCATTAATATGCTGACACCCGGGGAAAGCAAGACCTTTGGGTCTTATGGTCAGGATGTATTTTTAAAATACATCACTGCTCAGTTGGAAAAGGTTGCTAGAATTGATGTTGTCTTTGATGAATACATCAAAGATAGTCTGAAAGCAACAGTAAGAGGTAAACGTAGCAAAGGTATCCGACGACGAGTTCATCCAAATAACAGCATTCCAAACTGGGAATCATTCCTTCGAGTAGACCAAAACAAAAAGGAATTATTTGCATATATGGCAGAATTAGCAATAACCATCAGAGCTGATGACAAGCTAGTGATTGCTACAAAAGGAGAAGACATTTTGTGCATCAAAAGGCAGGATGGCAGTAACCTGTCCCCATTTACACATGAAGAGGCAGATACACGGCTCCTGTTCCATGCAGCTGACTGTTCCAGAAATGGATACTCAAAAGTAATGATCCGGACTGTGGACACTGATGTTTTAGTTATTGCAGTTACATTATTTGAGAAGCTGCATTTGCAAGAGTTATGGATCTCATTTGGCAAAGGCAATACACATAGATTTATACCTGCACATGAGATATCAAATGTATTAGGTCCTCAGAAATCAGCGGCTTTATCATTCTTTCATGCCTTCACGGGCTATGACCAAACTTCAGCTTTTGTTGGGAGAGGTAAAAACACAGCTTGGAATACCTGGGTAGTATATGATGAAGTCACACCAGCCTTTGTTGCACTTGGCTCGTCTCCAACCGTTGAAATGGTAATGGAAAGTATGCCACTTATAGAACAATTTGTAGTGCTCGTGTATGACAAAGTTAGCTTGTGCATTGGCGTAGATCAAGCTCGGGAAGATTTGTTCTCACGAAAAGCAAAACAAATAGAGTTAATACCCCCAACATCAGCTGCTTTGCTTGAGCACACTAAGCGAGCTGTCCACCAAGCTGGGTATTGCTGGCGTCAATCCCTGGTGTCAGATCAACAGTTACCCTCACCCACAGACTGGGGATGGAAAAAGCCTCTTACCAATACCTGGGTACCTCTTTGGACACAGTTACCAGAGGCCTCTAGAGCCTGCCATCAACTTACCAAATGTGTATGTCAGTCAACAAAAGGCTGCAGAGGGCGCTGTAAGTGTGTCAGAATTAATCTAAAATGCACTGCCCTCTGCAAGTGTGCTGGTGACTGTGAATGGTCCCATGAGTAACAGTAGAATCTGCAGTCAAGAATATCATTAAGCATGATGCTAATATAAATGAGCACATGCTGTTGGGTTCTCTTTCATCAAAAGAGAGTGTGTGGGGGGGGGGGGTGACACACATAATGGGATATGTGAGACTAGAGACTAGAGAATGCAGTTAGTGGAATATGGGAGATGGTAAAGAAATAATGATTTGCAGCAAAATCTAGTCTAATATGAGAGATTGATCTTTAATATTGTGTGGGTTTATTAGAAATACTCTCTTTTACTTGTAGTGTTAAGAATTAATAATAAATCATAGAAAAAGACTATACAGAGTGGGCACTTTCTAGTCTTGAAAAGGATGCAATTTTCAAAAGAGGCTAATTTTGCGGTAATTGAAATGTTTTAATATTATGCATAGATACAATATTTTGATTATCAAATATCTGTATTTCATGTGTCAATGTCATTCATAAACATTAGTAGCTATATTGATTTTATATTCAATATACAAAGCTAATATAAAGATAATAATTGCAAGGTTCTAGATGTGATTCTAAAGTGCAGACATGGCAATATAATGGTACAATGTTCGACAGAGAATTTCTCATTTTTTACAACTTTGGCAACCATTTTGAAAAATAGCTGCCATTTTGAAAAAAATAGATATGTACCATTCAAAAAATATTAAAATTGATAATTAAAACAGGGTTTTTGATAGTTTTATGATCTGGTATACATATATCATTTGTTAATACATGTTTTCCTATCATTTTATAGTTATGGCGGCCATCTTGAAAAATGGCGGCCATCTTGATTTTTCTTCAGTTGGCCCTATATCCAGATTTAATCAGTAGGTCAAGAGCTACCTGTGTGTAAATTTTCACGCTTTTAACCCAAAACGCACAATTCTTTCAATATTCTGCACCATTCTGCAGGACTATTACTGTTACATTTGCCCTATGCCCTCAAACAGAGTGTTACCGAACCAACACACACTAGTGGCCACACTTTTGATCTTCTGATAACCAGAGATTACGAGCTGCCTTTGGTCATGTCTATCTGTATCCAAACTCACCCTTTCTGATCACCGTATTCTTTTCTTCTTTCTTTTGACCTGATTGGCCACGAAAAACCCTCTTCCAAAATAGTAACCCTGTGTTCATTATGAAGACAAACTTTAGACGTGCATTTTAGGCAAAGTTTTTAATATTCATCTATATGAGTTGTATCATTTCTCAACCTATTTCTATTCATTATCATATACTTTTATATATACTTTTTAAGTATTATGTCATACCATATTTTATGTTAGAATTGTAACTTTTTCACGCCCAATCCCCAAACACCGCTGTGGATCCTCCACTTGGTGATCCATATGAGCCTATTTGAACCTGAAGAATTTACAAACATGCTACTATCATAGTGCAAGTCTCTTGGTCTGCATAAGCGATTCATGTTGTCATGCTGTCCCAATGTAGTCAACTAAACTGCACACTGTTAATGTGTGTGAGTCTAATAATTGCTAACGCACAATCTCTGTGTTAGATGTGTGAAAACTTGATTGGTAACCTTGTGCTTCAGGTGCTTGGGGAACTATGAATGGCTGTCAACACCTATTCTGTACGGTGCTATCACGCGCATTGTAACATCAGATGGCGTGCAAGTGAAAAATCCATTGTCAAACTGCAGTTTATGATGCTTGTCCTTCCCATGAATCTCCTGTTTGTTCGCGGTAATGATGTTAGTCACAGACACTGGATTTACCTGTTACAGACCAGCGTCATTCTCGTAGGCAAATAGTTTTATGTTTGCATTTTGATTAAAATTCTTTGTAACGTTTATTTCAATATGTTGACTCTGACAGGTGGGTTTTATTATAGTTTTTTTCCTCATGATATGAGTAACTGTTATTTATCTGTGTGTATGCTTCCAAGCGAGTTGGAAGAGAATGTGTAATCAGTTATTTAGAGAACGAGGAAACCAAAGACTTTGTCTATAACAGTGTGGGTTGCAATTATAAACGGGCATTATTATGCTCATCATTAAACCCTTTCCCAAATAAAGCTTCGCAATACGAACGCGTGGTTTAATTTGTATGTGCATGTACAAAAAGCCAGCCCTATCAAACAACAAGAAATGCGCCTGCTTCACTATCACCGCAATCATAGCTAATAGCTCACAAATTATCGACAATACTTAATGGAGAAAGCATTCAGATGTGCTCACACACATAAACCAACATATGAAAAGCAAGAAAGGGGAACTTTCACTTTCTACTCATACGTGTACAACTGAAATACGCAACCTGCTGAAACTGGCCACCAAATTGCCTTCTAACTGCCGAGAACTTATTAGCGCTGATTTGTGACGTGAGCGGGTGTCTGGGTAATGTGTGTGTACACTAGTCTGATGCTGCACAAATACGGTTACTATGCACCTTTGGCGAGTAAACTCGTCAAGCCTGGCCTTTTACGTGCGTTTGGTCGTCTGCTAAATTAGCCATTCTTCATCTGCTACTTGCATTATTCACCACTGCATGTTGCAATACATTGAGCGACAGTCCACTGGCGTTAGGACGTTTAGTTTGTTATAAGTGATCATCATTGGAAGTTACACGATTTTGGAGATGGAGTAAGTCATGGCAGTTTTCTTCAAAGATTGATACTTCAAGAGGTGAGTACTTGTTTTTTGTTGTTGTTGTTTTTTTGTTTTGTTTTTCTAAAACAAAATTACTTAGTAGTGTTGCTATGCGTTATGCATCTTGTTTCAATTTAATAATTGAGTGTGCGTCGTGTATGAAACATCCATTTGAAAAAACTAAAAGACCTCAATCCACATTGAAATTCAATTATCGTAAGTGCTAAAACCCATGACCAAAATATGACTGGACCAATATATGACAGATCCACTGAACTAACTAAACGGTGAACAAGGCATTACAAATGCGTGAATAACGTTATCATTAATCCGTGACCTAAACCGTGACTACATCCACATTAATGCGTGACTAGATCTACTACCTAATTCATGAACAAATACAGGACCAAGTAAGATTATATAGTGGTTTTAGAGTACTTAAACTGTTACATAAATAAACTACTAATTGCCGAATTATTACTTATCATAACCAACTCGGCATCACAGCACAGTGCCTATCCTCTAAACATTGAAAACCAAATAGTTATATCAAAATGTACTTATATTTATTGGGGCAATTAACATTTCATTATTACCTGGGTGCACTTGAACTCTAATTTTGTATTATCTCTGTCTCATATTTCTTTGGTCATGATCGTACTTATGGTGCACTTAACAACTTTAATTACGAGTTTACCATTCATTATGGCTCGTGGGGGTACATAGAAATTAAACTGCTATGGTAAGGTTTTCAGTACTCCCTCTCCCATTAAATTTGTTCAAAAATTTTAACCTCTCACACCAACTCCTACAATTATACTAATTGTTCTGCATGTCGCTATAAGTGCATCACAGATTTTCACACACGTGCAGGTGCACGCATGCAGTGCCACGCACACATTCAAAATGGGTGTGTGGGGAGAAAAAGAGCAAAGGTTGCGTGTTTTAGCCTTCTCCGTTAGTTTTTCATATCCCCTATGCCCCTTGGTGTGCTTCCATGGCCGAATGGATGGGGTGTGGTAGTAGGTGTTTGAACAAACTCATATCTTACAGATTTTACACTGCTCTATGATACACATGAAACAGGCACCGGTCAAGTTAGTGAATGCTAGTGTGAGTGATACGCACATCTGGGTTTCTGTTGAGATGTGATGTATGCTTCCAAGGGAGTTGAGAAAGTTATAGTGTGACAAGATTGCCAATGACCTGGTGTGAATTTAAAGTTACCAGATGAAGATACTAAGTGAATTGCGACTGTAAATAGATGCATACATTAACATTTAATGACAAATCTTTCAGATGCTATGTGTCTGCTATGTGTACATTATTGGTATAGCAGAAATAAAGTCGTTTGACTTTGATGGCGTTTTATGGTTTAGATGTCAATCCGGATAGTTTACTTACAATTTTGTGTGAGCCTAATATTACAACAAGTACATGTACATTATATAAATTTCACAATATGCCATACTATTTCAGAGTGTGTTCCAACGTGTCATGGTTCATGGAACTAAAATTCATCCTTCTAGTGAATGGGTAAGTTCAAAATTGAACTTGAAAACCAGACATTACAATAAAGTTAAGTAAACATCATACTTGCGATTATATTTTTTCATGAAGCTAATCTTAAAACTCACAACTCCTTGGCCAGTAGGTAAGTTGTAAGTTAGTAAGTAATGTTTAAAAGTGCTAGTGATCCGGATCCTCTGATGCTCTAAACCACGACTGGCCAATCGCAAAGTAATATCTCAAGCCCAAACTACTTTCCAAATTTGCAAGTATATGGGAAATTGTCAATGGATGAACAATGAGTTTGCCAATTACCTGGTGTGAATTGTAAAGTCGGACTTGGATTACGACTATGAACCATCGAATTTACATTTACTTTCCAAGTTGGTTGCGTGGGATACTAAATATTCTTAATTGCAAAAGACGTTTGATGAGAATTTAAAGTAGAACATACTATGTACTCTGCTTCAGATGTTCCAGCCTCACGCCCATACCCCAAACACAGCGGCAGGTGAGGGTGAGCGGCCAAGGAGCGTGCTGAGCATGGCGGCGGCCAGTCTGGCGGCCAGCAATGCCACCTTGCACGGGGCGCTCGACCCGGGCGCGGCCCCGGCGATCGAGCAGGACGGCTGGCAGCGACTTCTGCCGCCTTTCCTCAGGTAATTTAGGAACAACTATGTCGCTTAGTACTTCACCCTTATTGTAAGAGCCTTAATGTGAGGAATTCGTAGCACGTTTTGCATCCAATCCCATCTATTCGGGGGGTGTTGAATCGCAAGCTATTGGAGATATTGAAACACTGCACATACATACACGTATAGAGTGTTAAACAAACATTAACAGGAAACAGACCGACAACGACGCGCATAATTTCCCATCATCGATATCATCCACGCGATTGCTGGTGTCATTCACTGCAGCAGCTCCGGTAATACGAACGAATCTGTTTCAGAATGAAGTTCGCCGACCTGGAGTTGGAGAACCTGTTCACGGCGTACCGGAGCCGCATCAAGCGCGAGTCTCTCATGTCGTTCCTCGTGCTGTCCGTCCTGTGTGACGTGCACGCAGTCTTGCTCGCCGTCATCAACTACCACGCCGACAAGCTCGCTTGCGTCATCATCGCCGCCTGCCACCTCGCCATCGTGGCCATAATCTCTCTGCTGCACAGGTAAACACCTTACTGCTCAATGCACCATCATTCGTGTTTATCTCTAATCACTTCCTGCTCTCAATCACTCAGCAGAATTGCCGGTAAGCTTATTAATATCTCCTGAGATAAGAATAGTCCATGCCTTAGAGCACTAAACAAAGCCAAATCAAAAACGAAATTAGGTCCGAAATAAATGGATGCAGACAGGAAGGCATGGACGAGGTTTCGATTATTCATTGAGTGGTCTTCATATTGGAGGTTCCCGTTAGAATCATTTTCAATGATCGAGACGGAGAAAAGTGGTCTTATTATACAGGCTGTCTCATTAGAGGTGGAGTTTCTACTGTATTTGCATGGGTAACCGTCAGTTACCTGCCAACACACATGATAATACCCTGCAGGCTGTCTTAATTTTCTCATTTTTTATGAACAATGCGCGATATTTTGCGTACTATTTATGGCCACCCATTAAAATAAATCTCCTAAATGTCTAATTTCCCACCTCCTCTCCCGCACGTGGTCAGACTGCGGCGGCTGCCGGACGCGCACTACGCGGCGCTCCCGTACCTCGTGTGGCTGCTGCTGTGCGCGCTGCTCTACACGGAGCTGGTGCTCAACACGCCCGCCGTCACGCCCAGGTAGGATGCCTGCATTTTGTTTTGTTTTTTGGACCGGCCTGTCTGTCTTGTTTGACTGGTTGTTGCTGAATTACTTACAGATTGACTTGCTGGTTGGTTGGTTGGTTGGTTGGTTGGTTGGTTGGTTGGTTGGTTGGTTGGTTGGTTGGTTGGTTGCCTGGCTGGCTGGCTGGCTGGCTAACTGGCTGACTTATTTACTGGCTAGCTGAATGGATGGCTGATAGCGTGCATCCGCCCTTTCATGCATGCTTGGTTGGCTGGATAGTTTCTGGCTGGTATGACGGGGTGGCTCTCGCTGTGGTAAGCTACATGGCCATATAGGGAGCAGACTAGCAACATCCTAGCAGTGAATAGTGTAGGGGGGTCAAGTAGGCCCTGTGCGAAATTATCCAGGGTTATATGTCTTTTCACTTATACTCTCACAGCGTAAGATAAACATCACACAATTGGAACACTTATTTGGAAATAATAGACACGATTTAAGAACTTGTGGGGGAAAACATAAGTTCCTCTAGTACAGTCTATACATATTTATCATAATCATTTCGGGCGAACTCTATTTTACGACGAAAGGATTATAACATTTCGTATAGAAGGTGATGTGAAGTCTTGAAACTTAATTACGTTAGCTCACGAAACAATTAGTACATGTGCTCCGATTTCAGGAAACCTGTGTACATTATTTTAAAAGCTCCTATTGTATTGGTATTACGTTATCATGTAAAAAGGTCATACACCTTTTCCGTCAATATTGTGATTGGTATTATGGAAATATAATGTTGCTGTGTATTTTTCTAATGGCCTGTAGTTGTGTCGCTTCCGCTGCGGAAGCAAAACCTTGTGTTAGCAATGCTGTGCTCGCTGAGCACTTTTGATCGAGTTGATTATTGTGAGTGAGCTATCGTCAGTGTTTGGTTGTATGTAGCTGTGTTTGTTAGCATACTGGTGGCGGCACGGGTGCTTATCCCCCACCCGACCCCAATTTCACATATTCAATGCTATATTCAGATGCTCAAGAAGACGCCAAAAGCTTAGTGTCAATGTGAGTTGGATCGTGGGTGTTCTGGCCTCAAATTTGGGAAGATCTGCCTGGTTCGGTTGGGAATGGCGGGCTTCTGGCTGGTTCTGGGTATTCTTGCTTACCTGTGGCCTTGTCTGCTGCTTTGGGAGGAAGTATAGTTGACAGCTGAACCCATAAGTGCCGCTACAGCCGTTGAAATATATCTGAAGCAATGGAAGCATGAAACAGACATCTCTTCCATCAGTTGGGTGGTTCACGATGCTCCATGAGTAATGCTGTCTTTTTGGAGATAATTACACACTTCTTTTGATTTTGTTCAGCTTGTGGGCTCGCGTTTTGGATAATTGATTTGTTTATTTGAATGATCTTTTTGCTTTTCTGAGTCGTCTGGAGGGCTAACTTGTTAAATATAGCATTGCTGACGATCATAAAGATGTTCCCGTATTATGGTGTGCTATTTATGAAGGGTCCCATGAGCCTGCTTAAAGCTCTCTCATCCAGTCCACCAGAAATGCCAAGACGATCCCATACGTTACGGCTATGTGAAATTGGCGTTTTATGAAACATTTTGTAATCATCATTGCATGTCTGGCACAAATATGTGCATGACCTTTTCACTGTCTACCTGTGCCTTGAATACGATGGCTTTGTTGGTACTTGCGCGATAAGAGGCTGACGATGGATATGAATCACGTGAATGTATTTGCACTGTGAAAACTTTAGATATTGTATATAAATCCGTATCACTTAGAAGTTCATTGCGTTCGTTACTATTGCTATTTATTATCTTCTACACCTAAACGTAGTATCCGTGAGCCCCGATGTTGTCAGTGCCAGCGAACTTCTTAAGTCTGCCAAAAGTTGGCCGTTATGTCAAGAATATGCCTAACCGCCCACCACCCCACCCCATATCACATGGAGGACGGTATCTCCCGATGCCTCAGAGGACACCCGATTTGTAATTTTGTGTTGGATGGGCTGAAATGAATAAACGTACCGTCTGAAGACGCATCAGATCGAACCAGGCCAATGTCGTTGTATTGCAAGCCCTCAGAGCTGTCGATTCTCCAGATAGCCCTCACTACAATCAAGGGAAGAAAGCAAATTGTCCAGATAAGCAGATCTGTTTCGTCACTTGCATGTCTGCCGACCATAATTGCAGTAGCGGCTCTTACGATTTGGTACAGCCTCCCCAAAGCATCCAGAAGTCCAGGTGATA
>CM032666.1:50002606-50072776 GCA_019095985.1 Streblospio benedicti | reverse complement strand
AATATCAATGGAAATTGTAGGAAATGGGTTCGTGCATACATGTACGTGTTGGCCTATGAAGCAGCATCCGATGGCATCAGTACATACGACATATAATGTAACGGAAGCAATTAACAAAACCACCTTGGTCCACGAGTAATGACACAAGACTGCGACAGAATGGACATTGGTGTTCTAGTGTTATACATATTATAACTTCTGTGATGTTGCTACTGTGATGTCCTCATGGTGCATGCAATGTTTAAGGCTCTAAATATTTTTAATTGACAATTTAAACATATGGGTGTTAGTACGATTGGTTGAGTCGTATGTGGACGACGTAGAGATAAGAGATGTGAAAGTTGCATACAGTTTGCGATTTATCAGTAGACAAACATGTATTACTGCATATATCCGTTCATAATTGATAATCTGGACATAACAGGGTTGATGATTTCCGAATAATTGGAGCATCTCTCCACTTTTGACATGAATTGATGAATTGATGATGCAAATTATAATTAATTTAAAAGTCTATTTGAAATATACGTTTACTTTGTTCACAGCAGTGAATATACTTCTCTCAGCCACAAAGAGGCCTCTTATTACTAATCTTCAATGCCATCACAATTTGAGCCGTTGCAAATCCTACACAAAGTACACAAAGTCTTAATCATCGGCCTTGTCTCGTGTGGATTGTGCGGGTTCATGTACTTGAAGACGTTCCGCTGTGACGCAGGGAAAGAATCAAATAAATGGCTCCAATAATAACACAGGAATACAAATCACAACTTCATGATACAATTAGACATAGTGCTATCCCAAATCTATATCGATACATCATTAACCTTGTGTATACATTATTTATTTAGTTCATCTATACACAACACAAAACAAAATTTACTGTTGACAGTTTCGGCAACTCCTGTCACCATTTTCAAAACGTCTCTGCGCATGCCAAGGCCACTCAGCACGACTTCCGATGCCGAAAATCGGGTCGTACACGTGAGAGAGTTGAAAGGCCCCCTCGTCTCGGTTCATGACCTGCTTCTGACCTCGTATCTTTATCGCCTCCCTGATGGTTCTTGTTCTCCAACCCCCCTCCCTATCCAGTACACCCACTTCCTCCCAGTCTATCTCATGATTGTTTTGTTTCACATGGTCTGTGATAGCACTCTTGTTGATCTGGGTGAGAGATTCTTTCCTCGCTGCTCTGGTGAAAGATCCCCCACTGTTCTGCTCCACATCCTTCATGTGTTCTTTTACACGGGTGCCCAGTTTTCTGCCAGTTTCCCCAACATACACACTCTTGCAAGACTTACAGGGAATTTTGTACACCACTTCACATTTCTCTAGCTTATCCTGTTTGTCCTTAGGGTGAACGAGAATGTTCCTGATGGTCTGTAGGGGCTTCACCGCTGTAGACACTTAGTGCTTATTGAACCATCAGGGAGGCGATAAAGATACGAGGTCAGAAGCAGGTCATGAACCGAGACGAGGGGGCCTTTCAACTCTCTCACGTGTACGACCCGATTTTCGGCATCGGAAGTCGTGCTGAGTGGCCTTGGCATGCGCAGAGACGTGTTGAAAATGGTGACAGGAGTTGCCGAAACTGTCAACAGTAAATTTTGTTTTGTGTTGTGTATAGATGAACTAAATAAATAATGTATATATGTGTATTCCAACACGATGAACTCGTTCAAGGATTAACCTTGTGTATTTCGGTAGGTGTATAGTGACAACAAATGATGACACAAATCTAATCTGATAAACAAATAGATTGCCATGGTCATAACCGAGTATAGCATTCACCCCACACAGATTAAGTAAGAACCGGTCCCCTGTAATGATCCTCATCAGTACCCTTACATAGCAACCTGGCCTGCTCTACTTCATTTACGACGCCTAACAGTAGAACTTCCAATTAAGACCACCTCTCTATTCTGAAAACTTCTAGAATTAGACCATTCTTGAGGTCGAGAACCTTCATAGAACGCCTTCACGAATCTCCACACAGAGACCACGTGATTATCGAGACTTCATGAGGGGAGTCACAATTTGTGTTTAAAACACAGACTGCATAGTAGGCCTATACGTGACTAATAGGCTACAGGGTTTCAGATAATTGCCAACTGTCTGCTGTGCGTGTGTGCTACACTACTCGGGGTGACAGGCTTCATCATCGCAGACGCCGCCATTCGACGCTCGTTCCTCAAGACCAAGCAGTCGCTCTCCATCTACATTGAGATGGAGGAAGGCTCCAAACAGCAGGTGCGCTGGCTGCTGCTTATTACACGTGCATTTGGCGTGGTGTTGCTGCTCTGTGGTCTCCTTTGATTTAAGTAACAGTACAGTATTAACACAAGCAAGGCTGTTAGTGTATGCAGCAAGTAATGTGGTATTTAGGTAGTGTTCATAATGGACTGGGGGTTGTGGTAATTTTTCAGGTTGAAACTTTTGTCGGCCTACTCCCTGGAAGAGTAAAACGTTTCCTGTCCCCCCTTGAAGTGTAAAAAAACACTTTACAAAAGTCATATACACAATCTTCGTAAATTACCCTTAATGCGTAGGGCACATCACGCCACAAGGTCAGTCTACTGACTTTATGTATAAGACATTTAGCGTAAGGTATCCGCACTGACTCCTTACAGTCAGACCACTGCTGACAGTGGTCGCAGAAGAAGTTTTGCATGCCAAAATTCTTCTGCAACCATACTACGGCCTTTTAAAACGCTGCGTTGGTCGCTCTTAATACTTTCGGATCTTTACGATCTCCATAAGTTTTTGGTCGTAGACTGGCAGCAGTAGGCTTACTCTGTGACGTAATGTGCCCTACGCATTAATGCATGTCGGATGTGCAGGAAAATGAGGCTAAAACGATGGAGAGAGTTTACTTATAACGTGAAGCACAATCTCTTTTCCAAAAGCTGGTGTTAGATAATATAAGACAACTTAGCCTTAACTAATCATCTTGGGAGATTCAAATAAATCAATCAACATATGTTTGCGAAATCATGATATGGTCCACATATACCTATGAATGTACTTACATTTAAACTTATAAAGAAAAACACATGCGACGGGTGATTTTTTTTCGATTAATGAACAACAATGCACCGACTTTGAAAGATGTATTATAACTACGATTGAGTTTTCTTCAGAAGACTCACACGCCATCACGGAAAACGACGTGAACACCACAGACCGGCCTTGCGGCTAAAATTGCCACCAGGCCGGTCTGTGCCCCTAGCGTTACATTACGGCATCAAAAATGTACGGGATTCAATGTCTTAATGTGATATAGATCCATATTGCGCTAGTGATGGCTAACTGATGCCATTGTTCGGTTTTAAGCAATATTCAGGATTGGGAGCCGTAAGTACGGATGAATGATTATCCATAGCCATATGATACTAAACGTGGCAGTCATTCACGTTTCCGTGGTTAAAAAAGGGTATAATGGACTGTCTAGACAGGAAATAATTTGTGCGTATTAGACCAAACTTTTGATGCAAAACATCGTCGGTTATGGACATGTCTTTCACCATGTACATAATCACATAGGCCTATGTCCAGCTATTTTCAATATATACCTTGTAATTTGAATAATCAGCCCAACGTAGATATGAGAATGGGTGTATGCTTGTTATCCCATCCTTCACTCACCCCGCACAATTTTGCATTGCATTTTACATTCCTCTTCAATGTGTATGATGACACTGTTAGGCCTACCTCAAGCATTTGCGAATATCTTTCGACAGTATATCACTTCAGAACAGTTGGTGATTTATAACGTCTGGGTAGCAAGAATATAAGGGTAATGGTCAGTTTTAGTGCAGAGATAACACAGGCTATGCGCCATTACCCTTTATATATAGTCTCGTGTTTTTTCTGGTCGTGTAGGAGAGTCTGCTGCTGTCCGTGCTGCCCACGCACGTGGCGCGAGAAATGGTCAAAGACCTGGACAAGAACGTCACCAGCCAGTTCCGCAAGATCTACATGAACCGGCACGAGAACGTCAGGTACGCGGCACGCCATCACTCACCGGGCAGTTTACTAAACACTTATCTACAGTAGAACTTCCAGATATGGCTACCTGTCTATTCCGACTACCTCTATAATAAAACAATTTTTTCAAAATCCCAAGCCTTATTAAGGGTTCCAAAAAGAACTTCTCTATAGAGACCACCTCTCCATTGAGACCACCTAACACTGGTCCCAAACGTGGTCCTAATAGAGAGGTACTACTGTAGTTCAGTATATGTCTTATCCACTTGCTTTTCTTGTCCTGTATTTGTTCTTACTTCTTTTCTTTGCCATTGTCTTCTCAATAGTTTTACGGACACTGTTAACATTGACGTGTATCTGTATCGTCTTCTCATTTTCCTCTTTTTTTAGTTTTATCATTAGCATTAATATTGAGGTAATATCACACGAAAACAATCCTTGATAAATGCCACCCATGTTAATGCTCGTCCTTATTTTTGCAGTATTCTATTCGCTGACATCGTGGGTTTCACGGCCATGTCCTCTACGGTGACAGCAGCCGAGCTCATCATCATCCTCAATGACCTGTTTGCCACATTTGATAAGCTGGCACATAAGTACGTGTACTTCTACTATAAAATAAATGATTCTATTTTGGGCATTTTGCCAATATAAGTGTGCTTTACGCACGGCTATTTTTAGTCCATTTTCAACATTTTCTGTCTATATTCACTATTGTTTATAAGAAAACATTCAAACTTGTTGCAATGTTTACATGACTACTGAACGTCAAATGTGTCCAATTTTGGCTTTTTGCCAATTAAAGTTTACCTTGCATAGACCCATTTCAATTATTGTTTATCTTATTTTCCCACTACATATCAATACTGTTTAAAACATGACCATCAACTTGGCATAATGGTTATATTAGACTAAAACTGCTCAGAGGGCGCAGCATCACCATACTAATGTCGACTCGATGGGCAATAGATAGTTACTTTAGCCACGTTTAGAAAACAGTTTTAATCCAATGCCAAGAACATAGATGTAGGGTGAATCACACATCAGATAAGACTTTTATCTTCTTTTCCGAAGTTTACATCTTTATTGTTCATGAGTCAAGGTTGTTCTAGTGACGTTGTGCTGAGCACATTTGATCTAGTTTGAATTAGTGTTAGATACGAACTGCGTCACAATTACACATACATGGTACTATACATTTACTTCTTATATGCATGAACATGCACATGCATATGTGCGCCCCCCCCCAACCCCCCCCCACACACACACACACATATGTAAGGTGCTTGCATTATAATATTTTGTTCGAGTCTAACAGTTAGAGCTCATTAGACAGCAGTGGGCTGCATTGATACGGGTGAAAAATAGAATGTTATTGAATCAGCAGATCTGTGATGTACATAATCATCATGGGGCTAGGTTTGCACACCCATTAGTCGGTGTAAATTTACCTGTTGCCTGTCAATTAATTACATTGATTTCGGATGGTCTTTGTCGTCATTTCTAAATCCGTAACGTACAGCGTCTTATTACGATTTCTGTAACTGATGGGGAGGGGAGGGGTGGTAGGCCTCAGCTTTCAGTCTCAGCAGGTTGATTGTTGGTTGTTGGAGAAACCCAACCATAATCGCATGAATCTTGCAAAACAAAGAAATGTTTTAGTAACAAAATACTGCCTAATCATTTAAAATATCTCATAGTAATTTCTACTTTGTTTATCATACCAACAATACCAATGATCATAATCAGACATACATGTAACGGATATAATTTGTTTCAACCCGAGTAAGGTCGGTTAAACAGCTAGCATACATGTACTTCTAAATTGTAGCCTATTTCGATATTCCAGCACTATTTTGTGCTTTTTAGACAAATATAATCAAACACAAATCTAAATGTCTGATAATGGACAGACTACCGTTAGGAGGACTATTCGAAGTATTATGAAAAAGTGTATGGTAATGATGAAAATTATTGGCAGTTTACTGTTACGTGTCTGGCAGGTACCACCAGCTGCGCATCAAGATCCTGGGCGACTGTTACTACTGCATCTGCGGCTGTCCCTCACCACGTGCCGACCACGCCGTGCTGTGCATCCACATGGGGCTCGCCATGGTGGACGCCATCAAGTATGCGCGGCCAGGGGTGAAAGCACGGGAAAGGGATGTAAAAAGAGGGATTTGTGGGGAAAGGGAGAGATGGACGTGGTATTTTCTTGACACCCTAAAAACTCCCATGGGGATGAGTTAGAAAGGGGATTGTGGGTAGGGAGGTGATCAAGATTTGGGTAAGGCGGTTTCTCACTCGTTTGCCTGTACGGAGGTTCCGGGGGGGGGCTTTTTCTGAAACCTTCTTTCTTTTGAATTTCGAGGCACTCATCATTTGTCGGGTTTCTTTGTGTATTGGATGGCTTCAATAAGGCTAAACAATAAACGTGTTATTTATAGTATTGATGAAGTCTAATGGTTTAGCGTGGGATGGTGGGTGATATGCAACCTTCAGTGTGACCCTCATACCATCTTAGGGATGATGTACATTTTGTCACGCTCCGCAAAAGTGGAATAGTGTTCCACTTAGGGGGAGGGGGGTTTCGGTCAAGTTTTGGATGTTCCACTTTTTTGTGGGTGTAAAATTTTATCTCTCGCGCTAAAACCTTTCATACCAGAATTCCACTATTCACTATTTAAATGTGGCATTAAAAAATATACACAGCAGATTTCACACATTCATTAATATTATAATTTACATTCCTGATATATAATAAATATTATCTTATGGCATATATAAGTAATATTTGAATAAATATCTCGAAACACTGTGTAGATATTCTTTGATTATGTCACACATCTGATGTTTCCACTTTTGGGGGGAGGGGGGGGGGGTCAAGAACTTTTGCGGAGCGTGACAAAATGTACATCATCCCTTAAACGGCATGAAAGGCTCACATATATCTTGGTCATTAAAAGAGTACCATTCTGTTTACAATTATAAATGCAAACATCTAACTACGTAGCCAAAGAAATGAAGAGAAACTCGGTCCTATCTAGGGCATTCCGTAGGCCTATATACAATGTATTATGTAACTTGATTTTTGAAAGTTATAGCGTCCCATTGTACTCGTTTGTATAGTGGTACACATGTGCATCAATCTTAACCTCTTCCTATGACGTCTTTTGGGATAAAAAGCACTTACCTAATTAATTAGTCCTATTTGTCTCACAGATTAAGTTGTTATACACTATGAACTAATTAGCACTTAAAAACATACATTCAAATTTAAAAGACAAGGAAAATCACGTATACATGATATTTGTACTGCACGTGCAATGACATATAACGTACCATAATTGAAATAATGCAATGAATTATAATATTTTGTAAAATAATCATAAATATGTTATTAGCAGCTTACAGCTTCATTTCAAGTGTTTGCTTCCCTCTCCTACCTTTAATTGTTCATTGTTAATTCTTCTCAAACGAAACACGGACAGTTTAAGGGGTCGGTCATTTCATATATAGAGAAGTGCCCCTCGTTTATCTAACAAAAATATTGTTTGTCAGTAGAACCTCCAATTAAGAGACCACCTCAATGATAAAACCACTTTTCACGGCCCCAAACCTTCATAGAGCTACAAAAATGAGCCTCTGTATAGAGACCACCTCCCTAATATTGAGATCCTAATATTGAAGTTCTGCTGTACTTCAAACAGGAATCAGATGTTTGTTGGGGTGGTTCTGCTGTAGTTATATATATTTAGGGGAAGGGCGTCAATAAATTTGGGTTATGGTGACTAGTTTACTACACTACCACCAGGAACATTCCCCATCCCATAAGCTAACTTCATGCAGACTTTCATGCTTTTATCACTGAAGTGAACGATTGGATAAAAATCCCAGCCTTAGCTCTCTAACTACTTGTAGGGGCGTGCAGGAGAAGACGCAGAGCGGCGTGAACATGCGCGTGGGCGTGCACACCGGCGCCGTGCTGGGCGGCGTGCTTGGCCAGGTGCGCTGGCAGTACGACGTGCTCGGCAAGGAGGTGACGCTCGCCAACAAGATGGAGAGCGGCGGTCTGCCGGGGTGAGAGCATGGGGGTTTGGCTGTTGAGTGGAGGACGGGGGGCTGTTGGGGTGAGAGGATGGGGGCTGTTGGGGTGAGAGGAGGGGAGCTGTTGGGGTGAGGAACAGGGTTTTGTTGGGGTGGGGTGATGGGGTGCTGCTGGCAGTTTTGTTGCTATGTATGATATGATGTCCATAGAAATATGTAAAGTGGTGTCGGGGTGTGGTGCTAGGCATATCTTAGAGTGTATGGAGTTAAGAGTTATTGGGATTTTCAGTTAGTGGGGTTAGGGGGCTGGCGACTGCAACAAAAGTAGTGCCATACTATTATGGGAAAGTTGCGCCCCACCTGCACAAAAAATGGACGTGGCGCGAGGGAGGCCCAAAAAATGCTAAAATGTAAGTCATCATATATGTTTCAGTTAAAGAAAGGATAATTCATTGCACCACGACCAGTATATCTAAGACAACTGCTCACACCAACTGGTGTCGTCATCTGTGTCATAAGACATGCTGAATAGATAATACACCACATAATTGAATTTATATGGAATTGTGTCATTTATCAATAGCATTGATTCATCCTTTAAGGTAGGTACACAACCGACCTTGCGAAGATTCCAGTGAAAGGTAGTTTTATGTCTGCGGTGTCTATGACGTTTTTTCACTCAGTGACAATCGCAAAGCGGTGCGTTGTGAGTGCGGCAGCCGGGAGGGGGGGGGATTTTCTTTTTGTGGTGGTTGTGCGTAGAGCATGCGTCGAACGCGCGATATACTCAGGCACAACGTATAGGTGTGTGCTTCCTACAACACGGCATCAGTACTGCCTATGCACAGGGAACGCACAGGTAATGCACTGCGCCAATACTGTATCTGTACCAACAACGTGCAGTAAAACCCAGGCCACTTGCCTTAAGATCTCCGTACAGGCTACCTACGGGCAGACGATTGCTGGATTGGTCGAAGCAGAAGTTTTTTCATGCCAAAGTTCTTCTGCCATCACTGTGCGGGCAGTGTACGGCATTGAAAAGGTCTACGTTTGCCGCACCGAACACTTGCTGATCGTCACAATACGTTTTTGGCAGTAGACGGGCTGTAGACAGGCCTTGTGGCGTGCTGTGCCCATAGCATGGTGCGTGCGTATAAGGTGACGCAGTAGACATGATGGTCAACTTCAAGGACATTTTCATTACATGCTTATGCCCTTATACCCCCATTTCACAGCGCATTAACATAGCGCTTATTGTTGCTGAATGTGAATTCCCACTCAAAATCTATCCCTCGCCAATACTCTTCCGTACTCGGACTACACTCATCCAAACTTTTGCCAATTGGGCTGACTTAACCGCACTCAGCGCAATTGCATCTGAAATATGTGTTTTTCATACAACTTCAAACATAAAATTTAATCGGCCCAGCTGGAACGACCTGGGATTTTCCCATATATGGTTAACGATCGAAATCACCTTATATGGTCTCTCAATTGTTCCACAACCATCCCAGCCATCGTTCGGTCTCGGCTGTAGTGTTCCCTGCTCAGACGATCTCTCTTCCGGAATCCACTCTAAGTCGTCCCTCTAATGTTGGCTGAGTCCAGCCGAATATGGACTGGATGCTGTGAGTGTGAGACAATTGAGGTTCAATTGTTCCCAAAAAATCATCCTGTCTTGTAGTGACCTATTGCCCTGATTAAAAACATTAATTGGGCCTAACCTATTAACCGGGTCAAGTTAACATGATCAAAAAACATTGCGACTCAGTCGGCCGACTTCACAAACTGGCGATGTGACTGAATCATTTGCGAAGTAGGACGGTCGAGGCACGGTCGGCCCAGAATGGTAACGCCACGGTGTTCCCGCACCATTTGATCATTATTTTCAAAGAGAGGTCACATGTTCACATGCTCGTTGTCGGCCCTAATAGGGATAGGATTTATAAGTCCGGCATACTGTTCTGCTCTCGTTTGGTCTCGGCCATACATTGTGTTCTTTCCTCGCTCGACATATTGTCTCTGCTCGCCTGAAACTCGGCTCTAACTATCCACTAAATCACGCCTAAAATCATGCGGCCTCTCGTCTATACTTCCCTCACTTATCATCCCACTCTCTACGCCCCTGTGCCACTCGTCCAGGTTTGGAAGTTCTTGTCCGTACTCGCCGTGCCAGAGGAAATGCCTGTAGGCCTAATACAGTACAATCTGCCATGCTCGGCCGGCATTGAAATGGGGGTATTAGTCTACGTCATTGGTTATATCGTATTTCGTTGAGCCGCTATAGCTCAAATCTGTCTTCTCTCTTATTCTGCTTTCCGTTCAGTACCCCCACCCCCACCCCCACCCCCTTCTGTTAGCTGGGTTCCTATTACAATGCTGATAATCACATCACAAAGGCGTCGGTACCCGAATATATAACGAAAATAATGTGAAGCTCACAATTTGGATGGACTTTCAATCCTACAGTTAGTTTGTAATGGCATATGAAGTAGCGTGAGATAAAGAAAAGAAATGTTGGGACTCTCGCTATAATTATATGATCCTTGAAACAAACAACCGGCCATTCCTCAAAATTGTTACCTCACATAAACATAAAGATAGCAACGTTTCGAGATCAGTATACGGAAATACGGAGGTTCTATTGTCCCTCGCAGACGAGTGCATATCTCCGCAACCACGGCCAGTTTCCTACGTGGAGAGTTCAGCCTGGAGCCTGGCGACGGCGCGTCCCGGGAGGAAGGCATCAAGATGGCCAACATGACCACCTTCCTCATCAAGGGTGTGCTCAAGAAGGTAGCTGCCGCCATTTTCTTTCTAATTCAGAACATTCCTTCAATGGGTGTCGATGTGGTGCAACCAAACTTGGTTTCCGTCCATAGATCCCCTACACCAACTGAATGTTTAACTACGTGCTATCTACATAGTAAAACATGCCGATGTCGTTATTTTTTGTATTACATTATATATGCAGACGGACGCCAAGACACTCACAAACAAATAAACAAATAAACCACCAATATGGCATGAGGGTTGCTTGTAGAAAGATCTAACGTTCTCACAATTTCACGTGCGTTTGTAATTCGTTGCTATAGTCACACAAAAAATGCAATGTATTGGACATGTTTCTCATGGATTTTCAACTAATGCTTCTTTATTTAAGTATCCTCAAGGAACGTTAGATGACCCTGCTCTGAAGAAAGACAAGAGGGATAAGAAAAGTAAGAGAGGGAAGAGAAGCCCGCGCCCACCCCCTCGTGAAACATTGCATGAGGTTTGATGTTATTTATATAATTGTATATATTCAGAATATAACAGTCAACTCTATATCAGCCTTTTCTTTACCCCTCCCTCGCCCGCCCCCAACTAACACACACGGACGCGTTCACACCCTAAAACCCCTCAATTAAGTGTGCGAAAATATTGACGCCCGTCAAATCTTTGTGACAATAAATAACTAACGAGTGTCTGAAATTCCCAAGCTCATATGCTATGAAAAGGCCCCTTATGTTTTGATTTTTTATTAAGGGTTTGCCGAGGTATTTGATTGAAAGAAATTGTTTAGAATTTGCAGTAAATTTCCATGTAATATATAATGGGCAAAAAGAGCTGACATTAAGTCTACACATCACAATGAAGAGAAGAAATTCCAAAACATACGTTGTGTGTCTATTGAAAAGTATTCCGTGATCAGCCCATAAAAGGAAGACATTTGACTATATATATTATAATTTTATCTTGTATAGCATTCATGCGTGTCATTGTGCTCCTTAAAAATGTTAGTGTATTAAAATGTTGAATCTAGAAAATATAAAACATCTTCTGATTGACATATAAATGTATATTATCATTTTATCTTGTATAGAATTCATGCGTGTCATTACCAATGTGCTTGTCATGCCACAGCACCTAGTGTGCGTGTGCGCAGAAACTGAACACGCAGACGAAGACGTCATGAGAGGAAATTGGAGATGGGCACAGGGCACGGCAACCTTCACTCAGAATATACTCATTTTCCATATATTAGTTCAACAATTTTATATATTTTGGTAGAAATCAGTCACTATGATTGGGTGTCAAAAATATCTGTATAAAGCACTCGTATGAAATAATTAATTGAAAGACCTTGCTCAGTGTTTATGCTCAGTTTCTATGTTGCATGATTTTTAGTCTGCATGTTGTTTCCTATATATATATTATATACACTGAACAAAAGTTCCAAGACATGATTGTGACTCGAGACGGTACAAGCTTAATAGCATTTTTCCAAGAAGATGTATTTTTCATTTTCGAAAAAGAAAATATTTAAACCAATTACTTGCATATTGAACACTTCTCACATGAACCATGACGGTGGCTGTGAAATAGCCAGGATAAATTAATAAAATACCTAGATCTAATAAATCTTATAAAAACCAATGTCGTGCTAACATAGTGAAAGTAATTTTGATGTACGGTTAATTTCTTCGGCGATTCCCTTTATTACAACTCACTGCTGCTACCGTGATTATTTTACTGTTGTTGTTACTGCTGTTTTGTGTTTTGAGGTGGGGCCGGGGGGCGTTATTGTGAAATACTTTATAGGCGTAATTTGATCAACATATACTACATTGATCGATCTATAGTCGCCCCATCGTCTGATTTGTGCGTCGAGCGCACACAAGATCGGGCGAGATGTGACCAAATCTCCGTTGGGGGCGTTAGGGTCACTCGCCTCAAACCTAGGCCCGTAGGTTTGAGGCGAGTTCAAGGCAAGTAGAGACGGTGTGCCGTGCGATTAGGGAGAAGCGCTCTAAAAGGCAGAATGATCGCCCGGGTGGGCAAACACGCGATAGGGGAATTGGCAGCATCCTTTTCACACTTACTATATTAGTCCATGGGACATCCATGGAAAAATTCGGTTCGGGTACCGAAAGGGAAACTAATTGCCAGTATCATTTCCATGTAGCTGAATGCCTCTGGTATATGTTCCCGCATGATGGACTTGCACCAGGAGTACCTTTGTGCCTATGGCGGCCTTTTTCAACTCCCTGGGGAGCATACAGCATGTGTTAGTGTGTGTTCTAATCGGTTACTAGATCTATTTACACTGGTTAAATTTATGGTCTAACAACTCGATCCCTTCCTTTCATATTTGCTCTCTCCCTCGCTTAAGCTGTCACTCACTCATTCGGTCGCTCACTCACACCCTTTTATATCATACATTTTTATAAATTAGCTCATTCTTAATTGACATATTTTTACTACAACATTATTTTCTTTATCTGTACATCTGTTAATTGGTCTATGTTAGACAGGAAAATTAAAACACATGCATAATATTTTGCTAGGTGACGCATATTCCAGAAATGCCAGATGCTCAGAGCAAGGAAAGACTATACCGAGCACTGATGGACCGTGAAAACAACACGTATGTATTATTTACAATCAAAATACAAACACATAGTGAAAAGGCACTCAAGTACGTATTTGTCAAGTAATCATCAAAAGCCTTATAGACCGGTAGGAAGAATTCCCTATATATGTCAATAATGAAAAATAAAATACAAGTACATGGTGAAAAGGCACTCGTGTGCATATTTGTCAAGTAATCATCAAAATCCCTATAGACCTGGAGGAAGAATCCCCTATATACATGTATATGTCATAAATTACCCCCAAGTCCATTAACTTCAATGTACGTAAGTGCAAGGGTGCGTGCGTGCCTATGTGCGTTTAACCACTCACCAGCGTGGGTGTGTCAGACAGTTCAAATAGTGAACACTGCTACTATATTTACTATATAGTTCTGTCAGGGCGGCCTGGTGAGCCAATACGTGTGCCGTAAGAGCTTGGTGAACAGGCATCACAGTGATAGGTTTACAGGGTTCAAGTCCCAGCAGTGGCTATGTGATATAGCCATACAGACTTTTTGTTGTTTTTGGTGTTCTTGTTGTTGTTTTCAAAATGAAAAATATGTATATCAAGTATATATAGCAAACTATAGCAATATGTTATTCATTGAAGAATGTTCACCTTCATTCTATTCATAGACTCATCTACAAAGAACTCCACAAGATCTCTATGAACTTCGAAAACAAAGAGATGGAAGCCCAGTATGCCAAACAGCGTCAGGTGATCGGGGGTCATGCCCTGGTGATGGCCAGTCTAGTTGCAATCTTAACATCAGCTGCACAGTTCCTAGTACTGCCAAGGTTGGTCTCATCGTGCAGTGTCGTCAGTGCTAAATTGGTTCACACTTTTTCTTGTGCTTGTCTAGGGTCGTCTGTGTGTGTTGGGGGGGGGGGGCTTTGTTTGTTTGTTTGTTTGCATGCTTGCTGTGTTGGTGTGTTTTTCATGGATAGACATAATATTTTCTTAAGTTGTCTTTGTTGATAATAATAGGTTCGTTTGTCTGTGTTTGTGAATATCAATAAATCATGACAACACAAGGTTATACCTGGATGTTCCAACATAAAGCGTGATAATACAGTGTATGTCAAATCTGTTACTCTGTCCCTCACTGTGTGTTGAAATCCCATTAAAAACTTTTAAAAGCTTTCAGAATCACAGGCAGATCCACGTTTTCGGAAAAAGGGGGTTGCAAGGGATCATCCTTCAGATTGAACTATACCAGTAGAGCAGCAGGAATGCACTCGGGTCTGTTAGAAAATCTATTGAAATCTTTAAAAAAAATGTCGTTCACATTTTATTCTCGTGGTATTCCTCGCAATCTTTTAGTGTGATGAATATTTTCAAACCTTTCAAACAATTCTACAATTCATTTCCAAATGTGGCTAAATTACTTACTTGTATTCCTGATGCAATGGTGTTGGTTCTGCTCGATTCACAAGGGATTATGATGGTGGTTTAAGATGGTGTAAATCGACGAGGTTAATATTTGTTTTGTTCTAACGGAATAAAATGAGGAGATCATGTTATTATTCACCTGTGCAATAATGCTCTTTAAAGATTTCACATGTCATTTATCTGCTGGTGTAGGAGGTGAAACAATAGATGTCTGTTTGAAATTAATTTAGTTTTTTGTTGATTCCATTCGGAATTTTGAAGCGGACCATACCATAATTAATTTTTATTTCTTTTTCCTTTATTTTGGAGAAAGCTTACATTGCAATCTTTTGAATTGAAAATGAAAAGACAAAAATATGATCACGCGTCAGAGACGGTTGCGATTTCCTACAGCCACGTCTCATATAACAAACAGATAATTGATGGTGACGGAACAAGATCAAGTTACAATGCAAGTTTTACGTCCAATTGGAAATTATCTCACATGAATCGTAGACAATTTCCATTTTGTCCTTTGTTAGCTGTGTAAAAATGATTGCATTGCCGTAACAGACACCATTTATGCGAACTCTCCGTTTATACTCCCACCCCCACCCCGCCCCCGATCCCCCGATCTCTCTGATGTCAACCTGTTATTACCACATTATTATTTTTATTATTTTCTTTATCTGTACATCTATTAATAGGTCTATGTTAGACAAGAAAAATAAAACACATGCATATACTGACTTACGCCCTTGCAGCTAGGTGGTTATGATAATGATTTTGTAAATTACATGTTTATACTAGTGTATGCCACATGTCAGTATAATAAACAATTTTTGGCCTTTGACTTTGCATAATATCCTCCTCACAGAATGATCTCTACGAAATAGCAATGCCCTCCATATCTATAAGCACTTATTCGTTGAGTTCGACTGAGCCATACCTGCTACTTCACAAACATGCGAGGATTAAGCCATGCACTATAAAATAGATAGATAGATAGATAGATAGATTTATTTTATTATAGTGTCATGTGTTAAAATACATACATAAAACATTCCTATGAACAAATTAATATTAAAACACCCAACCACTTGGGTTTATAAGACACTTTACATATATTATCATTAGAATTAAAATCATCTTGTTACAAGTTAAAATACAATTTATAAAGTATGTAGCATGTGGTCGTATTAAAACATTCAGCAATAAGTTTGTCTCCTTTTAAACATTTTGTTTACAGTATTAGCGACAAGTTTAATAACAGACATGTCTGCCATTATGGTACAATATTTTGCTAAAGATGGTAATTGATTAAAACCATTATATTTTACATTAAACTCATTTAGCATTGCATAGCGGAGATCATCGTAAAACTTACACTCAATAGTAAAATGTATCTCATCTTCAATCTTGTTTGCATCACGTAAAATACATGTTCGTAATTCTAGAGGTACCTTATTATAGCGACCAGTTTCTATATTCAGGGGTAGTGAACCACAACGAAGTTTGGCCAAAGTTGACCTGTTATATCTTGAAACTAATTTAACATATTCCTCCGTATTTAGTCTATTTTTATGCATTCTATATGTTCGTAATTTGTTTCCATTAGGACAAGTTTTATCATCTAACATATCATACCACCATTGTTTTTGGTCAACATCTACTAGTAACTGCTTCATATCATTTAAAACTCTTGCTTGAGAGAATTCTCCATCTGGTATCACAAGACCAATTCTATTAAAGAGAGCTTTGGCTTTCTTTTCCCAAGTAGAATTTCCTCCATGGTGTTGACTAAATTGATGGATTTGGTTAGTTTGGCGTTCATTTGGTAAGAGCTGCAGACGGCAATATAGACGTGTAACCTCAATATATTGTTTATGACATTGTTTTTGCCAACCCATTTCACCCCTAGTTGCCAGGCTAGATGTGTTTGATCCGACGCCCAGGAAGAAGCGGCATGCACGATGCTGTATTGTATTCGCTATTTTATATTTCGAAGTTCCCCATAAGCCAGCACCATAGTTTAATATTGGGTCAACCAATGAACTGTATAACTTTGTATATATATCAAAATTGAATCCTCCACATCTCTTAAATTTAGTCATAAGAGCTCCGAGGGCTCTCCCTGCCGATGCAGTGAGAGGCTGGACTGTATCTTTTAATACCAAATGTTCACTGAGCCAAAGGCCAAGATACTTGTACTTTGTAGTTATGTCAATGTGACCCTCTCCATATTTGAAATCATAGATCGTTCTTGGGAGGGATTGATGTCGAAAATGTACCAACTTAGTTTTATCCAAATTTAATGATAACCGCCATTTGCTGCACCATGTAAAGAGACAGTCTAACATTGTTTGCATCTTATCCTCGCTGTCTGACAACAGGGCGATATCGTCTGCAAACATCAATATACTAATTTGGTTATCACCCAAGTTGATTCCACACTGTAGATCTTTAATTTCACATGCCAAATCATTGACAAATATTGCAAATAGAGCTGGGGAAAGCAGACAGCCTTGTTTTATTCCATTAGGGACTTTGAACCAATTTGATAACATGCCGTTCAATCTCACTGCACATTCTACATTATTGTAAAGAGACCGTATGGCCTTAAGCATTTTACCCTGCAACCCAATCCTCTGAAGCTTGTACCATAGACATATCCTATCAACACTGTCAAAAGCTTTCTTTGCATCTACAAAGCACACATAAGCAGATGATTTTTTATTTGACGTTTGATGATTTATAACATTATGTAGCACATACAGATGGTCTAGGCATGACTGGTTACAGCGGAAGCCATTTTGTTCATCCACAAGAATTGAGTGCTCTTCCATCCATTTTGACAATCTATTATTTAAGACCATACAATATATTTTGCATGGGATGGAGATTAGTGTTATTCCACGATAATTCAATGGGTTGCGAGGATCATTACTGGCTGACTTAGGAATGGGATGGATTATGCCTTTATTCCAGTCGCCTAGTACAATTCCCAAGTTGAAGGCACTTGTAATTATCCTATGTAGCATATTAATACAACAATCATTTTTAAAACCTCTGCAGGGATGTCATCAAACCCCTTGGCTTTTCCTGCCTTTGCCCTCAACACCGCATTTTTTACTTCATCTATACTGACCGGTACATTTAAAACTTCAGCATTATGGTTTTCAATAATGGGGACAATGTTACCTCCAGACACTACTCTTGTAATATTCACCAAATGCTCATCGTCATAAAGTGTTTCATTTGTATTTTCATTTTGATAAATACTAGCAAAGTCATTTTGCCATTTATTTAAAACAGAGTCTTTGTCAGTCAAAATTTCTCCATTTCTATTTGTAACTTCCCATGGTATGAAATGTTTTCTCTCACTTGATAAGCCAACTTTTCCTATTTTCTTCCAAAACAATGACTGACTATAATATATACAGTAGATTCTACTATAAACACGTCAGAGAATACGGCAAATATGATAATCCCCCCCCTCATCTAAACAGCCTGATTTGGCTGGAACATTTCGGAAACCCTAAACCAATCACAATGGCAGAAGCCTGTGCCTGTGACAAAGTCAAATGTACGTCCTTAGATCCTCAATGCAAGTAAGACGAACAATAATTAAGTTTGCTTATAACGACATGGATCTTATCATAGAAACAAATTCCAAATGAAACGAATGACCAGCCTCAGTTGGAATTTCCCCTCTATGGTGCATCGAAACAAAGATGCTCTAGTTCAGAGTCACACAGCGTCATGGTCCACAGGTAGGTATTTTGAACGTTGCATATAAGCGCCACTAGTGTCAATGACATTCCCATAGAACGATGATGCTGGATGTACAAAATATATCTTTACAATTTTGATATGATATAGGAAATACCTTCAGGAATCGAAAACAAAACAATCCACCTTGAGAGAAGATAGCCACGATCAATATGCTGGCGGAATATGAAGACTCGTGGTCATTTGCAGACAATGAACAGCCGGCCCTGTGTGTTCTAAGAATTTGTCACCAGCAAAGAGACAACTACAGTGTACGATGAGGTCACGCTATTTTAGAGTACCACATTTCCTTCACAGATCATTAAGTGACATCTGAAGCCAGTGATTTCTTAGAACGGGAGAAAATACTTCTGATGACGAGCGTTGTCTCGTATGCTCTAAAAGTGCGTCATTGTGTACAAGATCATGTGAAACGGACGTGATGGGTGCATGCGCAGTTATACGGTAGTGAGTAGGTGTGTAGAAGATGCTGACCTATCATGCGACTGTTACATAATGCAAATGATAGTAAGGTTACAATGTTTTCTGCTCCATAAAACGCCCAACGGAAATGTTGTTTTGTTTAGGTCATAGTATTATATATAGATGACAAAGTCGTTTCTACTGGCCGTAGAGGTGCAAGATGGAGACAGATAACCGGTTGAATTTCACGTAATAGTGTCAAATTGCATCTCCATGTGGTTTGATTTTTTTCGTTGATGTTGTGATTACAATCTAGATTGTTACACCTAATACGTATACATACCTGTACTCATAATGCACAGTTACACTAAAATGCGTGCCAAGATTTCACCGTTATTAAGATATCTAGTGATAAGAATGAACGTTTTACTAATAAAGCTCAGCAACAATTTGAATAGTCATTACATTACCCAGACATTCTACCAGTTTGACAGAAGAAAAAAAACTAATAAGACTCTTACTAAGAGCATGATTCTTTGTAGAAATTCATAAGCTAACGTAAAATTGACTACCAAATCCAATCCGATTTTAGATATAATAGACGTTTACTCACAACATTATGCAATGTGTACATCCTCCTTTTGACTTGTTTTTATGTAATCGTATATGGGCTAGCTCTCCACCCAGTACTGTAATTTAAAGCCTGCTTTACACATAGCCGATCATAAGCGAATCTGTGCAACGCATCAACACGTATTATGTCAAGGCGTCAACGTGGTCATATTGCGGTGCCATTGAAGGTAATAAAAATGTATGGTGCGACTAGTTTTTTAAGCCAAAAAGGTGTTATTTATATGTGCGAATGTTTTGCGATCCACAGACGCACCATAACTATTTGTAACGAACCTAAACCAACCAGTATATTCGTCAACAAATTTTGAACAAGTGCAAAATTTCTGACGAATTTGCTTCTTTGCCATTGCACGTATAGAGCTACGTAGGTGGAATTCGTTAATGTATAAAGCGGGTTTAATTCTACCATATAGCTCTCCTTCAAAAGTATCAATATACACCTGCTGGTGACAAAGAGCCCAATTTCGCACGAACAAAGATCCTTTGAATGTTTGAATGTGCTTCCCCACATAACATCTATCAAAGTGAATGGACACATCTCATATAGAAAAAAAAACGATAAGTACAAAACAACTGTAGCTACTGTGTGATTGTGGGATGTTTTTGTTTTTTTGTTTTTTTTGTTTTTTTTGTTTTTTGTTGTTTTTTTTGTTGTTTTTTTGTTTTGTTTTTTGTTTGGGGGGGTTCCGGGTCGCTCAGACTTTTGCGAACCTTCAAACTGCGCTCAGATCACCGTGATCATTAAAACTTACTATCCTGTTAACTTTTATGTGCCTCATTTCATACGGGCACGTTTGTAATACTAAGTACTAGCCTAAACCCGTGTGGTCAAAGAGGCATGCTGAGAATCCCATTGAATAACTCCAGTTACAAAGTCGTATAAGTAGATCCCAACTAAATCATTGGTGAAATCCATTGACTTGGCATGTAAAATGAAAATCTAAGGGAGGAAATGTTAGAGTCCATGTAAATGGGAACACAATGCCCTCCATGGGCATAGTAAAAAGACATATTTGGTGAGTGGATAAGTATGTTTTTACGGCATTTTATTTTCAAGCACCCTTGTCCTCACAACACTTGCCCACGTCCTGACAGCACCACCACCATCCTGAAAGCACCCTGACAGCATCACCCCCCACCCCCACCCCCCACCCCCAAACACACACACACAATATCCAAGATCAAGCCAAGGCGTCATTCATTGAAAGGCAATTTTTTTTTTGACTATGTAAACATGGCAGCGTGACCATCCTCTGTAATAGACAGTGAAAATCAAATGGGTTGTGATTTTTCCCCTAACATTGCCTATAAGTATTCTTATTTAGAGAGTACAAACTACAAACACTGCTGATAATTATGTTAACACACTAACTACACAGCAAACATAAGCATCAAGTATGATTCATTGGCGGAAGTTTTCAGAACCATATAACAACAGTCGATGATGAAGAGAAAGTCAAATCAGCAACCATCCAAAAATAAAGGCCACTCCGCAATGTCCCCATTTTGACACCAGCCACCCACTTCCTGATAGTACCTGCCAACATCCCCCCACCCACAGACCACTAATTAACAACAAATATGCCTACATATTACGTAGTTCGGGTCTTCACCACTGGTCTACACCATCCACTCCCACCCATCATCCTGATAGGACCCACCCTTGTTCTAAAAAAGCTCAGCCCCAAATCTGACACCGATTGGCAAGTCATGATAGCATGCTTCCCATCCTGACAGCACCCATGACTTGATAGCACACACCGGTACTAACATTACCAACCTCTCATCCTGCTTGAAGCCACATACACATTGGTATAGCCCAGATACAGACACATTTTGATACTTACACAATACACATATATAGTCCTTTTAATACTTAGGTTCTGTCCATTACTTCCAACCGTAATAATAATAAATTATATTAATCTTGCAAGCATCCATACTCCTGATTACTATAGCGTGACTACAGAAACAGTCACTCCATGTACATGTACATGTGTGTACAATTATGTCTCAGCCAAGTCATTTTAGTCACAGCTAAGGTAGGAAAAGTTAGTGTTTATGGACAATGCCTTTCAGGGACATAGGAAAGGGATATATTGAGTAACGTGTATGAAATGAGTAGAGCACTCTTTTTCTCCAGCACCCACCCTTGTGCAAATTGTGGGCATGTGTGATACTTTGAAACGTTGGCTCTGACAACTTTTGTTAGCTAGTACATACATACAAATAAATAATAAATAATATTGGCACACTTCATTGTACTGACAACTAATCACCATCTAAGTACATGTATCAAGTATGACATGGAGAAAGAGTGTTTTAGAATAACCTTTAAGACTGTAGGTAAATTGAGATAGGGAAATTCCGCAATATAGAATATTTTGCAATGAGCAACATATCAAGCTATGGATTTCTGAGCTTGGATGTAATATACTTGGCCCAGACAGAGAACTCCCTGGATTAACTTTGACTTGAAGCTCGTATAAGTATATCTCAAGTAAGTCATTGATCACTGCAAAGCACCTAGAATCTAATATACAAAAGCTATGGGATGCAAACTTAGTGTCTATGGTAATGGGAACATAATGCTCTCCATGGCACAGATGTTCTCACACACTTCAGTAGAACATCCCTAGTAAGACTGCCCAATGACTGGCGTCAAGTGGTTTAATATAGGGGTGATCTCTGTAGGGGCCGTTTGTGATGGGTTTTTTTATGAAGACTTGGGACTGTTATAAATAATCTTATGATAGAGGTGGTGTATTTATAGAGGTGGTCTTGATTGAAGGTTCTAATGTACACATAGCCCAATTGGCAAAGTGGTGGTAATCCCTTGTATTTAAACCCGTGTGACGCCTTTGGCGTCTTTATGACATCACACTGCTCCACATGACGCTGTCATGGCAGCCGCTGTCTGCTATTTTTGTTATAAAACAGCTAATTAACAACAATCAGGGCCATTTTGACGATGAAAAACATATTCGTGCAAACTACACAGTACCATGAACGATCTCCTGTAGTCAGATGGCGTCCAGCTAGTCAGGTTAAAGAGGAGATAGCCGAACAAAGTCCAAAAATTAGCGTATCAATATATAGGATATTATATATGATTCTATCTTTCCAGGGATCTTCTGACCACTACCACGTTTGCTGTGGGCACTGCTCTGTTAATAAACATGACCATCATCTCATTGCCTCCATCATTTCCAAAGGTAGGTGCCTTGAAACCTGGCCTTTTGGAACTAAAAGTCGTTACTTGCATGTCTCGCTCATATTTGCGTTTTTCTCTGGCCAATGTCAGTGTTCTGGGCCCTCTGGGGCCCCTGTCGATCTAGCGTATTGTGTGGAGGAAAATTGTAAAACCTTTGGTAACAGTTTTAGGTATGTATCTAATTTGTTATTTTTGTCATTGCTCTTGTACTTTATTTCACTGCTGCTGCTGCTGCTGCTGCTGCTGCTGCTGCTGCTGCTGCTGCTGCTGCTGCTGCTGCTGCTGCTGCTGCTGCTGCTGCTGCTGCTACTGCTGCTGCTGCTTCGTGACCACATCAACACTATACATTAATACCAAAGTTGTATTTTATGGAAATTGCAAATGCTCTAGGTGTCCACAGAGAGGTCATTTCACACATGCATATATAACAGTGTACACAGGACACACGAAGGGTGGAGTCGTTAGACTATCCATTTACAATCAATATGTTTAATTGCTCTTTAGTTCTGTACAATTTCTGTAGTAGAAGAATAAATTATGTATTTCGGAATTTTTATTATAATATTGTATTAATACTTATTGCATCCTTTCTTATTTCCAGCACTTTCCCCCATTTATGATAAAGATGGCTAAAAACATCGAGGCTTCTAAATGCCTTCTGCTCATTTGGGTAGTAAGTGCTGTCGTGATACTCGCCCTCACAACAAGTGTTCAAATAGTAGGTGTGGTTTTATGACAATGTAATGAATCAGAAATATGCAATGAATATATATTTTCGTATCTTTAAAGTACTTTAATAGCTATCTTACCACTGGCGGATCTAAGTGTGTTTAACCTCCCCTCCCCCGTTTGGACGGAAAAGCACACGGAATTTTAAAAGTTTCAGGAGACACATGCCCCCAAACCCCCCACCCCTACCTCCATGCCAGATTTCTATATCCGTCCCTGGTAAAGTACGTGTATGATATAAAATGAACCACAAAAATGTAAATCATGGATGACTTGCAGACCAACAAAACCTCGTCGATATAAAATACGGGAACATATAGTCCCTTCCCCATCAATATATTTTATTTGCAGATAGTCTGTGATACGTCAGTTGGCTCGGAACTGAATGACACTGTGAATGCAACTGTTAATGAATCTGATATATCCAGCTCAACCACAAACAGTGAAAAGTGCTACTATCCCACTTACTATATTGACAGTGGGGTGCTTGTCATGTTACTCATCACACTAATCACCCCTCTTAGCTTTCTCAGTAAGTACGTTATTAATTATAAGTATACCAATTCACATACATGTACATGTCCATATGTTCAGGTGTACACATCAGTGGCAAGTCTAGATGGCTAACTTCCCTCTCCGTTTCCACCACCATTCATGAATTCACCCATCAAGTTTACCATATTTTAGAATATGTATCATTAGATTTTTTCGTTCTTGTTAAAGTGAAGGGGTGGACACAGAACATCGTGTCTTGAAGCCTTCACCTCTTCTGTAGGCCACCACAAAACTCGAGGTTTCCAATTGATAACATTTTATAATACTGTACGGTTGTATATATGATAATGTATACTTTGAATACAAAAGTAATTCATAATTTCCAGTCAAGAATGCGATGACATCGCTCCTTTGTGTTCTCTACTGTCTTCTGGCAAACATTTTCTATGAGAAGCCTTTTAATGACTTTGATGATGTACTTCTCAATCAAATAAGGTACTTGCAACTTTTGCATTTTTGCTTCTTTATAATCTAATGTATATCTACCCAAACCCTATCTACCATCTCTCTAAAACGTATTGTTAAAAATACCTGCTTAGCCAGTATAGTGATGAAACTGCTAATCATTGTGTCATTGCATATAAAAAGCGTGCACGTAGATTCCCTGTAATATCATTTACAAAGACACTTCTTTTCAGAAACCATGATGGATTTGTATCAACGAAATACGCCACTACCATAACCATAGTGTGCATCGCGGTGTTCTTATTACACTACTCAAGATATGTAAGAATCTTATTGGATACCACTATGAAGGATTTACAAGAGAAGCATTAGACACCGTCTGAAACACATACTATATATACAATGTACTTTAAGTATTTCTGAAGTAATTCAAAGACATGTTTTGTATTTTACACGTGAAAAATATTATCATTGAGAAAGGTCTCATCAAATTATAATACATTTTACCACTGCAAGAAAAAAACATTCCATGAAGATGATGTTTATTGCACGTGCATGTAGCCTTATAGAATAAACATCTTCAATGCAATATGTTTTTGCTACTTTCAGTTTGACCGTTTGAGCAGAAAGCTGTACTACTACCACCACGAGGTGGAGGAAATGCAGCACCAGTTGGAGGACCTCAAGGCCAAGAACCAGAAGCTCATCTTCAACATCCTCCCACCGTACGTGGCCAAAGACTTCATTGGCAAGCTGAAGGAGGATGAGGTAAGACGTTTTTCTAGCTTCTTTGGATCACTCTACAATAGCACTTTTCAAATCTACATTTAAAAGCCAATGTTCATTAGGGAGACAGCACGTGGTCTCCATTTCACATGTCAACGTGTTCGTTTCATTCAAAACAGACATATAGATATATGAAAGGAGGTAAGGAACTTTTTTTTTTGTGGGGGGGGGGTAGTGCTTTTTATGAAAACTGACTGGTGAAGTGCACAGCTTGGATACAGCCTTCTGGATACTAAACAAAGTGGTTGGAACATTCAATCATATGAACATGATAAAGACTTTTGTGAATGATCTGATTATGTTTGTGGTCATTTTTCAGTAGGTAGTTTCGCAGTACATGCTGGGCAGTATGGCTGACTGTTGTGTGTGTTGTAGGAACTGTACAGTCAGTCGTATGGATTGGTTGGCGTGATGTTTGCCGCATGTCCAAATTTCCACGACTTCTACACCGAGGTAAGTGTTTCCCTCCACCTGCGACTAGATGCAGCATATAGTCCCTGGAAGCCAAAAACTTACAAAAAAAGCGTACAATTACAAAGACGATTATTAAATCATTAATTAGAAAGCTTTCTATAACCTTGTAACCCATTGACATCATTAGTCTGTAATGGAAAGTTGTCCGTCCCGGTTTTACGATGGATTAATCGTACATTTATATAGATAGCCAACATTGGAATGTGCTATCTTGGGACATCAACTTCGAAAGAATCCAAGCAATGCCAATGTTTTGTTCACGTTGTTTTATTACCTTTATATTTAGGTTGCTGTTAACAACAATGGTCTAGAGTGTTTTAGAGTTTTAAATGAGATAATATCTGATTACGATGATCTACTGAATGAATCAAGGTGAGGCATACACTTTTTTATGCTCGTGGCGTTTGCATTCACGTAGTTGTTGGCTGTTTTAATTGCACGTACGTCGTCTTATATGTTTTAGATTGTCTTGCCTTGCAAATTTGCACCAATATTATCCCATTGTCATCAGTACCATACTGTGACAGTATAAACATTCATTAACAGCCGCATGATTAGTAATTCATTCACGTACGTGAGTACAATAATAGATGGCTATTCTTTGTGCCATAATCAACTGTGGCTCCTAATCATCGGCCTGTCAATTGGCTTACATCCTGCTAATCACAATGAATTGAAAAGAACAGGAGAATTTGACCTTTGTCTATTGAAATCATAAGCGGCAGTAGTGATAACAGGCAGGTATAGCCAACGATGTAGTTAGTATACATGTAAGTTCTTACGTGCACATAAAATGTTTACTGAGCGATAACTATTATCCCTTGAGCTTATGTATATGCCAACATAATATAAATTCTTATTAATTTCAATGACTTCCGCTCATCAAATCAAAGACAAAATATGTTCAAATCAATCCTAATATACACAATGTTGGGGGCGCCGGACGTGGCTGAACCACATCAACCTGAATCGTGAAACACGTGCCCGAAGTTGCGGTAGGGGACATATGATGTAACAACAAACGTGCACAGAAATGAAGGGAGGGAATCTCGATCATTAGAAAACAAAACGCCCTCGCGCTCTCGTATATGCATTTACGTTTGTACGCGAGGCATAGATGATCGTATTGTGTATTCCATCTAATAAGGAGGTCCTCTTGCCCCCACCCCACCCCACCTCACCCCCTCTTTCCCCACTAAAACACCTAATGTTCATGTACGGGTTTTGGCATCTCGCTATCGATCGCGCTTTCGAAACCCATGTCATCCCTTCGGTACACCCCCCGTTTCCTGAAAACCTGGACCTGCCAGTCCTTCGTGTTGTCCTGTCATATTGAATGAGACAAATAGCAACCAGTTGACGTACATTTTGTTTATGGTGTTGTTCTTTATAGGACCAAGGAGTTCATACTACGCCCCATTGAATTAAACCAAAGCCCCGATTGGGTTGGTTAAAACTATACACACGAGGCCTGTAGGCTATGAACTCAACTGAGGATTCAGCAAAAAAAAAAAAACAGACAGAAATTCAGCCAAACGCACCGGGATGACTTCGTGGTTTTGAACGAATGACGTACATCACGTTCAGATAACTACGTCACACGTTTGTCTATGACTACGTCACACGTATGTTGATAAACGTGTTTGCTGCACCTACTGTACTCAATTGTGGATAATAACGTGAAGATTAGACACCCAGGTTAAATTATATATGTATGCATGATATTTAGTCTATACAACTAGATATACATACAATGAAACGGCCTACATATTGTAGATCATAGTATAATGAAAGACTTCTCATTCATAGCTATTACATTTACTATGGAAGTACGTCATTCGCCTAATTTTTTATCGCATACCTGCATAGTGACCTCCTTTTTGACAGCAATATCACTGTATGAAACCCGTGATCAAGTGTAGATAATTTAGATTTATGATGTACACAGATGTTTAAGGTTTCATGCAATGACGAGGGTTAATTATATGTGTAACAGTGGTTACTATGCTTATATTTTACTGATTTGAGTTGTTAGGCAATTGCATGAAAGACTAGTTTATACCCATGGGGACGAAAAATTGATAATGGGCTCAAGTTTCATGCCGTATTCTGAAATAAACATCGCCTATACCCCGATCCTCGTGCACCCACTATTCATCTTGCATAGCTCAGGTCTACAGCATCCACACTGTCTTGACACTCCCACGCCGTCGCCTGAGATTAGTACATTACCCATCACTGTTCTAACACAGTAGCCCACTACCCATTCTGACAGGTTGTTTGTTTGTTTTGTTTTTTGATGTTTTTTGTGTGACATTGTCTTGTAGGATGTCTTAAATTTTCTGCACCTGAACCAGACATAACACGAGGGGTTTGGGTCTTAAGCATATGCTTATATATATACATATTAATAGCTTATATCATGAGTAGAATATTCATTTAGAAAATGAATAATAAATAAAGTTCACCGTGTAAATCCAGCAGAGAGCTTTGCTTTGTTTTTTGCTTTATCTTTCCGGTTTCTACGCGATTCCTCTTCCATTTATTCTTTTGTCCGTCTGTCTTTCAGATTTCAAACAATTGTGAAGATCAAAACCATCGGACCGACCTTTATGGCCGCTAGTGGCATGACGGAGGATGCCTTCTGCGTCGTGAGTTACGAATATTCATTTTTTAATCAAGTTTGGCATTTCACGGTGTGTTTTCTTTATTAGATTCAAAACGTCGTATTTTATAACTTACAAAGATACTGATTACGTATATAGGGTAAAAACAAATGGGCACATCTTCGTGATCTGGTGGAATTTGCCTTTGCTATGAAGGAATGTCTACAGCGCATCAACACGCAGTCCTTCAACAACTTCATGCTCAGAATAGGTAAGGAGATGTTAAGGTGACTGTGAACTCTTTTCTTACGATTTTATTAAACTTTGATTTTCTCACTCATTATTGCTTCAATTCTTACAAATTACAACTTATTTTGTAGATAATTATCTAATCTAATGACACGACATGTTTTGAATTGTATAGATTGATGAAAAATATTTTTATAAAGCAATTAGTGAAAAATTTACAACTTTGCCTGTGAAGCATATAACTGATCGTAAAAACATCAAAATGACCGAAATCACTATTCAGTTACAAAATTTGTATATTTATCTAGAAAACCTTGCCTCAATTTTTTATATATTTTTCCCCTTTTAATACATTTTACATTCATTTTAAGTTTTAAAACCACTTATTTTCCGAATTTTCTTGCAAATCAATACAAAAACTTTCATAATTCATCAACGAAATAAAAAAATCAAAATCCCTAGTAAGGTTTTCTTCAGAATGCATATATCTTCAAATATATACACGTTTCTGAAAATTTGATTTCACGGTTAGAGAGAAATATAAAAAGAAAAATTAATTCATTATGCAAACTTAGTTTTGAGAAAATGGGCTTTACACATGCCCAATCAATATACATTGATAGTAGTGGCTGTCTATAAAATGTATCATATAAGAAAAACTATTGGTGATAAAAGGTTCATTTTGAAAAGATGTTTTTCTTTATCATTTATAGCATACAAAACAATGAAAATGTAAAAATGGAATTTTTTTGCCCATATAACCTTATAAGCCTGCAAAGAATGAGTCATTGTTTTTCACTCCAGGTTGGTCTTCATGAAATGGGTTGTAATGGGGAAACTATTGAAGATAAAAGGTTCATTTCAAAACATGTTGTTCTTCATAGTTTACAGTATGATAAATATTAAAAAGCTGAAAATAGAATATTTTTCCCTTAAAGAGTTCATAGGACCCTTAATTTCTTTTCTCTATCAATTGATAGTTATAGTCTGAATGACTGTTTACACGTGAGGGATAAACTTGGATATGATTTAGATAAAACTTGTTCGACAACATCATTTGCATCAATATGATGTACATGTATTATATATTGGACTAGCTCATGCAAACTCTCAAACAGCACTCGTTCGATAATGTATCCACACCCAGTGACAGACATCTATTCTGATTAAAGGTCATTCTTCGCATTTACGATATCAGTGGGTATCCGTTTCTTTTTCTTTTTTTCCTTTTCTTTTTTTAGGCATCAACCAAGGGCCTATCCTTGCTGGTGTTATTGGGGCAAAAAAGCCTCACTATGACATTTGGGGCAATACGGTGAATGTAGCCAGTCGCATGGAGTCTACTGGACAATTAGGAAAAATACAAGTATGTCTTATAACTCATAGGGGAGCAAGGGGGTAAGAATTTTCACTTCCCTAATTGTTTGGCCCTATTTCCTACATCTCTATTTTTATTTTTATTTTTATTTATTTATTTGTTTATTTATTTATTTATTTATTTATTTATTTATTTATTTATTTATTTATTTATTTATTTATTTTTTGCCTTCTTCAACATCCCACAAATTTAACGACTTTTTCCCACATCGCACTTCCTTGAAATCTCACATCCCTCGTTTGGGGCCTTTTCTAGGCTGATAGTCGTATTTAAGAGTCTTATTTTTTTAATTACAGTGTTAGGAAATCATAGGACCATTTTGTACTTAACGGCGCTTGGCCAAGCGCTTGACATCATACATAGACTAACCATTCCATCAATATGTTATTAATGGCCAAAAATAGAACTGTGTGAATAGTTTTAATTGGTTTTTTACATGTGCAAATATTAGGTTATCTTCTTTTGCTAAATATTTCAGGTAGTTGAAGAGACTATGTTGATACTTAAGGAATTTGGGTACAAGTTCGAACCTCGAGGATTTGTCATGGTGAAAGGAAAGGGAAACTTGATGACATACTTTTTAACTGGAAAAGATAGTGCATCCGCTCTATCTTCAACTCTTTTACCTAATCAAATAAATGATTTTCACGCTAATGATATGAAAATAACTACGTGACCATTACCATATGGTATCTCTAAATGTATGTGCTCTTGTATCTGTGCGCGTGCGTGCGCGTGTGTTTTGCTAGGGGGCTAATTCTTTTAACACTTGTCATCATCAGCTAAAATAAGTATATCAGTATACTCGTAGGTGTAATGCAATCACCAATAAGATATGTGAGTAGCATTATTCAATAGTATAAACTAGACTTACGAAATGTGTTAAGATTCCTTCTTTAGCATGGTATTAGATATCTATTTTTGACAACTGTGTTCAAACCGTTGTAGAATATTTTCAAATAATTTTGTAGGCTTAATTAATTTGAAAATTGTATTGTTCCAATGTGTGTGGATAAAATTATCAATGACCTTTCCCCATCAAATCCGTATTTGAGAGGATTATGCAAGATTTAATGGAATACATTCGAAGTATACTGATAACTATCCACAACGTGACAAATCTTTTTACTAAAAATCCTATGTATTTGGTACACAGCGCTTGGTCTCATTTTGTTTTGGAATGTTCTTTTAAAAGAACATTCCAAAACAAAACAAACCTTTTAAACCCTGGTAAATATGTGATAGCAATGTTCGGAGTGGTCAAAATGATATATTTGTTTCATCATAGTTCACAAAGCAAAATACTGAATTTCTTACGTATTTTCTGGACAAATCATCTATAGCTGTGTAGCCATTATATATGTGTTCTCTGCGGGTATTTCTCTCCAGTGTTCATGTGATCAAAACGTGTTCTGCGAAGTCTGTAATATGTATTTTCAAGTTTATACCACAAATGACTTTGTTTTCAATCAGTATTTTGTATAATAATTTTAATAAAGTATTTTATTTATTCAAGTAATTGTTTGGTGTCATTCAAGTATATTCTTCTCTCATTTATTGAGAAATGATTGGAAACTTCCCCACAACCACTTTTTTCCACAAAATTATTAAAATATTTAACCCCCCACCCCCACCCCCACCCCCACCCCGGCAGATCTCATGTGCTCCCCGCCACACTGACCTACTTTCCATTATGAGGTCATTACAAATGCAACCGTGTGCACTGTTTCTACACTGTTTACGCAGATTTACATCATACTTCGGTTTATATGACCCCTTTAGGGGCGTGGGTGCCACTCACCTCATACTCGCCTGAAACCACCCAGCCCCACCCCCTAGGTTGGAGGTGAGTGTGAGACGGGTAGAGTTGAGCAGAGATGAGAGCCCCCTAGAGCAGGGGACAAGTGCTCAAAAAGACCAACCAATCATCCAGGCGATCCATTCGGAGTGGGGATGGGGCAATACTATAACTAATCAGAGATTTAATCGTATCTCTTGTTGAGAAATGGCCTGACTACGAGGCAATCGTCCCTGATGGTCTTCCCTTATCCCTCAATCACCACTTCTCGTCTCTTCTCATGTGTCATCGGCCGACTTTACCTGCCTGCTATACACCAAATAAAAAAAACTTCAACTCGCCTCGTGCTGGGCCTATTCTCTTCTTTAATCATCTCTAATTGTCTTCAATCAGGCTAATATGTAAAGACGAGTAAGGAATCGTGAGAATGATCGAACATTATAATTGCCCCATCATGCCTCTACTCTTCGATGAAAAGATGACTGTTTTTTATCACAAAGAAGATGTGAGATGAGTGGGGACAAGTCCAGACGAGAGGACACCCGAGCAGCGACGATTTCAGGATGATTGCAGGACGATTGAGAGACAATATAAGATGATTTTTGACAATAGTGGGCATTACAATCCTTTATCATCCAATCTGGGATGATTAAAATCAATGTTTGAAGATGCGTGAAACAGTAAAAATTAAAGCAGATTGTTGGGACCAGTATGGCCAACGTTTCAATAGTAACTCTCGGCCGTTCCTGATCGAAACCGGGGTACACAGCCCGAGTTCTGACGAGTACAGGCGAGTATATAGGCAAACAAGCTATAGTGATCTATTTTACGTGGGAATTCACAATCGGCGCTGTGAGCAGTGAAATGGGAGGGTATAGGACGTTGAAGTAATTGAAAACATCTGACTTGCTCGTATGTGATGACAGGCTCCGTGGTAATGAGAAGGGAGGGGCATGCAGGTACGGGATCAGCCTATATACTGGTATGCTCCCTCTTAAAAACTTTTTTTGACACAAATTGTAAGACTTTTTTATTGGAAAATTTTAGTACATGGATTTAATTGTCAATGCCCTGTTTTGTAACAATGAAAAATTTAAGACCCTCTGTTGAGCCTTGAAATTGTACCACCTCATGAAATTGTACCGGTACATTTTCACGTCAGCTTGAAATTGTACCACTGCCGAGAAATACGTTACTTGCCACGAAATTATACCACAGGTGAAATTGTCCCACTCACCAAAATTTTACAAACACAATAAAAATAGTCTACCCCAGCAGTTTTTATTCTCACAATAATACTATTTAATTGGCAAAATTGTAACCAAAATGATTCTAGCTATTACCAGGAGTAATAGGAGATCGAGTTGTAGGATGAGCATTGGAATAAGGAGTAATGATTGGCTGCGTAGAGATTGAAATCAAAGAAAATGAAAATAATGTACATAGACTATTGATCTTTTCATGCTTTGCTCAAACTTTTTACAAAGTTCATGATAAAATATGCTGTGTGCCCAAGCCCCCACCCCAACAGCATCTACACTCATATCACCTGATCGGTATCCACTGATCAAGTCAGGTGGTCCTGATGAGGAACAGGAAAATGGGTAAAATAGTGACCAATCGAGCACAATGATTGATCTGGACATCCAGGTCTTATGCACACACCAAGTATTGTAAGTTACTCAAACATTCTCAATACTTAAAACCGAAGCTGTTTTGAATCAATGTTTGTGTCTGTTCCTTTGTACCATCTACCCCCAGTCCCATGCACCCAGTGTCCCATATACACCCAGTATCATATCTACACCCAGTCGCCTCTACCTATTTATTACTTCATCCCTACAACTCACAAAATCATATTTAGGAAACGTGCAGTGCTCCTGGACCAATTTCACGTGGTGGTACAATGTCAAGGCAACAATGGCAAAATGGCACGTTAACTTGAAATCGTACCGGAACAATTTCCCGCGAGTACTACAATTTCAAGTTGATGTGACGGTGCAATTTCAAGGGTCAACACCCTCGCTTGTAATCTATACAAGTACAGGTTTCATGGGTGTTCTTGCCTTGGTGCATTTACCCCTTGTTCTTGCATCTCCACGAGTTTTTGAGCATACATGCATATGTACGCATCACATGAGAACCGCTGACTGCCGAAGTCTTACAAAATGATCTGTTAATCTTGTTTGGGGTGTTGCTAGAATGAATACCTATTCAAATAGAAAAATGCTACACCTCTTACTGTGTAATGCCAAAACTGCAAACTCTAAACATCCCATATATGACATATTTAACAACTAATTCGATGGACATCGGAAGTAGTAAGTGGTAATGGATGCATGCATTATAACTACTACAGAAAACACATGGTCATATACAAAGAAAATGCGTGAATTCGTTATCGTATAATGTACTTCCTATCCTATATCATCAACCACCACTGACGATGCTTACTTTGTTCAAAACTGAGCACCAGCCTTGAGATCTTGAGACAGAACGCAAACATAGTCAGGGTTTTACATAATGCAATTAGTGAAACTTGTGGTTTACTTTACCTGCCAAATAAGGAAATACGAATGACATACCAATGAGTGGCAACAGACCAATCAGAACTGAGGAAATGAACGTAAATATAAACTATGAAAACTTAGTTTAAAAGTGGAGCACAATAAACCTTGTTTACAAATGTATATTGTTACTTTGTACACTAGAAGAGAATGGAATAATACAAAATGCCTTTTCAGACATTAGAAACTGTTTTAGTAACAATTCTATTAATGATATTAGTCAATATCAACTTCAGTACAGGTAAGCTTCATATATGACTGATTAAAATTCCATTATAATATATGCAGGTAGAGCATGTTGCTAATGAGTCAATTGACGATGTGAAACGCGTTATATGGCATATTTGAAGTTTTGGTGTTCATTATTGTTAATTTGATATCATTTTTGCTGTGTCCTTACAATAGTATACAATTCAACCATAGCCCTTGATCAGCCATTGTAGGGTTCATTTTTGTAACGGAGACAAAGTTCTGTTCAAGTCTAATGACAGTCAATTTATTATTATTATTATAGTTCATCTTTAAAAATTAATCAAACAAAACTATGCATTACACACCCTGCATCTTTATTTTTAAACTTTATTAATAAAACAAATAATTAATAAAGTCTACTGATCATTGAACTATTTTTGTACATAATTACAAACATGATTATGAACTACACAATTTTATAATTGGAGCAGGAAGTAAATTAAAACGTAATAGTAAGTCCGTAAAGTTGTGAGAGCAAGACTTGAATCAGGATTATCCACTACATTTATTTACATTTACATAAAACTTAATTTTGGTCAAAGTTAGTGTTAGTTGTATGTGGTATTTATTATTATACTGTTTGGCATGTGTTCTTTTTTCTAGGTATTGAATTAAATGGAAATATTTGTAACTTTGATTATCCCCTGTTACCGGTAACTCCAAATGGAGGTACCCAAAATAAACTTACGCTGGATGCCACATCTAACGCAACAAATGCTGATAATTGTGATTGTGTGTTACAACCAAAAGAAGATGCCCTGTTGAATATAGATGCCATGTTTTCAATGAATGAGGTACATCAGAATGTATATAGGGTAAACCAGCCTAATTTCAGCCCTTTCAGTTTTCAGACGTTTGTTATATAAAATGTATATGACATATAATTTCAAATAATAACAAGCATTCTAAACAGTAAGCAGCCGAAAACTGAAGGGGCCGAAATAATGTGGTTTACCCTATTTGTTTCAAGAATATCTTGCATATTATATTCTGCAATGGAAGAATATAGAAACTACTGTTGTATAAATTTACTGTCAACATTTGCTGACTTGTAATTCTATTTACATCTTAAACCTATACATGTATCTTTATTTGTTGTTGATTTTTATCGTATATCTATATTGTATAGGTAATAATTACATAATGGAATAATAATGTGAAACTACATACTATACAGCTTCTTTATACTTTTTGTTTTTACAGGATGCTGGCACATCTTGTCCAACACTAACACTAGAAATTGAGCCACCAGAGAATATCCCCAAACATCATATTTGTTCTCATGAAAACAAAGAAAGAAGAACACAGTCTACCTTTTATCTAAAAGGAAATGAGAAACTGCACTTACTATTAAGAAACAGAGAAAATAAAAACATTGATATACATATATCTGTGACAGGTTAGTATCACATTGGTATATCTTGGTAAAAACATTTGCTTAATAGGTAAGCTGATTACCCGGTATAAGAGTAACATCTTATAGTGAGGCATATTCTCAGAAAAATGTTATTTTTTGTTTCACCAGTTTTAGCTTATTTGTGTGGCTCAGTGAAATATGGGAGTTGAGCCTGTGACCATATAGTCATAGTTTAGAGTTTCATGCATTCCTCTTTGTTGGAGGGTGTTGAACAAAATCGTGTTTAAATCATTTAGTAAAAGGCTGACAATTATCACACTGAAGGACTTTTATTTGTTTCAAATCCCTTGTATTGAATTTGTCATGATGAACGAAAAGGAAAGAATCAGACTATTTTAAGTCATTACTCCTATAAGTATAGAAAAGCACTTGCGTAAGATCTCATTTCATTTCATGTATAGTCTTTTCCTACCACATTAGTTTTCTAACATATAATATGTAAAATTTTAAGTTTATTTTATTGCACAAAAGCTTTTCATCTCTTTAGAGACCTTTTCAATTTCTTATAAATTTACAATATGTACACTATTCCTTCAAAAATAAATTTTTAGATAAATTTATTTACATATTATATGTTAGAAAACTAATGTGGTAGGAAAAGACTATACATGAAATGAAATGAGACCTACTGCCACGTACATAGCACATAGAATAACTTTTATACTTGCGTAAGGCCCAAACTCCTCATATTATGCGTACATGTGTACGTATTACAGTGTACATATTATTTGATAGGTGGGCGTTTTAAAGCATTATGTTGAACGCACATAGTAATACACTTTTTTGCAACGCAAATGAATGATAGCCCATAACCCCTGTATTAAATGTTGCAACTTATCAATAACGATGTAACTAATACAACATTAAAACATAAATATGCATTGTTGCGTACAATGTTGAACGAATTATGTAAACCAGTACCGGTTTGCATAGTATTTGCTATGAAAGTATGTTTGACATGGGGAAAAATTGCCTGAATTTTGTCTGAATTCTGATTTGATTTGATAGGCTTCCAGCTTTCGTGTATAGTCTTAACCAATCCTAACCCTGGTTTGGGTATAATGGACCTTGCATAATCTATCGCATAGGTGGCAGGGTCAGTCTGTGGAGAAAAAAATATATTAAAACGAGCAACCCTCCCCTTATGGCGTAAATGAAAATTGAGCAACCCCTACACCCCCATGGCTTCAACAAAAATTAAATGATCCCCCACCCACCCCCACAACTTCACTGCCATGCAGTCTGTTGTAACAAAGCAAAACATTTTACGGCATGTTTTATGATAAAATATAGAATGGATACAAGCCATACACGACAATATGAGAAAAGACACTATTATTGTGTGGATTTCTACAACAACGTTGGATAAACTGTTTTATGCAACAGGACCCAGACTACACAATTGTTGATATAGACATTTGATTCCCGAGCCTATGCCATGTTTTATATAATTTTAGACATGCTCATGTTTACCCTCTGACGTTCAGCAGAAATATTATATATAAGCTAGGAAAAAATATCAATATTATATGTAGCCAAAGGTCATCTAATCCCAAAAATGTACAGTCTCATCTAAGCCTCATTCTAGGAAGGATCAGAAAGTTTAGGGTCATAACATTCAGTTTTCCTCAAAACATTGGACATAGGTCAAAGGCAAAACAAAAACAGAAGTTCTTGCCACATGTACGCTGTGCTGAGGCTAAGAATTTTTACTTTTGTAGGTCATAATCTGGAGAACATTCATATTGTGTGTCAGAAAAAAGAACCTTCTACTGAACTAAAATGGTGTCCATGCAATTCAAAGAACAATGGTGGTATCGAAGTACCTGTAGAAAAATGGGATTCAAACTACCGTAAGTTCAAAATACTGTCATCTGATTTGAAAAATAATAAGACAAAAAGCTTTTTCTGGCATTAGGCTGGTGTTATTTGTGTAATCTATTTTTATTCAATTTCGTGAAAAACATATTCTTATAGCTTAGTCCCATAATTATTATGAATACCATAAAATTGGTTAATCTCATACGGTATCACATCAACCTATAAGAAAACAGACATATACATTTTACTTTCATTTGTAGGATTGATGGTAGGTCTGGTGGCAGCTTTGTGCTTTCTTCTCGCAGTTGGAGGTTGTGCATTAGTCTTTTGGATAATCAAAAGGTAGATATGACAATTCTGCTCATATTGCTGTTGAATAACTGTATTCTTGGATTAGTTCTTCTTAAAGTGCCTCTGCTAGAGACGAGCTTCTCTAGTTTCTCAACCACCCGTATTTTGCCACATTTTGAAATTTCAAATTAAAGAGATGAAAATGATTATTCTAGCAGCTACAACAAGTCTACCGCACAAAATCTTGTAAAATAACGCTTAGAATTGTATTGTAAAGATATACCTGATCCTACAGAAGCATACAGCATGTATGAAACATGGAACTGCTGGAGCCAAATCTTCATCAAATTATCAGCATATCATAAATGGCACTTACTCCCTTTGCATATTTATATTGATATGTTTTACAATGGGAATTTATTACGCATATACATTCATGTATGTATCAAAAATATTACAAAATTAAATCTCAATGTAAAAGATGGGACCTCGGTTTCTCTATGTTGTATTACATTTTTTGAAAAGAATGATAAAGGCATTCACATTAAAATTAAAATAAAGGATTTCTGTAACTTTTCTTTTTACATGAAAAACTCTCCTTAATTATACATCTTAGCACAATCACATGTTACACTGTGTATTTTATGTATTTAGTAACTGTGTATGTATTCAATACTATTTTCCCATACGGTCAAAACAGGGATATATTATTTTATGTGGTTTGTGGTCATGTTTCATACAAATTAGATATTTATGTTGATAATTGTATAGACTTTTTAAATGTAAAATTACTTTATCATCATCATGGTAGACGAAAGCACAAAAAGGAAATAGAAGAAGAAAAACGAGTGCCTTCAACAGAGGTTGTGTCCCCAAATCTTGCATACGAACATCCAGATACACTCTACTCTGAGATTGGAAAGGTCGATCATCATCGAGATCCTCTTCCATTTACTCCAGATCCAAGTCTCAAACTAGGTAGGACTTTTTTCATAGCTTTAATAATGTGCCTTTAAATGCCTTTAATGTGGTGATGATCACATACTTCCTTTTCGAAAATAAATTTTGCCATGAATGACGTGTAAAATAGTTGGTACAAATTATGTGGAAAAGTAACCCCTTATTGATATATTTGACTTACATTTCAGTGTTTGCATTCCATTCTTCTCACCTTTTCAGGTCTTCATGCTAACATGGACATGTCAAATTACACATATCAAGGAAGCCGTGATTCAGGACTTTACAGCCTACCAAATGAGTTAGATAAACTGTCAGGACAAGGTGCTCTAGCTCTTCCTGCAATGCTCCGAATTAGCAATACGTCACTCTCACAGTCATCTACAGCTGTGAACCCTAGTGTAATCATGACACCAATGAATCCACAAGAGATAGATGCTTTATATTCAAAGCCAAATAAGGTAAAAAGAATCAACAAAGGTAACCAGCCACAAAATCAGTACAATACAAGTGTGTATGGACCACCACCACCTTTGTATCCCATGTCAGTGAGATCACAATCACAGGATAACTTAAGACTCGCACCACCATTGGCCTCCGGAAGCAGATCAAATTCTAATAGCAATGTCTATGTTGGTGCACCCCTTACCATTCCACCGCCAGGGCCATTAGAACATGCTATCTCAGGAAATCTGAATGGAATGCCAACTGCTGATTTGAGCTTAAATGAGATTTATGTATCTGACAATAGTCAATCCCAACGATCGTTTACTGCCAGCATGGCTACTGGTGAAACTGACGTGTAGGAATTACTGATCTCTCACTAGATCTGTTATGATTGATGTTTGCATGTACGTTTATCGATAATAAAATGTGTTGTAAGTAAATATAATTTGGTAAGGAAATATTCTACATTGTTATGAAATACCATAAAATACATAAAATACATCATTTTAAGTATTTTTATACTATATACACGGTGTTCAATCAATCTCCAGTTAATGTGCGTAATCAAGAGCTTTTGTGCGGTAAATGTTTATTTTTGAAATCAGACATTTGGAATTTTCGATGTAAACAGGCTGAAAATCAATCTTGAGCACAATTTCTTTCGTCCATGCACTATAGGAATACCTCTGGCACATACTGATGCGTTTTATCTCCACTCACATGGGTTGGTTTCTGCTGCTAAGTCTGCAATACATAACCACCCCCCTTCAAAATATGGCTGTAAAGCTGCTTAATTCAGGCAACATATGAACAGGAATGTATCTCAAAGTTGATTGAAACAGATTACACTAATCCCATATCTTGTACAAACATATAATTGCACAAAAGATATTAAAGTCGTGGTAAGCTGTGATCAACAGTTTTCACATGAGGAGCAAACCAGTTTCTGTGGATTTGGAGAGTTAACACAATATATAAGTTGATAATCTAGATGCAATGCATAAGGTAGTTTTCAGTCAAGTATACCCCACACAGCTGACCCATATTACGGCTTGACAAAGCAATATTAGGCAAAATATCACTCATTTTCTGACAGTGGACAGCCATGTAAAACGAGGGTCTTCAACTATTGCAGACAGCAAAAACCAGACCATTTAAGTGGACATACAAACCGTTCATAGACACTACAGATATTCCCATGGTACATGGACCAAATAATTTGTGCCAAAGACAGATATTTATACTACCTGTAGTGAAAAATCAGAACCTGTAATTTCAAAAGTAAACATTTCCCGCACAAAAGCTCTTGATTTCCGCACCAGCTCTGCTTATTACGCACATTAACTGGAGATTGATTGAACACCATGATATAAGTTCTACATAATGATCACATTATAATGATACAATCTTATTTATTATGAGTAGAGAACAGATTTTGAATGTGATAATTTATCATTGGATGTGATGTAACCATTTCAAGTATATCTGGTTATGTATGATTGTGATATGATTGTTGTGAGTCTGATGACAATTCAAATTTTAGGAGAGTATTTTTTAATATATATTGTATTTCTTTGCACTTTTGTGATTTTAGTGCGATTTTATAAGGTTTCATTTTGAAACAGTTTTGATAGCATTTTATATGAATATTTCTCAGTTTACTCGATTATTTGATTATTTATGCCTCGATTGCAGCAGATTTTATGTACATTTACAATATATGCATTTAACATATCATAAACTGTGTCATTAATATCTAAAGTATGTTATTGTCCTTTTTTTAATTAATTGTAAACTATTGTATTAACAACAAATATTATTAACAATCACAAGTTGCATTTCAATCAGTAGTATCAAATACTTTTAACAGGCCACATATTCCATATTTTCTGTCTATAATTAGTGTCCCCAGATGCTGCATGGTTTTAGTTTGTTTCATTTCATTGTAAGTGACAGATTTTAGAAGCAAATAAAATTATATATAAAAACATACACTTTTGATATATGTTTGGTTAATTTTTTAGTACAAATATTTAGTGATTTTGATAATATGAACATATATTTATGTAAATAATTTTATAATTTACATCATTTTCTTACGTAACTACTATACATAATAAAGTAGATTTTATGGAAGAATTTGTTATTAGTATTTATTTTATAAAATTAAAATATAGAAATAAGAATTCATGATAAAATGTCAACAATTTAACACATCTTTTAAGTTCAAAGATAAAGAATAATACAAGTTATAAATATTAAGTATAAGACCTTAAACCAAAAAATCACACGCCTATTCTTTTGAATATTGTCATTTGAATAAAACAAAAACTTTGTGTTAACACCATAATTTCACGATAAAATCGAAATATCATGCGTTGATCAACTGATTGCTGATCACATATAGATATAATTCCCCAAAGGCAAATTTAAAGACACATATACCCAGTAAAATGAGAGTTTTTGATTCATTCATGGTCTGCCTCCTCTATACCTGGTAAATGTATGTAGATGGCGCTGCTATACCAGTAGCACCGATTGTTCAAAACCCTGTTATGATTTAACCAAAGACTGGTATACCTGAGAGAATGATATTTTAGTAGTGCCAATGGAAATTCTTTTACCAGATAAAATGGCCTTTACACTTAAACAAGAGTGGATTCACTATTTTAGTAAATGTGTGCGAATTGGATAGAAATTATTAATAGTGTGAAATTAATAAATTGTGTTCACACTGAATATGAAGATGCTGTATCGATGTGCATGTATTCTGTTTATGGTATTGACATTTTGCTCAGGTATTAGAAATTTGCTTTATTACTATTTCGTCTGCTTGAATGTAGAGTCCTATTTGTCAAAAGAGGATTTAGCAAGCAATTTTGCATGTAATTTTAAATAATGTTTACTGAAATTGAATGTAAACTAATTGATGAATATGAATGTAAACTGAGTTGATCCTAGCTTCTCTAAATTTTGTTTCCCTGTGGTCATGGTTTGTTAGTTTAATTCTTGTAATATAAATGCAGAGTGCAAAACCAAGACTTGCATATTGATACACCTTATTTTTCTCCACTATAATCACAAGATCTACAGATGACTGAAGTTAGTTTTATGCGATCTAACTGATTTATTGGAAAATGTCTTTTATTACAAATGTTAATCATAATTTTTATTGTAAGTTTTCGATGAGTAATGCCGTTGAGCAAATTTAGCAATTGTATGTACCGTGTACCAGTGTATTGGAGTATACATTGTAAATGAATGTCAACTCAAAGGAATCATATTGAATTACAAAATGTGTACAGTATCTAATATGGGTGTGCTTTAAACACAAATAATTTATCTTTAATAAACTATTCATTGTAATTTTATAACATCTTTATATGCATTTAATTTTTTTCCTGAACTCAGTAGAAAATAGTTTGTTGTACGGTTGTCCAAGGTCAGATTTGAATGAACATGTCATATCTGACAACTAAATAAGCAATGGAATTTAATTAGCGTCTTTCCCTATTTTGAAGAAAATCCATGAATGAAAGTAACATAGCCATTGTAGTAGTTTTAACCCCTGCAACTTCCCTTTTATATCTTACTGGCCATTGGCACAAATACATGCTGAGATTAAGTCAATTACATTTTACCCAATGATTTTCAACACCAAATTGATTGTCCGGTTTTTATAACAGAAAATCATTTTTAAAGTAAACGAGACATAGTTTTGAATTTTCTAGATTTTGACTCTCAAGTTTTTACTTTAAGTTAATTGTATCTCAAGGCTTAAGTCCTTTAAATCCTACATATGCGCATAAGGATTGAATTAATAATAAATACATGTTTCAAGCCAAATACAGGTAATTAAAACAATCAGGCTGCTGTATGACTGAAATTCTAATTCTATTTGAATAAGTAATTTGCCTATAGGGTAACGTAACATACATAAAATTTATTTTTTATTTAATATGCTTTTAAATATATATTTTTACATGTAATAGTGGCAATTAAAATGTGTCAGATATTTTTATGACTTAATGTAAACTAGTTTTGTGAAGCGCTTAGAGCTATAATGCATATATTTTAATTATGTAAGTTATCTGTGCTATATAATGAATGTGAATGTGGTGGTGTATAGTCGAGGTCCAAGTTTTTGCTCTCACGACTTTACAATTTCCACCAGGTCATTGGCCCACTTATTGATGACCAATTGATCATTTCTAATATATTGCATTGGCAGCACACTCACAATCACTCACTCAGTATTTCAACCCTGTGACCTGTACCTAATTAATGTGCATAAAATATATGTGTATATGATTTTATGCTTAGTTTAGTTGCATTTATCTATCATTGTGACAATGAATATGACACAGATTTTTAAATGTAGTCAAAATATTAATTTGACCCATGGGCCCCAGTATCGTTTGACTTAAATTAATTAACTAACATCATTCTTATGCATATAATATAAGACCCTGATTTGATCTGAGCCACATCGGGCCTACTGTCCACTTATCAGAAAAATCTAAATATGATAATAAGTACATATGTATAGTGATAATAAGCAGGCTTGACTACAATGATGATAATTGCAAGAATACAAGAATATAGATGTCACAATTCATACAGTTTCTGTAATCAAAATTTTCGTTTATATATTTTGCAGTATATTTGCAATAAGGCAATGCACATCCTTTTTTTTCAAAATCAGATCTATGTTCATTCTGCACATAAAAATAAAATATAATATGGTATTATTTTTAGAATTTTGACCGATCTATAAACACTCCTCATAATTTGTTATTTCTAATTTATCAAATTCCAACGGAAAGTGGTAGATCTACAATTGAAAAATGATATATACCAAGTGCAACATCCTTAACCTCACACCTAATGTTTTTGTTGAATCCTCATACTAAGGCAATACTTGCTATGTTCTATAACGTCGTGGTGGGGGTTCCTCAAAAGTATGGGATAAAAGTGATTCAATATCATTTATATTAATATGGACTGTTGAAACTATATTTCTTTCACTTATAGCGCAAGATGTGATTCTCCACTTATGTAAACTGAACAGTGGCCTTGTTGAGACAAGAGGAATGCTACAAACAAATCTCTCCCCACCATATGTAGACAACCATCTTTGTTATTGTGAATTTTCCACAAAAGGACCAGGTTACTTAGACCTTGCATTACAATTCACCACAGAAGAGCAACAAGATCAAAGGTGCATTTCATTAATACACTATTTCAATTGTTATCCAAGGTTCTAAACACTGCTTTCAAGCCAAATATTTGAAAGTACCTTGAGAGCTTTCAACCTATTCTCTAGGTTTTCATCAGTCTGCCGCCAATCCGCCTATTCGTCATGAGATCGTGGTGTGACGTCATCGGCGGTGGTCGAAAGGATCGGTGGGGGCAGTTCGGTGGCCCCCAGGTTCTTGTTGAGGTCCAGCTTGAGGCGTCGGATGTACACTGCCTCACGAATCTTTCTTTCAAAAGTGTTTGCGTCACGGTTCAAGATCTTAACATTGTCTAGTGTAATCTAATGGTTATGTCTGTCTGGTTGGTGGAGATGAATGGATATGTGCGATGAAGTACTGCTCGGTCTTTGGTGCTGGTCAAATCTTGTTTTCACGATCTTGGACATATGTGCTGGAACAATGTTCTGTTTCCGTGCCACGACAACTGATTTGATACACCACTCCGCAGATATCTTCTTTTCTTGCCGTGTCTTTTGGGGCACTCAAGAGCTGTCTGAGAGTGTTTCTGGGCTTAAAAAAAGCACTGCACCCGTAGTCCTTCATTCATCTTCTCACACTCTCTGAAAGATCTTTCGAGCAGTACTTCATCGTGCTTCATCGCACGTATCCATTCATCTCCACCAACCATACAGACCCATCAGATTATACTAGACAATGTTAAGATCGTGGACCGTGACGCAAACACTTTTGAAAGGAAGATTCGAGAGGCAGTGTACATCCGAGCCAGACCTCAAGCCAGACCTCAACAAGAACCTGGGGGCGACCGAACTGCCTGCACTCTACAACAACATCCTCCCGACCACTGCCGATGAAGTCACACCACGATCTCGTGATGAATAGGCGGATTGGTGGCAGACTGATGAAATCCTAGAGAATAGGTTGAAAGCTCTCAAGGTACTTTCAAATATTTGGCTCAAAACAAAGCAGTGTTAGAACCTTGGATAATTATGTCAAACTCGAGCAGATGAATATTCAACATATTTCAATTGTATTTAAAATGAAAACTCATTTTTCACATTTTTATTTTGCTACGCTACCTATGTGAAGTAAGAAGCATGTAATTAGTTTTTCATCGACAGTATTAAAGTACTTTCTAAATAGTTTATCCTTATGGTTCTCTCTTCTATTTGGATGAATATTTGCTGTAGTGTACAGTTTTAAATACCTTTGTCTTAACATTTTTATAGGTGCAAACCAGTATTAAATTTGGGAGGTCCAGCCCTTTCATCTACAATAAGAACATGTCCAGAGTCTGGTGAAAAGGTCATGAGAGTTGAAATGGAAAATGAAAAGCCACTGTATCTGGGAGTTGACAATGACAAAAATGTGAATTTCAATGCTAAAATACAGATGACAGGTAAATTACCTTTAGAATATATTAAAAGAAACTCAGCTCAGTAATTAAGAGAGAGGTGAATTAAGCACATAGATTTGTTAACACTTAAGTTTTACTATTTAATATTTTAACCATGTTTCATAACTTAATTTTACACAAGTACATACGTTGCAATTAAATTACATTGTAGTTGTTTTCAAATTATGATATAGATAATGATGTTCTTTCAGCAACACTTCCCGTCTCTGTTTCGTGCTATGAAATGCACCAGGGAGCTCTGATGGGCAACACTGACTGGCTCTATCCTACTTCAGACATCAAACAAGGTAAAATTAATTGTTGTTATTGACATTTGAGAAATTTGTAAAATTGTAATTGTAACAGATACATGCAAATTGAATGCATGTAATAAATGGATATTTGCAAAATTATTTGATCATCTTATCACCCATACCAAGTATTAAAAGAATGAAATTATTTGTGAATGGAAGAATATATTCTGGGTTACCTGTCATGTGCAGAACGTCAACATAATGAATAAGCACAGATTTGGATTCAACTTCGAGAATAAACACACTCTCATTACATCATGTTTGGAAGCCTAGAGATCACTTACCATGTACACAGCCATCTAGTAGCATGACCAGAAAGTAGTTTACATTCTGGCAGATGCTGGATATGTGCATGAATGATACTGCAACTATCATTACAAATACTAAATATGTGCGCCATATCAGTTTCTTATGAAGCCTTTTTCCTGTGAAATATTTTAAATTCATCATAAGCAAAAATTGAGGACAAACATGCAACTGACATTTCAGATGATCTTCAATTATCTATAACTGCTTCGGCATTCTGGTTGGTCATCTTTATCACATGCATTTGTGTGATAAAAAGCAAATTATCAAAATAGTGAGTTATTTCATACATTAGGTATTACAAATACTGGTCTTGCTGCTTTATATGTTAGCTAATTAGGTTTGAGATAATTTGGGGATTGAAGCACTTACAATTTTTAAATTATAAATCATGCAGCACAATAATAACATGATTGTATTTTTCAGGTATTTCTATCAATTAGCAAGCATACACATACTTTTATTCAAATAACAATCACTGTACTTACAGTTACACCTGATGAGCAACTAGCAATAGCATTTTGTGTTATTGCCTTTTTAACAGTGATGGTGATATTATTTCTTTCACTTGTGTGAGTATTGTCCAAAGAAATGAGACAAAAATGTACAAATGGGCCACAACTGTTTTATGAAATAGGTAGCCTCTTCAGAATAATTAGCTAATGATATTAACACCATTCTTCTCACCATTCCATTCTAGGTCTGCCTAATAATGTCGCCGGGGGCCTAGTGAGTGGCAGTATATTGTTTGTTCTCATAATTTTCATATTTTCAATCCCTTTGTTGTAAGTTATGATCATATATTATATGGCTAGTAATGATTTGAATATGATGATTAAAGTATTGATAATTAGCAATAAACCTGATCTTATTCTGTATATCATTTTAATATTTAGTGCGTTCTACATTCTAATTCGTAATGTTTCTGAATAAAATTTAGCACTTGTTTTTTTGGAGAATATATTCGTCTTCTCTCCATTCTATTCTACATGTAGATCAGCCTAATAATGGCAATGGCAGCCTAGCTAGTGCATGGCAGTTTATTGCTTGCGCTCCTTATTTTGATTTTTCTAATGGTTTTGTTGTAAGTTGACGTAACAATTTTGGAACATTCATTCGCTAGTTTTCCATTTTCACCTCTTGATGAAAGTTTCAATCAATTGCAAATAACTCGATTCTGTGAAATATTTTAAAAGTACAATCAATCGTTATGCAGATAATTTGCAGATAATTTGCACTAATACTTTAATCAATCGATATTCATTTTTTCTAGTTTTTAGTTGGAGCTTGATATAATTTAGCTTTATTATTGTTATCATTATTTAGCAATGCTGGCAAAGTTCTGAGCAAAGTTCACATAATTTCAGAATAATGGCACTATTTTAGATGTTACCAAAAAACAGTGGATAGTATATGTAGGTGCTGATAATCTTCCAGACTCAGCCAATCTGTGTATAACCAAAAATGTGTCTGCTATTGTCCTGACACCAATTTTATTCCACTACATTTTGGCCTGTAATATTTTTTCCTAAGACACTTACTGTGTAAATCATTGGAAATGCATCCTTATCTATTCAGGCTTATTACTTATTGGAAATATGCCCTTATTTAAAAGCGGCAATAATGCTGACAGATTTCGGAAGCTCTTGACCAATCAAATCATCAGAGGCCAAAAAAGTTCAGCCGTCAATCAAACAGAACAGTACATATACCATGAACATGGGACTTTGAAAGCTGGGTGAATGGGAAAGGCGTAAAACCCACAATGTTGGAAATGATTCATACTAAAAGCTGCACCCACATGAGAATTTTTGTGTTTCAACATAACTTGGAACGATGCACACATGTGCACTTAAAGAAAAATTCAACATATTCAGATTTTGGTAAAAGGCATATGGACCAGCTGATATGGACAATGATTGTTATACTTGTGTTTATATGCTTACGGAAGCATTTAAATAACACCTACCCGGTATATTTGGTCAAGATTTTGCACCCCATCACTGCATAACATCAATAGTGTTGTACATTCTATCATTCCGTGCAAAAATCACCGCCAATAACCCACGCTGATTGGTCAATCTCCGTGCTCAATTTTGCGATGGAATGAACGCTCAAAAAAAAAACACGGCGCTAGTCTAACCTCCTCACAATATCAATACAGCCGCTGACGTAGTAAGGCCATGAAGGCGTGTTCATGCTGTGCGGAGTGCAACAGTTTAGACTAACTCCTCCGTGCGCTCAAAACTGCAGGAATTGACGTCTCCGCGCGCTCAAAACAAACGAAATTGACTTGAATGTTGAATGTTATGATATGATTTATTTTAAAATAAAATCATGAAAATGGATTTTAGTCATGATAGAATGGTGATTGACCACTCGATTGTCGTGTCAATCGCAAAATTGAGCATGCTGACGTCTGATTTACCCTCACTTCGTTCGGGTAAATCAGACGTCAGCATGCTCAATTTTGCGATTGACACTCCAATCTCGTGGTCAATTCCTACAATCTACAATCCATTGGGATCTTATTGACCAAGTGAAGTTATGCCTTCCTTCACTGATTTAGGTCAGTGGCTCTCCCAACTATGCAAATTGCTCTTGTATCTTAATTTGGCTTTTAATACCTGGTCAAAATGTCGTGAAATTCTGTAAGTGTGTATTTCTTTCTAGTATAGGTTACTTAAAACCAAAACACTTTTTGTGTAAGTGCAGCATTTTACATTTCTAACAATTTTCAAAATAAGTGTCTCAGGGAAAAGCAAATTATCTGACAAAAAGTCATGGAATAAAATGTGTGTCAGCACAATAATGGTATTATTTTTAGCTAGGGTTACTACTAGTATATTATAGAAAATTATTCATGAATAGGTGACCATTATTTTCAGAATCTGATATAAGTGTCGGTGGTGTATTTTTCTACATTATCGTAATGTTTGGAGGATTAGTAGTGGGTGGCATTATCCTTGAGGTCTTGTAAGTAAATGTAAAATGAAATAGTTGAATTTGCATTTAGATAGGTAGTGAATCTGAATTTAAGATCCTGTCAAATGATTTTGCTGGCTTATTTTAGTATACTGCTTTCTGAAAAAGTTGTTTCTTATTTACCCATTAACCTTTTTTAGAAAAGGCTGTGATTAATTTACTCAATGCTAGATAAGATCATGGATTCTATTCCAAAATATGCTTTCATAAGTTTCAGGCTGTGTTCTTGAACTAGTATTGAAATTGTGCATGAGATCTAAAAGAATGCCATATTTTTGTGTTCCAGTAAAGTCAAAATTGCCTATTGCAACTATTGTATGCTTAGTGGTAATCTTTGGTGGAATCTTCTTAGCTGCATTAACTCTAGAAATGTAGTAAGTGTCATTGTTTATCTCATATTAGTTGTGAATTCCAAAGCCAGATAGGCTCGACTGGCTTGTTTCTGTCAAGCAATTCCAGGGAATGAAAATAGATTTAAATATACATAAAAGATATTTGATTATTTATTGTAGCCTACTGTAGTATTGGTTGGAAAAAGCAGTCACAATTCGTGGACTAAATTCTGGACCATTATACATGAGTTGGGTCTCCAGGGGTCTCTAACTGAAACAATGTGGTGTTAGTCAAACTCATTCCTAATACTTTTCATACAACTTTATAACCTCTAGATATTTATTGGACCCTGAATAATTAGTTGAAAGAAAAACTCAGTGGATCATATTGAGTGAAATAAAATGGTTGCAGAGCACTGTGAATATACCTTACATTTTCTGAGCATAATTCAGCAGTGGGCATTTGACTTATGTAAATTTTTTTTTTTAAATGTCATCAATTAAAGTATCTTTATGTAATTTACAAGTGCATTCAAAATTCTGTGAGCTTTGCTTGTTCTGCTTTCTAAGATGAATTTTCTTTGTTATAATTGTGTAAATAATCTTTCTACGGTTCACTCAGATCAAACGTTGATTCCTCTTTTCATTTTCAGCATTGTTGCTAGCTTTACAATACATTGATCATCATAGTTTTAAATATTTGCCATCTATCCATACTAAATACCATAATGAAACAAATGTAAATGTATATAAAGCATACATGATAGAACTGAAAGAGAGGATTAGAACATAATTTTATATTCAAATATTTATTGTCACAGGACAAAGTTTCTATAAGCCATGAAATTAATGAATGAGTAATATCATGTTGAATTTATTTATTCATTACCATCAACACTTCTCATGTGAAAAAGAATTAATGTTTAACCCCAATCATTTGCATTTCTATTTCATTATATTGTGTTCTAGTTGTCAGTATCATCAGGTCATCGAAATGACATGAAATGAATTTCTGCATTTCAGCATCTATTTTGTTCCATGAAGACACCTAACTGATCCTATTTTCAGTCACTCCCTATGCTATTTTCTTACTTTGAATTGCATTGATATCGTACCTTGCTTCTTTGAGCATAGCTAATGTGCATGATGTACTAAAAGAATCCTCTTTATCATGTACTACTAACTAGTTGTGAGACAAGGGTACAATATACTTTTCAGAATTACCTGAACAAGGTACATCTAGGGCAGTTACAGGGGCCGTTATTGCTGGTGTTTTGTGTATCTGTATTATATTGGGTACTATAATTGCAGCAAGAATTACGTAAGTAAATAAAACTATTGTCGATTGTGGTGAAATGTTTCACAATGAGAGATATCCATGAAATCATTACAAAGTACCCTTGTTCAGAACAATGCTGCATGCTTTCTAACTCTTGAGAGCTCTCCTTTATGATTTGAAAATTAACTCCACTAATATACTTTATTAAATGTAATTTGATTAATTTATCAATTTATTTTTATATATTCGTGTTACAATTACATGACAAACTCTTCAATTGGATTTATAATTTTGAAATGCTTTGAATAGAATTAAAGTATTGGTTGATATAAATTAACAAGAATTTAAGTAAAGAAAATCAGTAATCAGTAAATTGAATAACACCTGTAAATTATTGCTAATTTAATAATTGCATTTAAGAATCTTTAAAAGTACTTGTATATGTTAAAAGCAACTTTATAAATACAATTTTAGTTTAAAGTTTTACTACTAAAAGATGATGGAACTGAGTAAAGAAATCCACTCAACTGTGGTAAATATCAATAAATAAACTTTGAATGTTTAACAGTCGCTGTATCAAAGGCAACCGAAGGCTAAAAGAAGAGATAAAATCAGCTTTACAAAAGACACCTTCTGCTAAATCTCGACCATTAATGGGTCCTGTTGACAACCCTGCATATGAGAAAACTCCCGCCCCTAGCTTATACAGTGGTGCACCCACACCAGCTACTGGAAGCCTGTATAGGTAGGCATGCTGGATAATCTCATGTTCTAGGCATTGATTCCTAGCCATTTAGCTATGTTTACAATGAAGCCCACATATTTGATTATGCTCATATTTAGATTAGCTAGTTTCATTTCATTTCATTGCATATAATCTATGCAGTTTAGAATTTTTTATTCAACATACAATGTCAATAATCCGTATTCTTTCACTGAATTTTATGAAAGTGGAATTGTTTAAGGTTTATCTGCACATCTAAAGCCTTGTGTCTTCACTTGCAGTGTAAGCTTGCAGCCAGGTGGAAGTACCACAAGTCTCTCCGCCATCTCCACTTTGAGCAGCGTTCCAGGAGGCGGTGACCCAGGACTCAACATCATCATGACAGCAGGAGTGAGGCCAAAAACAAGACCAGCTCCATCCAACACTGCAACTAACGGAATCAATCAGCATAACAGTGCTAGCATGATAAATAACAACGATGATGTATACAAACAAGGCCCAAAAGAAAATAGGATAGGGTATCACTATCATCCTACACATTCAGGATTTGATAATCTATCTCCTAATTTAGGACCACATCAACTTATTGAAAAACCTCTAATACATAGGTCTCCAAGCCCTTTTAGAGAGGATATAGAGACAACTGGCTTTCCTGCTGAGTTTGATCCCCGTTCACCAGTAACTGTGGATGCACCACAAAATTTGTGGACCAAACCTGGACAGGAAACACTGAATCAGAGACAGCCGCAGCAAAAAGGGATGGTTCTGTATACTCCTGAAAACGTTACTCAACCAAATTTAGTATACACTTCTCATCCAAAGACAGACACTCATAGTCAAATACCCAAGATATCTAGACCTTACTCTGAAAAACTTCCATCTCATGAACCATTTCAATCCTCATATCCCATAACCAAATCTCAAGCCCTAACTGGAGCAAATAAGAATGTCTCGTCATATCCAATTAGGAGTAATAAAGTAGTGAATATTGCGCATATGCCTCCACAGTACAGAATTGCTGATGATAATTTTGACATTACAGATTCTGATTTAGAAGATGGCTCAATTGGACCTTTGCCATCGACTCCATCTAAAAATAGTGGCATTTACCCTCCAAGTCCAATGCGGACAATCAGTAGAAGTTCTGGTGACTACGGACCTGATAAATACAGTATTCAAATTGTGAGGCCGACTGGTGAAACTGAAGTATGACATAAATATTTATCCTACAATTTAAGAGGATAAAAAAAAGCTAAGCAAACTTGCTTTTTCTTAAAGCCTTACATTATGGCATTAGTTAATATCCCCTTCAGTTGCAAGAATCATACACAACAATGTTGACTTCAATTTGTGGTAACGGTATGTTTTCAGGATTATATCTGTAGAGATGATTGCTTACGTGCAATGTACTTTAAATGTAAATGTGGTAAATGTGGTGGTTTATAGTCGTGATTCAAGTTTTTTGCTCTCACGACTTTACTAGTAAGTTGTTTTAGTCATTGTGGAACAACAAATGAAAATAGGTCTTTTTTTTCAACATTAGAAATTTATGTGAAGAGAAAATTGTACATTGGCTCCTCACTAATGTATTTTATCCCACATCAGGTAGATATTGTTTGGTTTAGCACACACATATCCGGTATCTCCTACTGGTGAATAAAATTATCCATATACCACACTGTGGTGTATTGCCGTACTATTTAACGTTCAGGATTTTACCCCTAAATAGACTAACATACGTCAAATGTTTTGACGTACATCACATTTCAAAAAATGCCATTCTTGTACACATTTCAGCTGAAATAAATTTGCTATTTGTTGGAGTGAATTATTTTAATCTTCTTCATTGATGTGCCATTTGCAAATGCAGGTATGCCAGTAAACATCATTCTTAAAAGCAAGCCAGATAGCATTATCTATTGTTATCTGATCTTTCATATAAACTACTTTGAAGCTTGTTATTTGATTGTTTATATTCTGGTGTAAATGCATATGGTCATTCACCTGTGTCAGAAAATATCAAAATAATTTAGAATAAATGATTAAAAAAATGCATGAAAATGCCTAAAACCTCATTCATAAGTACCATTCTAAAGATATTGGATAAATATAAAACACACCTCCTGGTTGATACTAGAAATTTTTATTGAACTTGTTTGTCAGCCTGCATCACCCTCGTGCTACACAGTCTGGTGATCCTGCTGCTAAACTCGGTCAATAAAAATTTTTAGTATCAACCAGGAGGTGCGTTTTCTGTATGTACATGCATTGTAAAAAGATAGGTTCTTTCTGTTTCAAAGAGTTTATCTCACAATTGCAATTGTATTTTAGTGCAAATTATAGGATTGAGAAAATATTATATATCTTAGAAAGAATTACCTTCCAGCTTATAAATCACTTGATTTTCTCTTGAAAAATAAAACTATTTTTCTGTTTATATCACAGTTTATTATTTACCTTCATTGACTCTAAAACCAAACAAGAATACTTCAGTCACCTATTACTTACATGGTGAAGAAATTAACCGGAAAATTCCAAATTTAAAACATGGAATTACACATAAATAGTCGAAGTTTCAAATTAATTATTGTTATTTATCAACTTTCAACATTTACAAATGGTTGGCGACCCTCACACAGAAATTCTGCATGGAATGTATATGTGTGCAATCCTCATAACCTCTTTGTATAATGGCTGAAATTAGATTCTGTGAAAAACCTGCTTTTCCAGCCTTTTCAGATGTAAAGTACATGTAAATATTTTCTGGAATAGATTAATGAATTTCATGCATATTATAATTATTATAGTTTATATAGATATATATATATATATGTATATGACGCCACATATCATACCAACACCATCACACAATGTTGTACCAAAACACACTTAGAAAGATATTTTTACAAAGTTACAGCATTCACAATGTGGCAAATAATGAGAATAAAATGTACTCTTGTAAATTAATATGTACAAAAAGCGCAACAACCTTTAATTATCACCCTGTGAATACTAGTATTACTCTCATTCAATCATACCACACTTTACCGATTCTTACACAGCATTAATATGAAAAATATCAAAAAGATATTTCATATAAATTAGATCCTTAAAAGCAAACAGTAATATTGTACCAGTAAATCTCTTGTATAGTCCATTTCAAAACTGTTTCATTCATTTACATCACACCTCTTGATATTTTCTAGAACTCCACATAATCTATATGTTCTATAAAACTAATTTGGTTTATAAAATCTCTACATAATCCACACATTTTTTGTGACAGTTCCATAACATAAACCAGGCAAAAATGAACATATTCACTCACTCATAAATAGTAAATGTTTGCTGCATATTCAAATACACATACATTGTACCTCTAACAGTTTGGAAGATTAGTGATGCGCTACACGTTTTTACAATACTGACCACCTAAACCACTTGCATACCTCACAATACAATTACAAATTCTCCATTGTATAAAGCAGCTGCACTTAAAACCTATTTTTAGTCATACGCAGACTGCGCACTAAATACATGTTCAGCACATATACGCTAGAGATCACATGCTATGGGATTTTTGAAATTTTGCTCCATCCACTGCTTATTTTATTGCAGTTCTGCATACATGTACTTTGATTTGTTGCAAACCATAACAATATATAAACATGTTTTGCTTGTTACATTGTGTCAAGATCTTGTAACAAGATCATATAGAATAAAAGGTCTTTTAATGCTCTTGGTACATTTAATTTCCTAACTTATCAACAACAAAAAAGAAAAAAACATTATTTAACTGAAAAGATTACACACTATTGTTACCACTATAGACACAATGTTGGTGGGAAGATTACTGAGCAAAAATCAAATAGTAACAAATTTATCACAAGTTTAAATCGAACAGTTCATACTGTGCCTAGATTCTCTAAATACTTTATATTATTCAACAATATGTCGAAAATGTTCACATGTAAAGTAATTTTGTAAAACTGTTTACTTTCAATTGAATTTAAATATTTAAACTTGATAATTAAAAAGCACACACAAATAAAAAGTAACACACAATAAACAAAAATAAAAAATAAATATAAATATACGATCTGAACCATAATTCAGATGCAGGTAAAATATCTTGAAGTAAAAAACAAGCAAATATGGCACTTTGTAAATTGAATTATACTTGAAAATCAAAGAAAGCACAAAGTGTGCACACTAATTTTAAATCTCGTGGATATTGTGACAAATAACAAAGATCTTCTAGGCACTACTGTTTCATTTACCATTACTTTTAACAAAGAACCAATGTAACTGCATTGAAAAACACTTATTATTTTGCTTTCAGTAAAGTTATATCAATTATTATATCTATTCATACAACAGAAAAATACAGCAGTAATATTAATATTGTGCGATCGTGCTATTTTCTATCGTCAAATAATTTATAATTTTCTTTGCTTATTTTCCTCGGAATTGCAAATTGTAACTATAATATTAATAGCAGACAGCCACCATGAAATATGCCATGTAATTAATCATTTTTTTTTCTAATATGTGTTCCTTGATCCTTGTAATTTATAACTGAACCATATTTAAAAAATACAATAAATTATGGAAAACTCAATTTTCACAAATACCATTATTCTGTAATTATTCTGTGGTTTTGAATCATTACAGCATATTTACAAGATAAAATTTTACTTAGATAACACTACTCTTTATCATTTATATTTCATGAAAAAAAATCCTCATGCACATCAAGTTTACACCTATAAAGTACATGATGAACTATGGAATACAAGCCAGAAATACATACCACAAGAAATTCATTTTGGTGAAAGTTTTTCTGGCTTACTAATACCCAAATCCAATTATCATAAAAAAAAAAACTTTCAATATGAGATGATCACATGCAAGACTGTCCCTGATGCATGAAATGACACACTAAATGAAGCTATGAGCTATGTTGTGACTTGGTGATTTTAATGTATGCAATCCTTATTGATACTATTTATATGAAGGATGAGATCCTTTGATAGGGAGTGGGTGCGCTTCAGTGTTCAACACCCACTTATCTAAGGGTATCAAGTCATCATCCGAAAACAAAAGGTAAAGATATTTAAGAGTCTCTGCTAAGAAAAAACTCTGTTGCACATCATCTTTCGGAGGATTGAACTGATACACATCACGGATGCCACTGAAGCCACCTTCAGTACGACACCAGTGTTCCAAAGCCTGCAATAAATTTTTTTTAACTTTATATTGATAAAAATCAACAACTATTTACTGCCTACCGTGCACATAGTTTGTGACATAAATGTAGGGAATGCATAATGTACCTGCACAGCCTCCCAGCCCCAATCTCTGTACTTCTGTTCATGAGTCAGTCTCCACATGTAGAAATATGTTTCTATCACTTCAGGACGTAAAATATAGTACTTCTCATTTTGTCGTACAGATTTTGCTTCAACATTGCTGTCAAACCGGAAAGCTTCAGGGCCCAATTTAGTGGCTTTAATAAAATACAAGCATAAGAAAACATATTTCAAAATTTGATTTAATTATCTGTAGGAACAATGCTTGAAGTGTTTATTGAAATTATTTTCTTTCATGATAAACATTCTTGTTAAAATAAAAAACACTTTTTTCAACCACTTAAAACTGAATGCTGTAAATTGATATTGGGATGATTTGCATTATTTTCCATCAACACAAATTACATAGAGTTATACTCCATCTTAAATTTCAAAAGATCAATTTATTATATCAGTCTAGGTGTGTCCTAATGATGATATTTTTCATATTACTTAATGTTCTGTAGATATATTTTGTGTCCAAATGATTAAACACATGGGAGGCAATAACCTACCTGAGCGATCATACGATTCATGACATGTATGTGCAATATCAGCTCCAAGTTTCATGTATTTGTCCTTGTTAGACGACCCATCAGACCCAAGAGCAAACATTCCACCTGAGTAGTAGAAACATTATAAAATTGAATAACAAAGCGATTAATACCAATTTAATGCGATTCAAATTTCATGCGCAATGAAACTTAAATTCAAATGTGTCAGAATCTTCTTAATTGATGAGCATTTATCACACTAAATTTACAAGACAAAAGCCCAATCTTAATTGCGGATACGATTTAGAAAACTCGTGCAAAATGTCAGGTACATGTGTCATGTTACTATAACCCTATGATCGATATATGGCATAATGAAATACCTGCGAAGCAGCCGAGATGGTCCATTTTATGCTCCAGACGGCCATTTTTATGCTCAGCAATATATACTAAACCATTTCGTGAAGTTTGTATCATTCGATTTTCTATTCCCTGATAAAAATGAAAAAGCTTTTTCAGATATCATGTAATTATTTTAATTACAGAATAGTTTATATAGCTATAATTTCATTAACAAAACACACTCATATGAGAACATTTGAGAAATATGATCAACAAAAAAGGAAAAAATAGTCGAATGATGTGGCATTACATTTTTTTAATTGCCATTACATTTTTTTAAATTGCCAGAAACTAGAAGATATACAAATAAAAGTTCTAAAATAACAAACTGGCAAACTGCAGTACGTAACACATAGTTTCCTTTAGATAACCATTTGGTAAGCCAATACCCAACCAATGTGTAGATTCTATGGAACAATGTGAAATTACAAGTTTATTGCATGTCCAAAATATTTTCCAATATATATCTAGATGATGTAGATCTGAACTCAAAAAGTTAATTGCTTTCAATCTATTAATTCACCATTCAATGTTCGATCAATATAAATTATAAAGCAGATCAATGAAAAAGGAATTCATCTACTATGTCGCTATGCATTTCTTTTGATAATGAATAAAGAGGGTGTTGTAAGCTTCTAATCTTTCTTGTTGACTGAACAGCTTTCATGAGCAATGATTTCCTTTTACGTTATGAGCATTATGAGCTTTATGACAATGTCTGTCACAGAATATTTCATGCTTATTCACCTTTCACTGTGTAAGGAATAAATAACATAATACTTATACTGCTTTGAATTCACCCAAATCACAGTGACTCTACAAATCAATGATAATTTCCATGCTTTCCTCACATAATAAGGCTATATAATGAAACAGAAAAAAATAGAAAAATGGCTAATATCATGGGCACCACTGGAGGTCTGACCTGTACTGCTTCATCATACATGGACCGGGCCTCCGTGTCCTCCCTTCCTGACTGGATCCATGCTTTAAGCAGGTATTCATAAAAACTATCACCCAGAGCCCCAATGGAAGTATGAGCTGCAATAAGATTTCATCAAATTTGGCTCACTTGTATACCACAAATGCTAAATACTGTTCATACATGTAACTTTACATTATAATATATATAAGGGAGCGTTCACAATTGACGTCAACCACATTTTGGCACTTTCTGAACCCCCCTCCCCCCCAACCCTCGTCAACTTCATGAGACTCCCCCTCCCCCCACTCCGCGTCAACTTTCGTCAACTTTTGTCAACTTAATGACACCCCCCCCCCCTTTTCTTTCTCACCACTTTTTACCTTCTTCCACAACTCAGCAGCCTTCTTCTGCTGATATAAAGCTTGACTTTTTTTATTTTTATCCATTATGATACGTATTATTACACTGAATCATTAAAAAGCACATTGTGTTTGAAATAGGTCAGCAAATCACATAAGAAACAGTTGAGTTCTTCATTACTTTAAAAATATTTTGCTACTTTGTTTTGAATGAAAATTTATATATGTGAACCATTATGAGCCACAAAGTTTCTTTCATATCTGTGCTAACTAAGATGACCAAACATGCTTAAATCATTGCCAGTGTTACGGGTCAAGTATAAATTTAGTCCTAATTGGTAACTTTACTACAGAAGTTAAGATACAAATTTAAGTTAGTTCAATGTACAAAGTTGGTGTCAACTTCCCAACCCCCTCCTCCGACGTCACCCAGTCAACTTTTCGGGTGCCCTCCCCCCCACCCCCACCCCCCGTCAACTTTTGATGACCCCCCCTCCCCCCGTCAACTTTCATCAACTTTCGCTGACCCCCCTCCCCCCTTCAGGGTTGACGTCAATTGCAAACGCTCCCTAACAGATATGAAAGCTACAATGGTATGAGAGATAGATTTTTAAACAAGTCTAGCGCTATGAACTACATGTAGTTTAAATAACCGAATTTCAGCCTTCTTAGTGTTCGGCCGTTTACTATATAAAACGTTCATAATGTAATTTCAAATAATAACAAGTATTTTGAACAGTTAACGCCAAAATTAGGGTTGTTTACCCCGGCCTAGTAATATGAACATGAGTAAGCTCCTGATAGTTTACGATCATAAAAAAAAACATTATATCTTGCCATGATTTACACAATGTAAAATTCTAATGTTCATGGTTTGCATTGTTCTGCTTCAATTTATTGATTTTAACCAATGTTCAATAAAATCTATCATAAAGTCATCAAAATACACCAAAATCTAATTACATATTGACATATACAAATCAATGAGCAATCTGAAGTTTCTTCAATTGATGTTAACAGTTTGATGCTGAATAGTTTTTGCTCAATTTTGTTCACAAACCAAAGTTAAGCATAATTAAAGCACTTACATTGTCCCCAGCGGCCAGTCCTTGGATTCAGGTAGTTGGGATATAATCCACCTGGCTTATCCATTTGATTCAAAACTTCTCGTATTTTCCGCATCTATAAAAATCATAATGTTGAGCATTTACAATTTAATGTAAACCTATTCTCATCAAGTAAAAACAAGCATTAAAATTTGATAGAGATAATAAAAAAATAAAAAATAAAAAAAGAGATGAACATTTCATTGATGAGTTTTTTTGTTTTTTTTAGCATGCTAAAGCAGCTAGTGCCTAATATTAAATTTGACAAGCACAAAAACCACATTTACCTTATCCATGTACACTTGATCTCCAGTGATAGCTGTGAGATATGCAAATTCAAGATGCAGTGTTCCAAATTCGGACAGGATAGAACATCCACCGCTAGCCCAGCCCCAATTTCTCCCGCTACCACTGAAATCATTAGCATTTACATCGTCAAACATAGTGAATGATTACATATTTACTCACCACATTTTCACAAGTTCCCAAAGACACTATTTCTGAAATTATCTATCCAATTTTGATGTAAAATACAGCAAAAATTGGACTAAAATCATTGTCTTAAGTACTCTTAACAAAAATGTGAAATAAAATATAAAAGAAACTTCAGATATACTACCTTCTTAAGTTGATCATAGCATGTGGGATGCCTGTAGGGGTGTTAAAAGCAGGCAGCAATTTCTGTGCTATGTGAACTGCCTTATCTTTAAACATCTATATGAAAAGTAATTGTGCAATTCAATTATCACAGTATGAATTTTTTTATGAATCTCCAAAGTGGACAAGATGCTGTTATAAAAAGTGAAGGTTTAAATTTACATTAATAAATGGCAATTTAATTGACATCTACATACAGCATCTCCTGTGAGAGCATATGCTGTGAGAAGTCCACCAACAAATCGGATATTAACTTCAAAGACTGATATATCAGATGCCTGTAAAAAAAATTAGGATATATAATGTACAGGATAAAAGTTTCTTAAACATTCACATTGCATAATACACAACTGTTTATATTCTCTCTTTTTTCATATAGTGACATTCAGCTCTTAAATGAAATTCAGTGTCAACATTTCAGGTATGAACACTTCAATTATAAACAGTTAGCATATATAAGTTAGAAAGTGAATTGATAACTGAAAAAACAAGTTACATATCAGTAGCAGTTCTCTCACCCCGTCAAAATTCAGATTTGCAGCAACCCAATCTCTTCCTCGTTTGAATTCATCTTGTAATCCCATAATATAAAGTGTATCAAGTCCATCCACTATTGTAGCACCAAACTGAGTATTGCCAAATATGCTGGCAGAATGACCTTTCCTTGAAATAGGCTTCAGCTCATTAGATCCCCATGCATATTTCTCGTACATATCCCATGCAAATTTCATCATCTACAAGAAAAGATTAGGATTTTATGAAGGAATGATAGCCACATCAAATTTTCACAAGTTGCTGTAATAATGGGATTCATATATGATAATTCAGATTTCCGATATAAACATTGTGTTTTAAACCTAAAATATATTTTAGGCGTTGACAACATTGACATAACAAATAGTGAAAAAGTCATTATCAATTTTGTTAGAGGGAACCAATGATTGGTAATAGAAAAAACCATGAACAGATAAGTTCTAGAGTTGCAGAGACCTGATAGTGAAATACAGTGAAGCTTTGAACAAATAATACCTCTTTCACTTTGTCTCTCTTTTCTTTAACAGACTCATCAGTTGGTTCACCCCCTTGCACACCATCAACAGAATGATGAACTTCGACATTTTCTTTTAATCTAATTTTTTCCTGTTCTTTCTGCAGCTCTTTCTGCCGTCGTTGCTTCTCTAAAAGTTCTTCCTTTTCTTTCTGAACTTCATCTCTAATTGCATTATGCTCATCTTTGGTCATATTCAACTGATGATAAAAAAAAATATATATATATATAAATAAGCGATTTTTTTTGTTCCCATACCGCTTTTTAACCAGAAGACGTACCTTCTCCAAATTATGTATGTACAATCATTGGTGGTCGTTTTTATCTATATTTCAAGCCAAATCTATTCTTTTATTTTTTGTTACTTTTAAAATAGAAGAATAAAGTATTTTAAAGCATCTTTATTATGCTGTTTTCAGAGCACGAAGCCACATGTATGTAAAACGTACGTAATACAATAAACGTTTGTGTAAGTCAAACGTAAGTTGCACTTCACACGTACTGTGCCACGTTTTTCAGTAACTGTGAAGTTTTGAGTTAGTAGGGTAGCATAAGTGTATTGTTGAATAATAGGAACGGTGCAAGTCATAGGAGGCTATGTTTATACTGGAGACAGGAAGGTGGTGATGGAGGTGCATTTAATCTGTTCCAGCCTATTTTGTGTGTGGGGGAGGGTGGGGGGAGGGAGGGGAGCAATTAATCTGTTCCAGATCTCATCCGTTTCAACCCGAGCAGCAGGAAGGATGTGATGGAAATGCATTTCGGCTGTCTCTGTTTTTGACCTGTTCGTATGGAGATGGGGGAGAGAGGTGAAGGGCAGAAAGGGGGCAAAGGCTGAGGGGAGGGGTGGGTGGGGGGGCATTAAATCTGGTCCAAACCTGTTTTCCTGGGGTAGCTGGGGTAATGGATATTAGGGGGATTAAATCATTGTCATATTCTGTGTATATGGCTGTGAGATATCATACGTGTACATAATAATTTATCAATTATGTGGTGGAATTTAATCTTTTGATGAAATAAATTTAGAAGTTTATAGCGTTACCCACTAGATGTTTACGATAATGTTTTTAGAGAAAATAGATGTAAGAACTATCCAGTAGTAAAGCATAAATATTAAATATATATCAGTTAGCTTGGATGACTAATCTTCACAATATCATAGTTATGTAAATGGTTTCTGTAAAAACAGCTGTCAAATTTAAAAATGTGTAATCTTTTACAATCTATGGGTATTCATATTCTATGTTCATTTGAATCGGTAATGCAGAATATTAATAAAAGTTGCAAAACATTATTTTTAGTGTTTCTCATATAGAAAAGGGCATCAAAGTCACTGTTAGTGACATCAAAGTAACATCAAATTCATATCGAATTGGCATCAATATCTGTACGTCAAATTGCAGTTCAATTGATATCAACATTTTGACATTAATTTAATTTCCATTTTTGATGGTCATTTAACATCAATGTTTGATGACAAATTGACATCAAATTGACATCAATTTGGCATCAAGTGTCCACTGGGAAGCCTTTAGCTTACATCTGAATATATATATAACAGAATGTTTAGGGGGAATACACATAAGCCAGTGGCTTAAATCTGAATGTTTTAAAGGTTATGCTCAACAAGTATGTGTGTACAGAAGCAATAATTATGATATGTTCTGTGCATTCTGAAAGTGTCTTTCATTTACACAGCCAATTAAAATAAAATGAGCAATTTTAATACCACTCCATAAAAAGCCGTCTTTGAGCCTATGAAACCACATGAAGACACAAAATGTAAACCAAATGATTTTCATCAGACGTAACTTTACGGTGCTCGTAAGAAGGGTCCTGTAGCACGTTATGATATTTTAGTACGTAGTAACGTAAGTCTACACGTACGTCACTAATTAAGTACTTGGTTGTAGAAATTTCTGAAAATAAATTGACTTCCGTTTTATGCTACTTACTTGTGTTACAAACAATATTATACATATAAAATTAAATACAGGTACTATCTCGCAGTGTTAAACCGGACGTCTGCCGTCAGAAATGCACGTCCAGTGGGCAATTAATGGTAGAATCCATGTAGAAACGAAGCATCTTTATCCACGTGGATATTTGGTGAGGAAAAGGTGGAGTCATGCAACATTTTTACACATGAATTGGTGGTGGAATATAGGGGTATTTCTACATCCTTTCTACGTGGATATGTTGGGGGTATTTTACTAGTCTTTTCTACGTGGATTACTAGTGTAAAGAACGTGGCATTTCTGTCATTATCCGCATGTACTACTAGTAGTAGGCCTATCCACGTTATTTCCACCATCGGTTCAAAATGGTCAGAGATATCATTTTGTAAGATGTTTTTCTGTCACTTACCGCCATCCTACAATAATACCATAGCACCAGGCAATCAACACAACATAAATCAAACAAAAAGATATATTATAATGCTCACAATCAATGATAATGCAATACATAGCCGGTTTTCCCAGAAAACGTCCAGAAATGTCCACAAAATACTTGACATATTTCAGGTGTAATATTGTGTGATTCATAGTGCAGACAGAGGTGTGCTTTGGTAGATCCTTATAAAATCGGTTTATGTAATATCCGCTGTATGAATTTGTGCTAGTTAGCTTAATATATCCACAAAATCGATTATTCAACAAAAATATTTGTCTTTGGTAGTCTTTTTACCTACGCCATCTTCGCATTTGAGCGGGCTGGGCTCTCATTGGTTCAAATTAGTTCAGTCAATCAGCGCTTAGCCGCGGTAAATATTAAAAAGTGCACGTGCTTAAGGTGGATTTGAGGGGGTGTATAATAGGTATGTGAAATCAACGTGGATATTGATTTTTACACGTGGATTTAGGGGGGAGTATAGCTGTGAAATGAATGTGGATATTGATTCATTTTTCAACGTGGATATAAGAGGGAGTAAATATGGTGTCTACCCACATGGATTTCAGATTCGTGTTACACTACACTTGATATCAACCTATAATTTCCACCATAATGGGGGTGAAAAATTTTTTTTTGCCTGCTGGGCGGTACGTCTGGCAAAAATCATTTGGTGATGTAACATCACGTGACCTTGTGTTTTAGTTGACAAAACAGTATGGTATTTTAAAGGTCCAATAAATATCAAATGTTAAAAATATGAGTCTTCCGTTATTTCCCATATACACTTGCACTGGAGAAGACATGCACCGTTAATTGATACTGGATTTAATAGCTAGCTAGAACATATATTTTGGACTGCATGCTCATGAGCATTAACTTTAAATCTTTGTATTTAAGTGTACACAAACTCCCCCTCCCCGTCCAGAGTCAGTGATATTGATTATTGGCCTAGGTCTATAGTAACCTACCTGTTTTCTAACTTTATCAATAATTGCTTCATCATGCCACGGACCCACTCCCACTTTATTTTGCAACGCAGCTCTATCATCTTCTTTATGCTTGTCTTCTTCCTCGTCTTGATGATGTCTAAATGGCTTGTCAATTATGTCCTGCCGAGGTATGAATATGTCAGGACCCAGCTGTTTTTTTAACTCATCAACGCTCACTCTACTCCCAAGATCTGGCAAGAAAAAGAAGGCACCAAAGCAAACAGTACCAAATGTAGCAAACACCATTAAAATTATGTATTTTTCTCTAAGTCTGAGCACATTTTTACGTCCCTGTGTGACAGGAATTCCATTTATATATCTTTGATGTGTTGGCAATATCCCCCCGGAAGCCATGTTGTTGGTAAAAACAACTAACGCACTGAAAGACAACTAGTGGTTGATTGGATGAAAATATGACACGTGCTGACATCTAGTGTACAGTACAAATTTAGAAAAAGTGGGGGTTGCGTTGTGTACACAGTACAGTATGTACGATGTTATGTGAATGTATTCAGTGATAGTAGACTTATACTTTGCGTGTGCCTAAATGCAAAATAAACTGATTCTGATTTTGTGTGCATTTAACTTAAAATTGACAAAAAAAAAGGAAAAAAAAAACTCACCATTTCCTACTAACTTTAGATCTATCTGTGAAAAAGATACAAAACTACATATCCTGTAAACTGAATCACGTATTTGTGGTTAAGCAAGTCGTGCGTATCAGTTTTATATGACTTGTGTATTTCAAATTATATATGCTATGAAATTCATACACACTCAGTAACTAATTAAAATACCTTTAAAACAGTGTCTTGAAAAATATACACAGACTACAAGATAAAATCTAAAATTAAGAGGGCTTTTTTCAATGAACCAGCAATAACCACCTGGTTTTTATTCAACTACCGGTATGTATTTTTTAAGGATTTTCATTAACAATAAATCATTTGATTAGCATATATTTTGTCATTAAACAATTATTAGCTCAGTAGTTCAGAATTACATAGTCTATAAATATATGCTATAAATATAATTGCATTATAATCTTAAATATTTGATTTTCCATTTCTTATACATACATGTAAACGAAATACTTATTAATTCCTCATCACAATATTGTTAACATGATTTCATTTAATTTTGAACACCATTATCAGAATTTGGTACATGTATAAACATACTCAAACAAAATACACTATTTCTATGACATTTTAACTTTTCATTCATTTTTTTCATATATTTAGGTTAAGTATTGATATATTTATCACAATGACTATTTTATTTGTAAACACCAAGCCCAATCTCTTAGCAGTGCTTAAGTCATTGGCACCACCAAAAACTTTTATTGCGTTCACTAAACATCTATTTACCCTCTAAGGCAGTTTTGTCCACTACATCTCATTATAATGTAAATCGATATCTTATGTGTTGCCTTCATGTTAGACGTGTCTTTGGATGGTGCCAATAAAAAGAGCACTGCCAATGATTTGAGCATGACGTCTACATATTTTCATTGGTATAATTCTGATGATGAGATTTCATCACAAATACATCAATTTACAGTTTGTCCATAAAAACATCCAATGCAGGCAGAGATTCTGACATTCCCTTTCGACTTCTAATAAGAGTGGCCAAAGCACCTGCCCTTGATGACTGATCATGAGGGTCACCAGGTAGCAGTTGCCAGTGATGGAACACACACTGAGGAAAAGCTTGGCCGCCTGTTTCACTTCTAAGTTCTTCAGTAAAACCTAAAATCAAGCGCATTGCATCACATATATTCATCGTGAATGAAATGTCATTGAGTACTAAGCAAAAAAGGAGATATGTACTAAAAACATATATAGATCTAATGAAACAGGAATGCAAGCCTGTTGTTCATGAATGGGAACCTCGAACATGCATACATGCATATTTTCGCACAGCATTAGTTTTTCATACTGTTTTTCATACTGTCAACATCTCTTACAAATCAATATTATTGATTGGAAATAATATACAGTATTTAAAATTTCAATACCAGAAAATAGAAATTATGACTTTTCTTTATCATACCTGAATGTACATGTACTTACCAAATGATTCATTGACAGGGAGATGTGCTTTGACTGTGTATATGGGAGTGCCTAGTTGCTGTGCTTCTTCAATTACAACACCTCTTCTTTTGTTGATGACAGAATAAACTGAACCAACAACACTTTGTGGACACTAAAACATGGCATTACATGATAAATCGGACACTGTAAGTAAAACTACAACAATACACATAATTTATACAAATTAATTTTGTAAAGCCAGTTTGACTTTATTTACTAACTCACTTGAATTTCTACCAAATACACCGGCTCCATTAGTCTTGGATTAGCTGTCAGTTGTGATGCCAAAGTAACTCGCCTAGATGCAGGGATTACTTGATTACCTCGTCTACAAGCATTATCACCCCGTGTAAAAACATCACGAAGTTCAAATCTTACACCGCGCAGGGGCTCCCCACATAAAGCACCCTGAAATAAAAATTGCTGCTTGAGAAACTAAATTGCTAGACTTGACTTACTAATTTATAGAATTGTATAATATTCTGCGAACTTACAATGGAATAAAACAATCTCCCAAAATCTCAATAAATTCAATAAAAACAAAGCCAAAATTTTACCTCACTCACAGCCCATTGGAATCCAGCCAGAATCATATCTTTCACATCAAGAAGATTCTGTACACCTTTTGTACAATCCACAAGCAAGTTTGTACCAGTTGCATCAGGTCCAAAACATAAAATTTTACGAGCTTCGTTCACATCCCAACCATATTTCTCAACTAAACATCTAGGCAACAAATTGATGCGAGTGAAAGACAATATTAATCATAACGTACGTTGCAATTGCAATTATAGAAATTATGTTTTCTCACGACGATGTGAAAATGAAATTATGTGCAGAGTTTATTCCAACATATTCTATTTCTGTTCATATTTTTAACATGCCCATCGAAATCACAGAGAGAAAATAAAGATTTTCGTATAATAGTACCTGGCTCTTTCTTTGGGATCTTGCTCTGGTCCAATCTTCCCTGATTCAATGTCATCAATCAGTTCTTCAGAAAGAGGTGAAGCTGTCATCCACAAGCGATTGTGCTTGTTACTAGATTTGGCCAAGCAAATCTGACTTGATTCAGTGGTCACTGTCTCTTTGTATGCCACAATAGGCTCATGACGCTACATTTAATAAGAGCAATCATTAACAACCATATTTTTTTTCTTAATTAAACTTAAAACATGGGTAAGGCAATGCAATATATTAGTGAACAATACACATTTGTATTCTAGAATTTGTATAGAAAGGTTACAGGAAAAAAATTATCTGTCCTTACCCTGATTGGCACACCCGCTAGTTCTTCCAAATCATTGAGGCAGATGTCAAGATGAAGTTCTCCCGCTCCAGAAACTATGTGTTGACCATTTTCACTGGTCACTTGCACCAAAATATCTGACCTGAACAAGTTTTGAATAAAAGATGTATTTGACTGAAGATTGCCTTATGTTTTATAACAGTTATGTGAAAACAGTGAAATACATTGTAAACAGATTAGCTAATTAATAACAAAATAAAATTAAAATCATGAAAACTAGAAGTACATTGAAGTATAATGAAACTTCTTTTCTTTGTACTTGTATCTCAATATACTTTCTAAATGTTTTTAGCTAGAAAAGTGAGTGTGAAATAGTAATTATCACATTGATTTTATTTGCCATATACCTGGATAGTCGCTTCAGACCTTCAATCAACTTGGGTAAATCTGCGGGCTTAGGTGTATCGACAGCCACACGAACTACTGGGCTCACCGAAAATTTCAACACCTACATTAACATTATATAATATGAATCACAAGGACCAATTGGATTATAAAATATTGAATACTTAAATCATTAAGAATTAAAAAACATTTTATGTGTCTTACTTTTAAATTGTGAGCCTTTTCACATGTGGAGATTGTGCCTGTTTTTAACAAGACTTTGTCTATGCCCAAAACACCACAAACATTGCCACATGGTACAAAGTCCACAGACTGCATTTGTCCTCCCATCATTACCACAGTTCTAGGAATGTTCTACAGATTAAAAAGAAAATTTCATTTTATGCTAACATAATTTTAGCAGCAAAGGTATTTAGAGTAATACATGAAAGAAAACTCCACATCAAATGTCTGTCCAATTAGACAAGCATGTGAAATCCATAATAGAAGGAATTGTGATATAATCTACCATTTTGATAAAGTTGTACCACTTTTCTACATGTACATGAGATTTACAATACTTGTCTGA
>CM032666.1:49955975-50002506 GCA_019095985.1 Streblospio benedicti | reverse complement strand
TCTTAGGCGATACAGAGGTTTATCTACCTTGTTGGAAATATTTGAAGTCCCGAGAAATGGTCTTCATTGTAAGCATTTGCCTTCTTAAATCGAGACTGTGTGATTGATCATAGAGATCAACATACTTGTATCATTTTAGGGTAGAAAATCAATAAATCAATGTGTACCCACTGTGTTGTGTGTGTTACAGTGACTATGCCACTGGATGTGTTCTGTGTAGAGGAGAGTCACCCCTGACGCTCAGTTGTAGTGTATATTTTCTATGAAACTATTGGAATCCCGTAATAAACCTATAGCCCGGAAGAAATGATTTTTCAGAACTCAAAAACGTAAAATTACGGTATTTACCGCAAGTTCACATCTCTGCATTAATTGGTGATACATTGTACATAGCTTTTTGATGACCGAATTTCTCAGGTGGCTGTCCTTCTTTCGATACCCACTTCCATCATGCCTGAATCATCTGCCTCTTCTGGAATTTCATCTGTGTTGGAAGTCTGGTGGGAGTGGTAAGTTATATGCATCTTGCCACCAACATTGTGTTAAGTGCTGCATCAACTAGAAGATGCCCCTCAAAGTGACCTAGCTACCATCTGGGATCACGATAGGTCGAGTTTTTTATTCCCAAAATATCCTCACAAAGGAACTAGTCAACTTATATGCGGGTGATCAATTTTCAGCTGGCCACTGTCACATGCATGTTGTCAAGCAATGATGCAATCTTTTATTTACCGGCTTCTATGGCTGCTTCAATTGATAGTATATCCCACAACACGTTAGAAATAAACTATTTTCAAATGCAAATGCATATATATTAATCTGTAAAGAATATTTCAAGAAAACTGCAAATAATTTTCAAACAATATTATTTGTGAGTGCACACAAACCTCCTGCACTTATCGGCACTTGCCGGTCAGAGAATAAAGGGGCTGTTGTGACAATTAGCCTAAGACTAAATTAAGGTATTGTAGGAGACGGAAACAGTAAATAAACCCCGAGAATTATTATCATTTGAAATAAAGAGATCGTTTAATCAGATTGTTTAACTGGGTTTAACTATGGACTTAATCACCGCCACCTTGCGGAGTTGATTATATGCCTATCTGTCATGAGGTCAGGCAGGTTACATCATCGCGAAGCTGTAGTTTAGATTCTCCAATCACCACTGGTGACACCAGTCACCATGCAGGCCCATACTACAGGGGGTTAAGTTTGATTTTTTAACTGATTTCACCTTTGTTTGGGCAAAACAAACAAGATTTGAAAGTATTGGCCAGCATAGACTAGTAAAGATATGAAATGTTGTGTAAGGATATAGCATTAAATGCAATTTTAAATGGGCTTACCGGCTCATGTTATCGATTTTGAATCTATGATTAATAATCAAACATGAGTTCAGTAGGTGATTATTCGCTAATATTACAGCTAGAAAGATGTTCTTGGTATCATTTAAAAAGCTTATTTTATGCCCATTCCACGTGTGACAACAGATTGGTCATCACAAGTAATGTCGACCTCATAAGAATCGCAAACATGTTCAGTGGCGCAGAGCGATAATAGAGTGTTTTGATCGAACAATAAATATCATTTTCGTATCTAGACATTTTTCTCGTCAAATACATGTATTAAACTTCAAAAAATCCGATGAAAAATAAGCAAGATATTAATCATTCTGCAAACGTTATGGCAAACAAAATGTTCGCAGTTCCCGCATTATCAAAAGCACATGGAAAAAATCACCTCAAAAGACACAAATGTATGCCATATTGGATTTATGCAAAATGAGGGTTGATAATTTATTTAATTGAATATGTTTAATTCCCTTTCTGTTATCTATAAAAGCAACTTCTTTATCTAAAATCACACAAAAATATTATTTAGGAGTGGGTATGTGACCATTCTATGGTAAGTTAGGAAAGATTGTCGGCCATATTGGATTTATGCCCATCATATTTACAGGACTAATAAGGCTGGTCATGGGTGACTTTCATACAAATATTACTTTTTATACTATATTTCCTTGCAACATATATAGTCTTACCTTAAGATCATGAGGATGGAAATGATGCCACGCAAGAAGTAAGGAAGCAAACAGATCACCAGTACCAGTGAAATTAGCTGGTATTCGGGGCATCTCAATCTTAATGCCAATTTTACTATCTAAAACAGAACACATTTCCATTAATTAATGGATTTTTTAGCTTTATATTCATAAAATAGAAAAATAAATTAATGAAAAATACATACTCGTTACTGTACTTCCTAATCCAACTAATATTTCCTGTGAACCTAAATCTGAACTACTAATGATTACAGTTTTTGCACCCATTTCATGCAAACGCAGCATAGCAACCTTTGCAGTTTCAATATCTGTGATTTTCATATCTGTCAGCAACCTGCAATTATACATTTTACAAAATACTATAAATCTACAATATGCACAATATTTCAGACACATTTGTCGATATATTTGTGGATTCACAAATTATACTTTAATTGACTAAAATTAGAAAATTAATAACTTAGCAACGTACATATTCTACAAGGCAGTACAAGGCATGAAATAGCTTTTTAAATGACTTACTCAGCCTCATACTGATTTGGTGTGATGATGTCGGCTAATGGTATAATCTCATCTTTATAAATAGGAAGCAGCTCTGGTGGGACATACTAAAATGTAAGGCAACAAAATATATATATATATCACAGTTTCTGCATACTGTAAAACAAAATAGTTGACCCACAATTCTGAAATTTGGGGAAACATAATACAATTTTATAAAATATTTTCACAACATTAACGGTATAAAATATTTTCACAACATTAACTTGATAAAATTAAACATCCAGGTTTATTATGATGAGTGGAACTTTCTTCACTTCAGTATGGGACTCCGCTATAAGAGCGGAGCACACCAGTAACCCCATAGCAGAGAATTAGTGTTATTTAAATACACATTGACTTCTAATTTAATAACAATAATGCAAGGAAATGCACCATAGTACATGTATTTCCAATATTTCTCTATACTTTACAAAATATTTCTTCACATAGACTGAAACAAATCCAAAGTGGGAGGTCTCAACAGAAATCTGATTACTAGTGACCTACTTACCATTTTTCCATTATCTCCCATAACAGGATCACACACTGGAATAAAATTATGTCACTGTTAATAAAATCTATACAATGTATATACTCTGCTGGGCAGGACATGTACATCGAAGCCAGTCGTGGACTAACCTATGATTGTGGCGGGCAATAGAGGACGAGATTGTCCCAGAAAGAGCTAGAGGGACGCAATAGAGGAAGATCTGTGTGCTTGGCTCCTAACCATGGTTATGGCTGAGGACTTTCAGTATCAGAAGTCATGTAGATTGACCTGTCATGCACAGAGAGATTTTGAAAATGGCAACAGTACCCCTGATAGTTGTTGAAACTGTCAATCAATGTAAGATTTTATTGTGTTATGTCAAGATGAACTTTGTAAATATAAGTAGCGTTTCTGTCGAGCAGCATTTGGAGGTTTGGGCTGAGATTTGTGATGGTGTATTTTTAAAGCTTCTTTCTTCATGCAGTGACCATTGTCCTCTACACAGATGACAGGCAATGTTTCCTCTGAGCATATGTCCTATGTTCCTCATTAAATCAGAATCGCAAAGCGGAGGATCTAGATGTACATGTTCTGCCCAGCAAAGTCTCTGATGTCTTGTCACTATACTGATGACAGAATATGCATGTGGTGAAGTTTTCTTAAGTTTTGGACATTCATTTACATAATTTCTTAAATCTACAATCTAAAATCCATCCAGTGTGGTATATCCCATAATTATGATGCATACATATACTTAATACGAAACAACAGTAGACTGCTAAGCGAAAAGCCGTGAGTGCACGCAAAATTTGTGCATGGGCTTAAAAACGTTAATCAATCAAAACTCACTAAATCAAGAGTATTTATCAATAACATCACTATAGTAGGATCGACAATTAAGTTCATGATCAGAATCAGTTCGACAGTCTACTACATTAAAACAATAAATAGGCTAAATTATACATAGTGAATTTCCTGCATTGTTGTTTTGTTTATACGTCGTAACTGTTGATCACTGTTGGTGACAGCTTGATAAAACAGATAATTTTGAATACTGAATTTTGTAAAATTCATTTGCTAAGCGTTTTCAAATGAATAAATTATTCATCAGAGCTAAAATATCAAAAAAATATAAACACATTTTCAGATATGTAAAAACATACGTTTTATTGTTTTTGCATAATACTTTTTACATGATAGTGTAATACAGGGTACATTATATGATCAATATGAAATCAGTTTGCTGTTGTTCAAATATTGAATTTAGCTTACCGGTATATGAATTTTCCTGATATTTTTGTGGCTTATCTCTGATGACATGTCACGATGTTGAACTGTTTCACTCTATTTACATGTTCTGTGATAGACACAGCAACATTTGGCAGTACATTATCAGTACATTGTACTAAAAACACAGGCCTCATATATTTGTATTAATTGTTTATTAGTAAATACTAACAAAAAATATTACCAAAGATTAAATCGGGATTTGTTGATTTTAAATCCTTGATGACATCTTTAATCTTAGACAGGAAAGATGCAGCACCAATATATCCTACAAAATTTCATTTCAATTTTAAAAAGATCTTCTATAATAGTATAAATCTATCTTTTAACCAACATATATACTTTCTTTTATCAATCTGGAAATATGCCTAGTTGTTAATCATAAACAAAGGCAACACAAAATCATTTATAAATGTGGTAAATGAACTTATTTTTAAGGTTAGTACAATGTATTATACATGATAGAAGGCATATCCATCCTGCTTTACTAGGGGTCCACTTACATCTCATCAGATTCTGTTCGTTCAACTATCAGACTATCGGTCTAGGATTCTTAATAACTCAATACTAGAAAATCTATACCGGTATATAGGAGAAGGATGGACATTACTAGAAAAACTTATTCTAACATAATCTATTACACATACCTGTCAATAGATGAGTATAGGTTTTTGTAATGTTATTTTCTTTTAGTCCATCATATACTTTTCCCAATTCATCTGCATTCAGAATTTGTCCTTTGAAAGAATTATACCCTACAACAAAAATACTATTATATTTATGAACATAGAATTATCAAAATGAAAACCTATTCAACATACAGTAAAGGTACGATCATCCTGTTTCCAAATTATATCCAAAATAGATCCACACTAAAAACACATGTGTTGGTATTCTAGTTCTACTTGAGACTGGCAGGGAGCAAATTCTCATTGCGCCATATAACACAGACAGCTGATTCTTAAAAGCGGTTGAGTCAGCCTCCACCACGCTGGTGGGAAGAACAATCTCACACTGAGGAATGAGCCCGTTCTTAAGAGTACTAACAGTGTGAAGCTCTAGTCCTGTCACCACTAATCAGCCTAAGGTGGGCCGGTGTCACAGCCACTTCCACATCTTGTACATTAGTGTTAGGCAATGAACTTAATTGATGGTGTCGTTCCAAGCGAGCCCATTTCAAGTCGCTGGCAAGTTGTGACACACTGACCTCATCTCTAGCTCTCTTTCCACACACCCACAAATTGATTTGTTATGGACTTTCTGCAGAGCCTCTTTGTGTGTCTGTACTAAGGATCCCATACTGTACATGTACATAATTGCATCCTCAGAGCAGATATCACTATCCTGAAGTATGCAGTCTGCTCAATAAGTGCCTGCGGTCACCTACATAAGTTTGTCGTAAGAGAACCCTATCTACTATTGCACTTATTTGCAGTATTCCTAATACGCGCCTTGAAGCTGAGGATGTTCTGCATCAGGATGTCCAGGTAAGTAGCAGTCTGATGCTGGTAAGTATCATACCATAGGGCACACTGTTGCTTTCAGAAGTTTGAACAAAATAGGTTGCCTCCAAAGACATACATTCTCACATGGAAACTTGATCAACAGCAGTACCTTAAAATATTGGAGTCTTCTACTTGTTAAAATATATATTACCTGTGTGATTTGAGAACTGCACAGAGTTAATAGCATCGACTTCGAATCCAAGTACCTAAAATATAATATTGCAAGACAATTTACTACAGGAGGGTTCATGTTCAAGTGTGAGTGGGAAGGGGGGTAAATTCAGAACACATACACATGATTTTTCACCACCATGCCTTTTTTTATACTAAAAAAATTTTTACCCCTACTAGTAACACCCCCCTCACACCACGCAAAATAAATATTCATTGTTTAATGTATTTACAAATATAGATCTGTATATAATGACATATATGATATTATGAGATCATAAAGAAAAAAGAAGTGTGAATATCACATTTTTATCAGCTGAAAGTTAATAGAAATAATACTTCTACAATGTATATTGTCATTACAGACATTGAAAATAACTAGTAAATTATGCATGCAATGTATGCGTCCCAATCTGAAGTGATACCATATTCAAATGCCCCTCCATCTTGTTGGAGGGCCTGAAAATTAATGGCTCCCACTGGAATTTATCGCCCCTCTCCTCACACTTATTTAACGATCCCTTCCTAATGTTTATTTTCTAATCCTAATTAGTATTATCATTGTAAATAATCATTAAATATGTATAGCTTTAGCATGATAGAAGTTCATCTATCCTGGATCTGATAGACATATGTTTAAAGTGTAACGATTGTGATGCGTCATATGTTGGTGAGACTGAAACAGAACGATCCCTGAAAGCAAGGTTCATTGAACATAGACGCCCAAGCTCTACGGGGTCAGAATTATCTCGTCATCTGCACACTGACCAACAGGAACATGGCATTTCTATAGAGGATACGAAAGTCCTATGTTTCGAACCAAGTACTTTGAACGTGGAGTGAAGGAAGCGATCCAGATAAGAAGACTGAGACATTCACTCAAGAGATGGAGGCAGACACACCCTTCCCACCATATGTAACAACGTGTTGACCCCTCGAGGGGGAGCGGGGAAGCGCAGCTGGGGATTCTCCCGTGCCAACAGTGATGACCTGACGTCATCATTTGTTGTGAACAAGGCAAGAGCAATTACCGAAAGCTCAAGATGTAATTTGAACTTTATTATCCTGTTTAAAATATAAACCTATGTCTATGTATAGCTTTCTTCTATATAATATTGAATAAACAGTCCAAGTTTCTAAATTTCATAAAGTTTTTAATGAAACTAGTTTTGAGGTTTAGGCTCCTTTTCAATCTTCATAAAAATTACTGTTCTTCAATTTATATTATTTTACATTTATATTAAGGTAGTCCATGTGTAAAAGAATGTAGATGATTTACGATAATTTTTGCTGCTGATTATGTTGGGTTATGATTAAAATTAAAGCATTATAAAAAAAACTTATTCTGACGTTTGTATTTTTTAACGCCCATTTGATTCTTAATATTTTTGTAATATTATTTAAAATTTTCATGTGAAAATAAACTGAACATGAAAAAAAGTATTGCATTTAGTTCATCTTTGTAATACATGCCAGTGGCTGCGGCTGGCGGCCCAGCCAGCGGCTTGGGCAACCCACTGCGGCAGCTAGCTTAAATTTGCCGCCAAAACCGCAGTTTGGACCGCCACCGGTGGTTATCTGGGTACATTATCAGTTTCATAACAACTCTATGCCTAACGAAAAATAAATAAAAATAAAAAAATAAAATTAAAAAAACTATGCCTAAATGTAGTTACATTACTGCCAAACTATTCATGAGATCAAACCAGCCAAAAGGCTGCGTAAATTAGTGAAATAATTAGAGGAAAGTCAGTTGATCAATGGTGTCAAATCTGCTCGTATTTACAGTAAGTACAACTTCACAACTTCACGGGTGGTGAAAACACATTTATTATAAGATTTCGATAATTTTCACCACTAGTGAAGTCGTACTTACCCTAAATATGAGCGGTTTCGAATGCACTATAACATATATGATCATTATGACTTACAGCCAACATTTGACAATGCAAAAATTGAAGGAAATCAGGTTACTCCCGAATATCGAGAAGGGAGCATACTCGGGTGCAGTACGCTGTACGTTTGTTTGCAGTGGAACAATTCCTGGGTCTTCTCAGCAAACCGAGGAAGCCTCGTTCAAAAGGCGTGTCCCGTGTAGAGGAAAGCCACACCTCTGCACGTAAAAGAACTCACCTAGTTTGAAAACTATAGCTAGTGTGATCCCCCCACACACCCGAGGCTCAGTTGGCTACTTAGCCTGCCTCTGGAGGTCCATGTACCAACACCACGTGGCCTCACCGTCCGATACACCTTAGAAGGTACTTAGGACGACATAAACAATGATCAACAATGAAGAACAACCCTTGAACTTCATAATTTCTAACTTTGAAGAACCTGAGCACCATTAAGTTGTAGCAAAGCACATCAGGCTTCAACCATTCAACTATTGTGACTGTAGTCAGTACAAACCTTAGCCCCAATCTATATATTTATGATACAATATAGGTTGTATAAGGTATATATACAATGCTACAGTTTTTGTGGCTATATATATACTTAGTCTGCTGAGGTCTACAATACCAACCTGTAATGGAAATGTTGCACTCTTGTTTCCTACATAGCCATGAACAACATGACTTTGTATGGATAACACTTTTCTGTTCTCTTCTAAAGACATTGTGGACTTAAACAACAACTATTGGGAAGAGTCTGGCAACGCGAATATTAACTGTTAAGACTGAACAGTGCAGAGAATGACTGTTGTTGACAGAGTTCAAGATGTGTCGGTGGTCCGCTTCAACCAGGCATGGGTCAGGTGTGTAGTTAACTTATATTCCACCATGAAATTATTTCTAATTATTTCTCTTGTTATGAAACTTTGAACAAATGTGAATACATAGTGTAGTTATTACGATGGTTTGTGTTTTGTCTTCACTGCATATTTTGTCAAATATGTAGTACCAAACATGAAATGTTAATCTGTTTTTGATAATATTTTTTTCGATTAAGTAATAATGATATTCATTTGAGTACGTCTGTTCAGCTACCAATTAGCAATGTCAAGGACAAGTAAACATTTTGGCCTAAATGAAAAAACACAAATAAAACATAGCTTTATGGCAATGTGATCGATCTTGTAAGTGCGCCTTTTATGTACAATTCGAGAAAAAAATAGATGTTTTATAAAATCACCTGAATGGAATGAAATGAAATAATATTTTTCTTGATAAGTGAAGAAGAATTTTATGTGAGCGATAATATGTATGATTTAATGTAAGAAGTCATTGATTATCATCAAAATGTCAAACATCTTATGTATTTACTCGTTGCTAATTACTGTATTGCTGTCGAGCAGCTATTTATTCACACACTCATATGTATGATATACTAATACATTTTTATTGGAACTCCATTGTAGATGAATCCTAAGAAATCACTTCCACCATGGAGCTCAACAAATCTTCAATGTTACATGACCACTGCTATACGAATTATTTATTTTGTAATACATTAGAACCAAACATAGTCAATTCTTCGTTGGCTGAAGGTAGAGCAGTTGTTGACAAATCACGTTTTCCAAAGGAAAATGATCCAAGTAATCCATTGATAAATGGCATTTCGGAAGCCTACACAAATCCACGAGGACATGAACATTCCACACCTAACATTTACGCACCCAATGCAGAGAGTCATAGGGCAGTGTCTCTGTTAGATAACCATTTAAATGGTTATAGGAACAATGTTAAATTTGTTAGTGGTAAACAACCTAACAAAATTCATGAGTTACTTTTTGGTGATGAGGAATCCAAATATGTTGGAGGTGTTCATATTTCTCAACCACAAACAGTGTCTGATGATTCAAATTCAATATCAACATCAGATTTTGGATATTATATTAACAATCCAACATCATACAACAGTTTATCACCAATTGAAGCAAGAACTGTTACAAGTAGTTCTGCTGATAGAAAATCATTGTTTGGTTGTTCAATGAGTGTAGATTCTGAAACTGAAATTCTGGAGGCTGCATCAGCCTTAATGGAATTAGCACGGAATTATCAACTAAATACCAAAAGAACTCAGTTAAAAAACAAAAAGTTAAAAAGGGATAAAAACAAAACAAAATCATCAAAATTGTTAAAAGTAAAAGCTGATTTAAAACCACAAAAGCGAAAGTATACAAAAAGAAACAAACTTGGAAAGCGTGAAACTGTAAAACCTACATACTCACTATGGAGTAATGGACACAAATATGATGAATTTGAATATTATGCAACAAAGCCTGTGCAAAGGTCATCTAATGCAACTATCAGTAGAAAATCTTCAGTTAAATCTCATTCTGATACGCATATTTATGAATTTGATGGACAGGATTCGAGAGAAGCATCAACATCAAATAAAATTTCAGAAGATTCAGAAACTAAAATGGCATTGTGTGGTGAAAGACGAAAAAGGAGATATAGTCAGCGGTTGGAAAACTTCCATGCTGGTCCAGAACCTATGGACACAGTTAAAACAGAAGTTTCACTTTTACCTAGAAAACTAGCGTTATCACCACAAAAGGATAAAATAACAGCAGAATCTGCTGCCTTACCTTCAACATCACAAAAATCGCCACAGAGAAAGGTTGTGAAGAAATTTCAAACATCACCAGCAAGGTCTGAAAGTTCAGTTGGCTCTAAGACACCAGACAAAGATGCCTTGCATTCAGAAAAATCAGATTCTGATTTGGAAGATCCTGGAGAATCATTGTCTCCACAACCTGTAAAACGGTCAGAAAGTACAGAAACTACCAATACCTCTCTTCGAAAATACTTTAATAAAAATAGACGGAAATCGAAGGAGTATGCATCAGATGATGATGATGGTTCTGATGTTGAATACAAACCAATCACATTTGTCAGACCAACTCAAGTAGCAACTTCAGATAATGTATTGGGTCAGACAATACCGACAGAAATTCTTCTTAAAATATTCCGGATTATTGTTGAGGAAGAAGGTGTTGCACCATTTTTAGCAAGGTTTGTTATTTCAGTTCACAAATCATTTTCCACTTAGATTGGATTAATATTTTTAGAGACAATTTAAAATATAACAATATGAAAAAATAAAATATTTCATTGTGTTTAACGAAACTCTGTTTTATAGGGCATCTCAGGTTTGCAGATTATGGTATACAGTGGCAGCAGACAAGAGTTTATGGCAAAAAGTGAATTTATCTGGAAATGTTGTTAAAAAATTTAAGAAAAATTTTCGTTGGTTGACCAAGTATAGATTGCCTCCTGTTCGGATCCTTAATTTGGCAAATTGGGAAGTACTAACATATAAGGAAGTTGAGGTAAGAATTTGTTTAACATTAATTTTCATTGTAGTCAGTAACATTGCATGTAAACCCACAATTTAGTAATATCTTAATCTTAACATTTTGCTTCATTTTTCAGCTTTTGGGAAAACATTGTCCTAATATTGAGAGCATAAATCTATCACGATGCAGTAGAGTAACTCCAAGCAGTTTAAAAACGCTGTTTGATACTGAAATGAATCTTAAACATGTTGATTTGTCCTTTGCCACGGTAATAATTAAAAGAAATATCTGATTATCACTATAAATTTACATTTTTTTTATTTTTTTTTTATCTGTTATGTGATCTTATTAATATATACTGATGTTTCAAAATTTCTCTTGTAGACGTTTATTGCATCACGCTTTGTATTGGAGCATCTAGTTGATACACGAGGCCACCAACTCGAAAACTTAAATTGCAGTTACAATATTTTAGTGAAGTTTGATGTGGTGCTTGACACCATCATGGTAAATATTACTTTAAAGGCAACATGAATATGTGAATTGATTAATGATAGTTTTAAATAAATAAGTTTTAAATCAAATTAATAAATGTATTAACTGCAGCTACTCTAATCTAATACCATGCGTGGACTCTTCTTTTGCAGAACAAGTGCCCCAATCTCCAAGTTCTAGATCTCTCAAACGCTATTTTCTCAAGCTGTTTATTGCCAATCCGAATAGAGAAGTTACAAGAAGGATGTCCTCGTTTGAAAAAGCTCATATTAGCAAATTCACTTTTTAAAGTAAAATCTGAAGAAGTGAGTACACTTTCATGTGAAAAATTATGACACAAAGGGTTGTGGCCCATAAACACAAACTGATCTACACTTATTATATTTCCTAGGCGTTTTTTTTTTTTTTTTTTTTTTTTTTTTTTTCTTCTTTATTTTATGTGGGATGGGCCTCATGACGCAGATATAATAAGGTTGTACATTTTGTAGCTTAAGATGAAGAGACCATTTACAAGAATTTGTATTGTTTATTCTGTTTATGTGTACTATAGAGTTTGCATTATTTTATTTCCTAGCTTTTGGGATCTCCAGGATTCACAGAGTTGGAAATTCTCAATGTTGCAAGAAGTACTGTTAGCCATTTATCTAAGTTTAAATATGTGAATGATCAGGTGTTGCACAGGTATGAAACATATTTCTTGAAAGCATAGCACATCATGTGATTTAGTTTTCTTTTTCAATCTCAATGTTTATTTGTTTGATAAATTGCTCGATTTACACAGTCACATTATGCTGGGAAGCCAAGGTATCCAATTACCGTTCATATCCAAGTGAATGCTATTAAATGAACAGTAAGTAATTTTCAAGACAAATGAGACCATCCTTTTGGTGTCTGGCTATTTGAACTTGGTTCCCTGTGCAAAATGTGCCTGTTTCCATTGAGTGTTAAACATTTAAATTGAAAATATATTGATTGTTATGATACAACTCAAATATGCAAGATGTTTTGATCTTGGTAGTGACAAATACAAACACTATAATATCACATCCATCAATTCATGCAAGAGTGATGATTAATGTGAACGTTAGCGGGCAATCAGCACTTTTAGAAATAACTGGAAGCACTACAAAGGAGAAACACATTTAAAAGATCAACTTAATGTTGTAACCACCTTAAGCACCATGATTACTTTATACATTTGTATTATACTTTTCAATATATTTATAGATTTTTGCGTGGCAGTACAAATCTGAAATCACTTGATGTTAGCGGGTGTCGACACATCACAAACACAGGACTTCAGAACTTGGCTATCCCCAATCTTGAGACTCTTAGTCTCTCTTACTGCCGTGCCAGTGCACAGCCTGAGATAAAAAATACCATTTTACGGGTATGTTTATAATATGTAATTTTTATTTTTGTGTTTACGTTTTTCTATTGAATACATGCACTACGTTAATATTATGATCAGATCTTAAGTTTTAATTAAGTTCCTGCTTATCTTATTAATATTGTCACTGTTGGAATTTTTTAAACACATCAAATGGATAAGCCATAGCAAACTTACAATTTTTTTATTAATATCAACCTTGGATTTTTTTTTATCCTTTCTAAATTTGCTAATAGATTATGCTGTCATTTCAGTGGAGTCACAGTCTCACTACACTGGATTTCAGTGGAAATTCGGTTGATCCTGATTTAATAAGGTATTCTCTAAATAACAATTATATCGTGTGGGTGGTGTGTTTCTGTGGAACATTTGATAGGAAGTTGGACTTTTGACCAGAAGGGGATGGGTTTAATTCCTGGTTGGGTCGGATGGTGTGTTTTGAGCAAACTCATCCTGAACGGTGGTTGCACAATGCTATATAGCACCTGCACATTAAATAGGTATATGTCAGGCAAGGGACTGCTAATATGAGTGATTAGCACTAATTGCTACGGTTGCAATGTGCTGTATGCTCCCTAGGGCGTTAAGAAAAATGAAATAGTGTGACAAGTATATCAATGACCTCATATAACCCTAGCCTTCAGATCATTCAAAACATGGATTTCAACTCTTCAATCACCACATGTAAGTGTGTTGTTGTTTTTAAATAGGCTTCATATGAAGAGTAGAAATCTACATTTATTAATAAAATGATTCAAATAAATATCATGTGAAATTTTTTACATTTAAGATTTACAGACATATCATATGACTTTTAGGTCAGTAATTTCCAACACTACAACTCACAATTTAACAAGAGACTTAATGCGGTCAACTACAGTCTCTATCTTAGGACTGTTGACCATACTCCTAGTGACTAGTCCGTGTAGGTGATGTAACAGTAGCGCTTAGTCTGACAAGTGGTGCTCCTGTCAGACAGCAAGTGGAGGAGCGTCAGGGCGGTGTATCTACCTTTATTAAGATTGAGATTCGACTTGTGTTGGAAGATCTTAATCGCTTTCACAATCTTTCGATGATGAAAGTTATCTACTCTGCTGATTATCGGGGCCACTTCACTCTTGAATCTGTGACCCATACTATTCGTATGTAATCTGCATGGCAGACAGGGTACTATCTGGATCTAAGTGTTGCTTTAGTCTGGTTTCCAAATTCCTTCCAGTTTCTCCAATATAAGAGTCCTTGCAGCTAAGGCAGGTTATGTCATACACTCCACACAGCTTCATAGGATTATTCTTGTCTTTTGTCTGACTAGAATGTTACAAAGAATCTAGAAATGCTTATAAAATGAAGAAATCCCATGGTTCTTGAGTACTCTCTGGATTGCCTTGAACGCACCTTTTACATATAGAAGTTTAATTAATTGGAAACTGCTTTGGCTTGATACACAGTATCTACAGACTCAGGGGTCGGGTGGGGGGGGGGTCTTCCTACTGTTTCTTGGGCGGGATCTTAAACGTCCACAGCTTCTAAAATTTGAACTTCAGTGCCTGTTTCACATGGCTGACTTCTCGGTGTCTTCCTCTTCTGTCACAAGGTGTCCGTTCTTCTTAGAAGAGTACGTACCACCAAAAGCTTTTGTTCAAGGTGATAACTTGAATCCCACTTTTAAGTACTGGTCTGTATGTGTGTCGGCTTTCTATACACTGTAACATTCAGGGAACAGTCTTCTTTCCTCTCAATGCATGTATCCAAGAAAACCAATTTACAGTCCACTTCTTCTTTGATGGTAAATTGAATACTTTAATTCTGGGAGTTCAAGTAGGTGGGAAAATCTTGTAATTCTTTTGTCTGGAAGGATCATGACAGTGCCATCTACATATCTGAAATATATAGAGGGACTAACGAGAGGGTTCCGAAGCACTTTCTGTTCAAAATTCTCCATTGTCAGAATCAGATCCGCTACCTCGGGACACACTGGGGAGCCTATCAAAGCTCCTTAGATCTGTGTTTAGAAGACATCATTGCAAACTAGTATGTGGACGGTTAACCGGATAACCGGCTACGGTCGATTTTCTATGCATAACCGGTCCCTACATTGACAAACCGGTTATTGATTTTGATGAATATTTTCATGCCCAAGCTATATATATCCATATATTTCATTAATTTTGCGTGATTTAACTAACATTTTTGGCAGTTCAAATTGCCTCTCTGTTGAACGTAAAAGACGAAATGCATAAACCACGATTTTTTTTCAAACGCTAATATTGATAGATCTACAGGGTGTCCAATCAATATATCCAGTACCGTTTCGCTTTACGTTTCTTGACTCAAACACGTGGCACATCTACAGTATCTACTAGAACTACCTCACATACCATTGTTCAAGATCGTTATGATGATGAGCGATAATCGGCGGTTAACCGGTTACGGTTCGGTTTTGCAGGGCCGATTAACCGTCTCAATTTTTTTCAAACCGTCCACACACTATTGCAAACAAAGTATATGGTTTTAAAAAAAAATGTCAAGATGGTTATGATCTGTTCCAACTCACATCTGTCTTTTAGAATTTCATCATCTAACAGTCTCTTCCTAATGACTATGATGGCCTCTTGTAAATAGAGTAAAAACATCATCAGACGCTAGCACTCTTGGTGATTGCAGATCTATCTCCAGATCTTTGACCTTGGACTTCCACTGTGACGTCACCAACACTGACTAGTCACTTCGGTCGAAGGTCTTGCTACATTAAATCTTTTGTTGAATTTTAAGTAGTAGTGTTGCAAATTACTTACCTAAATGGATATTCCTACTAATTATAATAGTCTACATAAAGATATGTCATATGACATCTGGCATAATTTCTCAGTATTGCATACTTTATGATGCATGAGTACCCTATCTTAAAGTTAAATCGTTATAAATCACAACACATAGAATATGTTAGACTTCATAGAAAAAATCTGTAATCTGTGAGTATAAATTCCAATTATTTGTATTATTGCAATAAAACAGCTATTACATCATTCCTACTAACCGATTGTTGCATATTTGAAAAAAAATAAACATTTCTTTGAAAACATTATTTTTGCAGAGCTATATTGACCCACTGTGAAAGCCTGACTTCTTTGAATCTCAGTGCTTGCCGTGGTCTTCCTTGGGATAAGCGTCGAGAATTTTCTGGTGTTGAATTGACACAGTTAAGGAATACACTTGAAGAGTGGATTTAACTAATTATTATTTTAGTATTTAAATCTGCAACTCACTTCATACTGTGTGATCATGTTGCTGGATAATCCTCAGTTTGTGAGAAAACAGTCAATTTCTTTCAAGTTTGATGTTTAATATTGACCCAGTGATTGAACCAAGTCACCGAGCAGTGACTAGGGCATAATTGTCACAATTTATGCGATAAGTACAACTACTTTCAACCAAAAATAGACCGTTACATATGCAATGTGACCATACCGGTGTACATATGACAGTTCCATTAGAAATGTTCATCACTAAGTTCAAGAAACATAATATATGTGGCTCTAGAAGAAAATAATCTTCAAGAAAAAATATTTTTTTACATGGCAGCAAAGAATAATTTGTACATAGTGAGCGACAAAAAATATCTACTTCCTTTGCATGTAGAAATATTCTATAGGTATATTTTGTAAGCTGCTGTACATAACAACGAATACAAGGTTGTTTAAAATAATACTGAATACTTATCAACAAACAAATAAATGATTATTTCTTACTCTTTATGTAGAAATTATTTATAAGGGTGATGAGTACATTGAACTTAGCATGGATATTATAGTCCTACATTATTTAATATTTATATATATATATATATACACACATATATAGTCGTCCATATATAACATGTAGTTTATATTATCAATGGCTGCTAAATTTTACTTAATATTATAGTTAGGTGTTGATTTCATTAATTTCGCTATTTGTAAATATATTATTGCACTTGTTAATGACTAAACCCTATTACCTACAAACTATAAATTTGAATAATTGTACATAAGTATTCTTAACCAATGTTTTACACTCACAAGTGCTATTGTTTAAAAAAAATGTTTTTGTTGTGTAGATCATGAACATGTTTTTAGTTTAATGTACATACTTGTGGAAAAATAAGATATTTTACAACTATGTAATTGTAAATGAGTCCATCCATATTGATGGTTTCCTGTTAAGTTGAAGTATGAACAGTTAGAAATATATTTTCTGATTCCAGTGAATCAGAACAGATTTTATATTTTAATGTTTATGCTCTTCAAGTTTTGACAGCGTGGGAATTTCTTGTAATAAATTATCCGTAAACCCTGGTCAGACTGTATTAAAATCATTTAAACGCTTGGATCACCCACACAAGCGGTGTCTTGCTAGATGCAACAGTGGACCATCAGTGATCTGCACACTTTGTTAATTTTTCTCGTGGAGCCTGTACAGCTGTGCGTAAGCATGCGCTGGGTCGTGGTCATGCATGATGATTCCAAGTTTTGAACTGTTCAAAATTTACTCCACTCACAACCATGTAAGACATTGCATAGTACATGCACTGTTGTATGTAATTCATGAGTACTTCAGCAGACCGTGCATGAAGTGCATGTAGACTCACAGTGATTGTACGCAGGGATGTATTCTGCTTTTTAAAAAATACTTTTATGCACAGAAATAGTGATTTAGTATGTAGTGTTTGTGGTTTGTCAGTGGTCTGTTTGTGATCTTTCTGTAGTTCTTGTGTAATTCATAAATGTTTTTACATCACATAAACAATGGAAATTATCAACGCACAAGCACGCACAACTAAAATTTATGCACGATTCATGTGTTTAGGTGATTTGGAAGCTATGTGACCAGGCCTTAAGGCAGTTTCAATTACGAATTAAAGTTTGTTTTGTAATTTCTATGGTATAGAATACATTTATACGTTGAAGATTTAGTATTTAGTAAAGATTCATGTGTTGTTGGTTTAATATTAATTATACATCTTGATTTACCATGTATAAAAACGGAAAAAACTAGTCGGTGTCCACACTTCATATTTTAGTCCTTGCGTTTTACAATAGTCTGTATTGATAATGAATATATTGACCTTTGTCTGTGCCATGTACACATTTTGGTTTTCACCCATTTGTTGTGTAACTTGTAAAATAGTGGTGGATAAATCTTCTTTGGGCATATCAAGGTTAATCCATATGTAGGCATATTATTCATGTAAACATAAGGTACTACGGTATGATTATTTCAATCCAAATGCAACTATTGGGAGTCCAGTAATTATACAGGTATATTTGTACATCTTTTAGGTTAGATTAATTTAATTATCTTGAATTACTTCAATGCTCATAAATTCAAGCACAAAATAGTTTTTGCCATGGTGATGAAAATTATATCTACGTGTATAATTGAAAGAAACTTTAATGGCTAGCTGTATTGTTTATTTGCTGTCAAATACATGAAAATGTTATTATTTCAAGCAGTTGATTTGCTTTACTTCCATACTGTCATAATTAGTTTATGAACAACAAAAAGTATTGTCAGTATATTAAGATACTAACTTTATAACCAACTCAACAGCATTACATTAACAAATTTTAATTAACAGTCTTTGTAAATCTGACCTTGTCATTACTTTTGTACCCATCTGTTTATGATGCTGTGTTATTCAAATGTTTTTTATTTATTTTAGAATATTAATGCTCAGCCAAAAATTAGATGTTTTTTGTATGTGTTAAGCATTTTGTGGTGTAGCCTGAGTAATGCGCTCGAAGATGTCATTATGATTTTCTGTATTGTGTGATGTGCTAACAAAAACATGAAAACAATTTGCATCCCATTCATCAATATAGTAACATTGGTTGGAGTTATATGCTTTGTGCTGTGCTTTTGTATCTAGTTCATTTTTCATCCAGAAATATTTTTATGAATCGTTAAAATACAGCATAGATTTTATGATGCGACAAACCTTTTATTGGCTATTACCATTTTTCAGGTAATCTAGTGTATTTCATCAAATCATTAGCAACAACATTCAATTGTTGATTATGTTTATGCTGTAGCACTGAACAGATAATATATTTTAACACATTTTTTTAATTATTCTATTGGGAATCCTGATGTTCAGTATATCTATCAGATTTTTGTATGATGAATTTAATGTTAAGAATTCTCATATTGAAAACAATTTATGATTGTAAAAGAATGTCTTTCTCTTTTACATACTTGAAATACATTTGAAAGTATAATGTTAATGAAGGATTTTGGAACAATCCATACACAAAGTTTTTGTTAGGTAGAAGTCTATAAATATACGCAGTTTCCACAAAATGTATACTGTATGAAAATGTTCGCAATTCTTTGTTGCATGCATAGGCTTAATGTGATATGCAAACTTTTGTATATAGACCATATATAATATCTTAGAAGTGTACATTTGTTTCAGTCAATATTTATTTGTAATAAACTGCTGTAATCTTAAAAATCCATGCAAAGCAACCTTTCCATTATAAAAGAATAAGCAATACATTAGGCATTTTCAAGCTGAATTTTATTATAAATCTACATATTACCAGTCAAACTGGCCGGGGTTAATCACCTGCTATGATCACTGTATGTACTATAAATTCATATGTTGTATGTAGTGATGTTTATTAATAAACACAATAATTCAAATTGTTTTGCTGTCAATTTAGTGAGCTGAAAACTTGTCATAATGTTACAGCAATTTCACAGAGTGACATTTTATCATAACTAAAGATACTGAATATCAAAATAAAAATTATATGAATTTTACACAATTTTTTGCCGCATCTACATAATTGTAATTTTTATTATGCTGATTGATTTACATCATAATGAACACTTAGACGAAAATGGAATTTTTTTCAGTCTTTGCCAGAGACAGAGATTTTTAACATTCCTTCTATGGGATTAGGTCCCATCATTAGACCAGCAATAATTTAATTTTCAAACACATGGCTAGTCACAACAGTGATACAGTAATGTGTATGCAAATTAAAAATATGAACAAACTTTGCTGTTCTAATCACAGGACATAATCTCCAATTTAGGAATGTTCAAAATGTCTGTCTCTGACAAGGACTGAAAAATGCCATTTTCATGTGAGAGTTCATTATTATATAAACCAATCAGAATAATACAAATTGCAATGTAGATGGGCAAAAAAATAAGCTTATCACTTCTATATTTTTTTTATTTTGATACTCAGTATCATTCTTTATTTATGATATAAAATGTTACTCCATGAACTTAGTCAGTACATCAACAACCACTGTGTTACTGTAATTTGTCAGTCACAGTCAAATGACCGTCTTTTTTTCCTAAATGTGAATCTTTTACCGATTTACAGTATTCTCAAGAAAACCCTCCCTTCCATTTTTAGTTTACACAGTGACAACAGGCCCACGTGTAAAGTATTGACGTAAACAAGAACTCATTCTGGAACGTGTAGTGTATTTCTTAACAATGGAAAAGCAGTGTTTTGCTCACAGGGATTCATGTGTGCATTGTTATTGTTTCTTTCATTAGCAGCTTCTGCTCTAAAAACTGTCCAGTATGTTATACAATGATACATATGCAATTAATCTTAATTCACAGCAAAGAAAATATAGCAAATTTAAATACAGAAATATCTCGTCAAGAACGGCCACTTTCCCATGCTTTTATATGGTCACGTGTCACTGTTGTCAACTTTCCCAGTGGGTGATCACATGACGTGTGACACGGGGGTCAATAGAATTTTTTAATTTTTGTATTCTCCTATGTCATGAAAGTAATATACGGCAAACTATTAAAGATATCAAGAGTATTTGAAGATTTGTTGGTCACTTACATATTTGAATAGTGCCATTTGTATTAAAAGCACAAGTGTCTTTCCTAACAAATGTTGCTGATTAGTAGTATCAGAATAAGTACCATTTTCCTATTGAAGGTTAAGTTGAATGAAGAAAATTCCATGGTGTAGAATGTCATTGCTAGGAGAAATAAGCTTAAGTCTGACTAGCTTACAACAGTGGGGTCAAAAAATCATACTATTACGTCACAAGCCCAATGTGGGGATTGAAGGTACAGTGGATAGCACGTAGGACTGCGAAACGTGAATTGCTTGCTTGAGTTTGCGGCCCAACCACGGCAGACTCAATGTCATCAAAACCGTTACATCGTACGTCTGCCACTGCATAGTCGATCTTCACACAGCGTGTCGCCACTGTCTAATGTAATACTAGACTGTGGCGACACCAAGCCTGAGGTTCGGAAACCTCGTTAAGAAAAACTTCCCACGCCTTTAAGCAATAGGTGCATGTTACGGTGTCCGTACCTATACCAAGAGCTGATTAATAGGAATCGAGAGTGTTGAAGGCCATGCACAACCTATCACCACTTAAATCACCCAGTGTGCAGGTATTTGTTCCCAGTACCAAATACATAGGTTCAGGAGACAAGACATTCATCGACAACGATGAGTCAATCCATCATCATCATCAATTTTCACGGTGTTCAATCAATCTCCAGTTTTTGTGAGTTATAAGCAGATTTTGTGAGGAAAATGTCTACTTTTGAAATCAGCGGTTTGAATTTTCCACTGTAAACGGGCTAAAAATCATTTCTGAGCACAATTTTTGCCGTCCATGCACTATAAGAATACTTCTGGCACATACTGATGCGATTTATTTCCACTCACATGGGCTGGTTTCTGCTGCTAAGTCTGCAATAGTTGAAGACCCTCGTTCTACATGTACATGGCTGTCCACTATCCGAAAATGAGTGATATTTTGCCTTATATTGCTTTGTGAAGCCCTAAGTTGGGTCAGGCATGTAGCTTATACTTGACTGAAAACTACCTTATGGATTGCATCTATATTGTTAACTTCTATATTGTGTAAAGTCTCCAAATCTACAGAAATGTACAATCAACAGCTCGTGAGGAGTTGAAAATCATTTTGTAATTTTGGCCAGTTATGTGGTTTTAAAAAGCATGGGATTAGTGTAATCTGTTTTGTATCAAGTTTGAGATACATTCTCATTCATATTTTGCCTGAATTACGTCTTTACAGCTACTATATTTGTCGTTTTCTATCAGATGACCTCAATTTTGAAGGTGGGTGGTCATGTATTACAGACTTAGCAGCAGAAACCAGCCCATGTGAGTTGAAATAAATCGCATCAGTATGTGCCAGAAGTATTCTTATAGTGCATGGACGGCAAAAATTGTGCTTAGAAATGGTTTTTAGACAGTTTACAGTGGAAAATCCAGAACGCCGATTTCAAAAGCAAACATTTTCCTCACAAAAACTCTTGATTTCCTCACAAAATCTGCTTATAACTCACAAAAACTGGAGATTGATTGAACACCGTGATTTTGGACATACATTTATGAACAAGAAAACCTGTTTCCAACCTTAATTTGCATGTAATGTGCTTTGTCCCTTATTATTTTTTTGCTACAGCTTTTGTTGATAAGACACTATAAAACCATATACAGTATGTTAGTTTAGTGAAGAGTATGTAATTTGTAAAAGTCAGTTAAAAAAATATTTATTCTAAATGTCTAAAACAAAACAATGATAGCTCATTGCAATTGATAATTCTTTCATTCCAAAAGATTGCGCATTAATTTTACTTAAAACAGCTTCTTACTGTGCACATCACCCAACGGATTATATGATAATTTGAGCAGGTTAAAAACTAAACTAAGCTATCCTAAAAATACCAATCAAGTACAGAAGATACCATTTACATCCACGTAAAAACCTGTGCTGCATGTATCTCTAGCACTGTAGTTCAGATGAAGTACATACGTTACTTTTGAAATTGAACATAACAAACTAACCGTTGTAACATGAAAATTACTAAAAACAATTAATCTTATAATCATCACCTATATATAAAATAGTTGAAAGCTTTTAGGAAAAGTCCAATAAAAAAATAATTGTCACAACCATAATGGACTAAAAAACGTAAATAAATAGAATACAACATAATAACTATAGCTTCAATTCGTTAACATTTAGGCACAGCCGTAGCACATGGTCCAATTCCATGGGCTGCTACTGCACCCACCAAACGATCTTCACAGTGTTGTGATCTATACGTTCTGGGTCTCACTACAGTAAACTTCAAGGCAGTGATCTAGTGGCCATGGTCTCACTAGAAGCCACCCGTGGAGCACTTTGCATCAGATCAGTACCCAATACACAAGCTCAAACTGCACTCTCACAGTATCTAACTCAAAATGAATGTTCATGGTCTAGTATTAGATACGGCAAGAACCCAATCTCATCAAGACTGAATTGCCATTCCCTAATATGTGTTGTACAATCAGCGTAAGACTATTCCTTCTCTCCAAGTTTATATCATGTTCAATTGTCTTTCCTTACCACTGAGTTTTATTTTCGAGAAACACAATATCAATTTTGTGTACTTTTATTCTAACAAAAGCTTTTCATTTCTGTAGAGACCTTCTCAATTTATTTTAATTATTATTTACTTAATACATACAATATTGTCGATACATTTCCAAGTATAGATAGTGGTTATCTAATCCTATAAGGTCAATGACTAATGGCTATAATAAAGAATAAAAACTAAACAACAGTCTATTGAATTGAGTGTTTGGAGATCAAGTATAGCCTATTCCAATGCAACTTATTACCAGGGTCTCTTTGTATTCAACAGTCATGCTGCAATGAAGCCGTCAATAGACTTCCTTAAACTTAAACAAACATATTTTGTTACATTCTTTCACTAGTAAAACTTCCTAGATGCGTGCAGTTATTTTCAGATACATGTTCAACCTGACTCGTATATTTTAGGGACATGTCCGTCTAAAAATACCCATCGCATTGACGACAAGCATCTACGGGAAATAATCTATTTTCTAATAGCCCAATTACCACTGAGAATGTAATTATACGTTAAAATTTGTTAATTTCTTCTAATCTGGACATTTTGAAAACCACAAACAGTTACATTAATTAACACACAGAAAATAACAGCCTACAGTTTATACAAACTAAGGCATACAACAGCCAAGTAAACTACTGTTGATCTTTAAGTTATGTTCATGTCTATCCAAGTTGTTCTTGATTATTTGATTATTTTCAGCAGCTGATTGTCAGTATGCTTTTTAGACGCAAGTAACACTCGTGTAAATGTCAAAAAATGTAAATGTCACGTCATGCCTAAGACTTCATCATACAAGGGTCACATGGCCAATCATAAAAATCAGGAATGAAGTTTTCATATTCTGTGCTATAGAGCTGTGACATCACAAACTCGCGCTTGTTTGGAGGTTCAGGATAGTGTGCAGCAACCTTAAAATAGATATACAATGTTATGTATAAAAAGGACTAAAGTAATCATATCATAAAGAGGTAACTGTGGTAGTACGGTAGTAGACATGATTCAAATATTATTAGATTTTTTCCTTCAAATTGATATATATTACATGAATAGATTTATATCAATATCATTATAATAATCACCTGAGCTTGATAAGCATACTCTGTAATCTGCACGGCAATCTCTGTTGATACTTTAAAGATATCTTTAAGTGGTGGATACACTCTTCCTTCTTCTAGGTCCTTCTCACTTACCATGCGGGCTAAACCCTAGTGAACAAAGTAAATAACCATGATTAGTTTCTAATCAGTTACTTTTTGGAGAAGTTATGGATTAGTAAATATATGTACCCTGGTATAATGTATCTTTAATAAATGAGAAAAGTCTACGGTACAGATCAGAAACAATGTAATGTATATATATGTATATCTAACAAAAATAAATTTTTTAGCATGAATCTTGTTAATGATACTCATAATAATACTGTGAGACATTTGAGAAATATTTATAGACTAAAAAACGGAATCTAATCTTGAACTTTATTTTCGATTACACATATGTGGTTTAATACATTTTTATTTAAGAGGCAAAGATATATTGAATGTCTAGGCTGGTATATACGACAAATGCATTACATTGTCAAAATGTATAAGTTAGTTTACAAAAAACTTTCAATAAAAGTAAAGTACCTGTGCAGATTTTAAGAAGAAAGCATCTGAAATATGTCTAACACCACACAGGATAACTCCAAGAGCCACACCAGGAAAGATGTAAGCATTATTGCCTTGCCCTGGGTAGAACGTCCTTTCATTAACGGTCACTGGATCAAATGGTGATCCACTGGCAAAAATCACCCTTCCCTTTGAAAATAAAAAAGTTTCATGTGTAAATTTGGATGATTTTCAAAAATCTCAAATCCTGCTTTTGTATGAATGAATCTTACCGGGTATTTGGCATCTTGCTAGACACTCCAACCCCAGGATATATATACAATGTATATATAGATTATAGAGCAAATAACTAACGTTTTGATCATCTTGAAATAATGTCACCAGATGGCAACACATGAACTTCGGATTTCAATCAATGTTTTTTGTGGGAAGGGAGCATCCATCTGGTGACAGTAGAGTAAATCTCTGACAATGGGAGTTGCCAATATCCCCGAAAATATTCAGACTTGTATTCGTTATTCGATTTTTCATAAAATTAGTAATGTCTTAATATATATAGAAATCCAATGAATTTATTTTCTAATCTTAGGATTACCATTTATATAGATCATTATATTTCAATTTTACCTCAGTGAGCTTATAAGCCTGTTCAGCTGTGCACTCCGCCTTACTCGTGGGATTACTCAATGCAAAAATGATTGGCCGCGTGTTGACAGTTGCCATGTCCTTGATAACCCTTTCAGTGAAAGCACCTGCTACAGCCGCAACACCTTATAAAAATTATTCAACCGTTAACAATCGATCATTTTTGCTCCAGTGGCCATGTGTCGCACTGGTCCTCATCTTCAGGACCCATACTCGACTATAGCATGACATTATGAATCTAGATGATATCCTCAATAATTTGCAAGAATATGCATTGAACATAGAATAATTGAATATAATCAAGTCATAAATCTTACCAATAAGAGCACTGGGCTTTACTTCCATAACAATATCTTCCAATTTATCCAGAGGCTCATGATTTTTGTATAGAGATGATAAATATTGTCTTTTCAATGGAGTTAAGGGCCGCCAGCAGGTACAAATAAAATTTAGATTCTGAAAAGTGTAGAAAGTTCCAATTCTATAATTACAATATTTTCCCACATTGAAGGAAATTATATGGAATATACCATCATAATGAATCATCACACACAGTAAAAGCTCCACGAACCTTGACTATCAGTCCTTTGGAATCAACCATCCATATTTTTGCAATTGCCTTTTCTCTGGATGTTCCTTCTTGCTCCATGGCCATCACAATCAAGTTGGCAATCCCAATAGCTGCCTTAAATTCAATTTTAATTTCTAATTTAAATACTTTTTTCTAGTACTTACTCACGGTTGTTGGAGGAACATAATCTAGTTTTTAAACAAGCAAATTCTTTTTACATTCCATTAACAAGCAACCATGACAAAAAAATGGCTTTTAAATGTAAATGTAAATGTGGTTTTTAACCACACAATCAATCAATCATAATTCGATTTAGACAAAATTATGCAAATAACAATGGCAGAAAATACCAACCTCTCCAGCACCTTGAAATAGAAAGGTGTTGTCTGAAAGTTTAGTGTTGGTGATCTGTAGTGAAGCTAGAATGCCAGCAACTGTAACAGCAGCAGTCCCTGTGCAGTAACAAATAAAGTTCAAAAATTACTTTTCTAAAAACTTCTTCATCAAATGTTATGTTTTGTGATTTTAGGTGAATTATTATTTTTATGTTTTGTGATTTTAGATGACTTGGTTAAGTAAGACTAGTCCCAAAACAAAGCAAAAGTTGCTTAAAAAATGTCAGGCACATCATTTACAGTGCCACAGATGAGTACTTGTCTACTAGTCCGAGACAAGTACCATATTTAACAAACAGAACAAGAAAGAATGATAATCTTAGCTGTTGTCCAGACTTCCAACTTTTCTCATTTAGCGTTAATATGCAGAACATGTAAGACAAGAACCATTTTTTGATTCAATAACATGTATCCCACTTTACTGTTTTATTACACACTTAACACAAACCAATGGACAAAACTTGATTGGTTCGGAACAACCGCTCGATAGATCTTTTCATTCTGCCCACCAAACAAATGACATGATAAACATCTCGCCAATAAATGGTAAATTTTTGTTGATCATTGCCTGTTTCAAAACTATATTCTTTTACTAAATTTATATTAGTCTATTTTAACTAATCAAACAGTTCTATATAAGCTCTTACCTTGAATGTCATCGTTGAATGTACAATATTTGGACCGATACTTTTCCAGAAAACGGAATGCATTATGGTTCCCAAAATCTTCAAATTGTATCAGAGTATTCTGGCCATACCTTGAAAAATATCAAAAATACCAGATACGGTACGACAATCCAAATGCCCATGCACATTTTTTACAGTGGGTGGTCCCTTCGATGGTTATCTATGGTAGTACTTATACCATATTGCAAATTAAATATCCCATAAATACAGTACCTAACAACATTGAAAGTGAGTGATACATGATTTTGAATATTGTCTTTACTGTTACTATACCTCTTGACAACAGCTTGCATAAATTCATCAATGAAGTCGTCATACTCTTGGCCTGTTGTTCTATTTTTACGAAGGCCAATATACATTGGGTCATCAATCAATGTCTAACAAGAAAAAAATTCCCTTAAATATAATAAAAAAATATATCAAAGAGAGGTGTCAGATCATGTGTTATACTTGTGTCGTTATCATATTACCAGTAAACATGCTTGTCAATAGAAAATAAATATTTACTGAAATATGATTTTGTCCTTTATAATAACTTAACAATTGCAGACTACTTCTAGTCACTACAGCAAAATAATCGCATTGTTATGTACTAACAAAAGTGCAACAACAAAAGATATATTGCAGCAAATGTACCTGTCTGTTTGTGCCAACATCCAATGTAATAGGCAGACACTGGTGTGGCTTTACTCCAGCACAAGCAGTGTACAACGAAAGCTTTCCGACTGGGATGCCCATTCCATATGATCCCAAGTCACCGAGTCCAAGAATTCTTTCTCCATCTGTTACCACAATGGCCTATCACCAAATATAGAATGGTCAGTTTTTGACAATTAAGAGATACAATTTACCAGCTTACTACATTGATAGAAGATGAAGGTAATGTAAAACAACATGAGTGTTTTAATAATAACTTTTAATATGAGCATTGAGCAGATGTCTGCAATTACATTGCATATTTTCATGGCACAAATGTTGATGTGAGATAAGAGAGAATAAGATAAATGTATTAACACATAGACTGTCTCCTACATATAATGTAAATGTAAATGTGGTGGTTTACAGTTGTGATCCAAGTCATGCTCTCACGACTTGAGTGATTTGACATTTGATATGATCTGTGCAAATTAAAAACTTGTAAATAAAAGATTGGATTGTGCTCCCTTCCCTTATGTACTATGCTTTCTAAAATATATAACTGTTAAAAAATACTTGAAGAAGCTATTAGAAAGTTCTTCATCTGTTGCAAAAATACAAGAAAAAATTACTATTACGTATTCAAGACTATTAGAGAAACTTGACAGTTACTGTATATTGTGTCACTGTTAAACACAGGCATTTTTTAATCAATTATGCTGCAAAGGCACTCATCTCTAAATCAAAAGTTGGTAAAATACCAAGAAATCAAAGTTCAAATTCATTTTGTAATGCAAGTAATAATCAAAATGTAGCAATCTACAATATTGGATTTTTGCTTCTTATTGTGCTTACATTTTCAGATTCATTGCATTAAAGTGAGCCTACTTTTCATTCACAATTCATGTACAGTCAAATAGCATGAAAGCATCTTACAAAAGTAAAATTCAGTAGGAGAATTTAATCTTTTCAAATTAAACTGCCTGTAAGCCTTTAACCAGAACACTGGCAACTGCATCAATGGCATCCTGCTTTACCAGGGGCACATTCACATCACATCAGATTCTGTTTATTTAACAATCACACGGATATGTCATTTGCTCTAAGGATTAAAATGCATCAATGGGCATTGAAAAGAGTTTTAGAGTTTAGAATTAGAGAAAGTTTTAGAATTCATTTATCATTTTCTCAAAGCCCATTGATGCAGTTGCCAGTGAACCAGAAGATCCATACAAAATTATAACTTTGAAAATACTTCTACGAAAGTATACAATCAACCGAATTGACCCATATAGCTGGATGGTTTTGTCATAGAAATGCGGGTCTCAGATCAACCGGACATTGATTAAACATATCAAACTGAAAGTCAACATTCCCATATCTTGATCATGACACATCAATACTTTCCTATAATCTATTTAGGGAATATTTGCCCCGTGATTAAGATAGACATTTCAAATATCATATACCAAATTTTTTGAATGGTGTAAATTAAATGTCTCATAGTCTCTGAATCATGCTCTGAATAAAAATGTCATCATGCCCATCATTACTTTCACGAATTATACATGTACGTGCTAATCATAATCATCTGCATAATTACCTTCACATCCTTTTCTGGCCAATTGCATAGTACATCGAAGACGTGACCTTTATCATGAATAGTAATGTATAGACCCCTGAAACAAAGATCTAAAATGTATGCACATTCTATATACCCCGGTAGGTATTCTGAATGCAAACAATAAAGATGCAGTTTTTATCTCAAAGCAATATCGTGACAACAAACATAAACAGATGTTATAGATGACCTTTACATGTATTCAAAACAAGAAAATTGTGTAGTCAAAAGTTTTTTATCGAGAATATACTTGACAATCCGTCTTCTGTACCAAGAACTTATATGTATTTCGTGTTCTTTTATAATATCCTTTAACAAATCATTATCCAAACCTACTATCCTATTCTCAGAAATCAGGAAGAGGATATGATTTGGAAATATAACATAAGTATTAAAACAAATGGTTAAATTTGTTATCAAGAAAAGGAATACATGTAATATGCTATTTTCACTACCATGTTTAATGGTCTATTGTTCTTTCAAGTATGGTTAATGGCTATTGCAGTTTGTTCATCTTAGAAAATTTCAACAAATGTACAAATAATGTAAATAGGGTGTATTTGTTAGAATAAGATGTGTACTTTTTTCATAAAGTGCAAAGACAATGAATGTAAAGTTATGACTTTTCAAATTACTCAAATAATTATTTGGATTGGAGTTATTGGTGTTTCAGTTCGCTTCAATATCACGGTTTTAGTTTTTCTCCTTTGATATTTTTCTTACCTTGGCTTCCTAAATATCATTCCATACTTCTGACAGGCCAGCCCTACAGTGGGCGTGTAGATCACTGGCATCATAAGATCAATGTTGTCCATGACAACCTTGTAAAACAGCTTCTCATTACGGTCCTGAAGACTCATCAGGTAGATGTACCGGTCAAGGTCATTATCCCATCTATTTTTAAAACATGTTAAATATATGTGTCACTAAAAAGAAAAATGCACTAATAATCAATTATACTTACACAGCCACACACAACCCCCCCCCCCCTACCCTCCCCTACCTCACCCCAAATCCCCATCCCCGCCACACATTTGTAAGCAAGTACACAAGCACACCTTAAAAATTAACGCAGTTGAGGCAGGCCACACACATTTCACATATTTTGGTCAATATTCTGCATCTTTCACTCTTATCTGTCTAAGTAAGCACTCAAATGACAGCACTGAAGTGCTCTCATTTCTGGACAAGGCTGGATGATAAGATCTATAAATGGGTCAATTATCAAGATTTTGTAGTGCTACATAATCACGCCATCGTCAGATCACATAGTCAAATTTTATCTCTTTGCCATTAAATTAACCTGCAAAAGGCTGTAAAAAGACTTGCTTTGTTTTATTTCATACTTCTTGTAGGCATGGACACTTGTTAAGAAAGTTGTAAGTAAACTATAGTGCAATTACACTAAGGATAGAGAGGAATAGCAGTGTTCAGCCATGATGCTCAATATTGTCAATAATAGAACCTCACTTTGCCTTGGTGACATATTGACACATCTTAATGAACCTTGCCTCGAACCTCCCCATCCGTGTGCTCGTTACTCAATACAGGCAAAGGAGATGTCCCGTTATGTAAAACTGAAACTCTTAACAAATCATTTTTTCCACAAGCCCTAGAGATGTGGAACTCAGTACCCGATCAAGTTTGCAACAGCATAGCTATTACCAATTTTAAAAGTAACTTTACAAGAAATGGGTCTGATCAACAGCCACAATATTATTATGACAAAAGAGGGCCTAGTGTTTGTTCATCACGCTAGAATGCGGGTAGGTTGTAGCAAGGTAGAATTCGACTTCTGCAATAAATCACATGAAATTGACTTGTGAGTGTGATGCTGAAAAAGATGCGACCCACTTTTTCCTTGATTGTCCTCTACAAGAGGATGCTCACATTGAGCAACTCACAACTCTTGCATATCTCATGCATTAGGAATTTATTATTCCACAAGTATAATATTGATATTGAAAGTAATATAAAGATGTTTAATGCATTACATTATTTTACAATCAGGAAGATTTATATGATTCAGATATAACACAAGTACAAGGAATGTTTCTGTTGAAACTATTAATGAAGTCAACTCGATGTTCAGTGGCTTATTTTGGGTGTCACACACACAGGGGCAAAAAAATGTAAAAGATCTTTAAATAGTTGTACAACTGTTGATCGATCGCAATAAAATATTTATTAAACCAGATAAATAGGACTTGTAATACAAGAGTTTGAAAAAAACATCTAGCATAGTGAAGGGTATAATTATTCAAATGGGGTCTCATAATTTTGCACATGTGTGCCGTTTTGACCTAGGCAAATACAATGCTGACATAAACATCAAATACGTTGAACGTTTAAACGTTCACACATTTGTTTATAATATAGGTGATTTCTTTTTGTTGATAATTTGAATAAAGCCAAAGTAAACTTTCATTAGCAACGTTTGCTCCAACTATATCCTGTAACTTTAAGTATTATATGTCAAAAATCAGACAATTTCCTGTGCATTTGCATGCACATGTGACAATGTTTTTAACTTGCTGGTGTGTTATCACGTGACGTGTGACACATGGAGAATAACTTTACAAATCAAAAATACCTGTTAAAATTTTCCAAGACAGACTGACATTGCTGTTCAATTGTAAGCACACTGGGTGGAAGGAGTCCATGGATGCCGAGTAATTGTCGTTCTCGAATTGTAAATGCCCGACCCTGAAAGACAAAATTCAATAGATGCATGTATCTCATGCATATGATAACCAACCAAGGAAAGTAATAATTCGGGGATTTCGTAAGCACATTTCACTAAATTAATTTTGTGTTTATTTTTTCCAATAGGCTTTCATTTATCAAACTATTTGACCAATGAAAGGCTCTCATTACATTAGACAGTCATACTATTTAAATCGTTTATAAAACATCTTTCAATGATCAAATCATTAGGACCGGAAACCAAACTTCCATTTCTTCCGCTGAACCTCCATTTCTTTTGGGAAGAAACCATTTCTTCCAGTTTTTTCCTCCATCCCGGAAGAAATAACAAACTTCTGGAAGTTTGTCAACCCTGTATTAATGTCATATTTTTTCATCAAAGTCAATTTGTGCACTACAATGTGATTTTGTTACATATAAAATGTACAATTTGAAATGAATTAAATATGGGTTATGCTGGTAGATGCATAGTCCTTAGCCTTTCTGATAGTACTGACACTAAAGGTTGTAACTTTTTTATAACTTTACAAATTTGAAAAAACTTTTTTGGAAACTATGAGGGAATGATTTATCTATTTAGCAAAGGTAGTTAAATTGATGCTTGTTCTTGACTTTTCATCTAATGTGCAACAAAGGTTGCAAAGTACTATACAGCCCAACAGAAATCCATAAATGAACATTAATTCCGATAATGTGATTTTAAACACTTTTATCATTCAAAGAACATTGATATTTTTACATAATGTAATGTATTTGACACCAACATCAACGGAGATGTTCAATATGTCTTCATTGCATCAATGTGAAATGTTCAAAACCACATTATCGGAATAACGTTCATTCACGGTTTTTCATTACTTTGTCTAGTGTTATTGTCCCAATCAATGTCATCTGCATTGAAATCACCAACGACAACTCAGGATGAATTAAGAGGAATTTAAGATGGTATTTAGGATGAACCATATAAATGTATTATAAGTATTAACACATAGTTGCTACAGAAACGTGTATTACAATTTACTAATTATGCTGGTTTATGAGTAAATAAAAAACATATCTGCACAAAAGTACTAAGCACACAGTGATTAATGTAGATGCGGGTCCGAAGTCCAGGATTCATTATTTTTCAATAAGATGCAAAGATTTAAAAATTGCACATCTAACATTTATAGTGTGCCATTGTTATGTAGACCAGGACTCATTGTATTGGCCCTCATAGCCATTGTTTCAAAATATGTGAGTCCTTATGGACTAATTGTTCTCAATTTCTAGATAAACCATTGAGTCCACACACAAATTGGATCGAAAAAATCGTCAGTCACCTCATAGCTATATTGCTACCGATTTCGCTCACATGTAAACGTATGTTGATGCTTATGTTGGCAGGGCCGTAGCTACATATAAGGCAGGCAAGGCAACTGCCTGCTCTGTTTTTGGGAGTTTGTTTTACCAAACCCTGAATGAAACTGAGTCAACATATTTGTTTTTTATGCTCCAAAAATTATATAATTATATCTCAGAAATCAAACTTGATACAAATTTGAAACGCATCTGTATCCATACTTGACAAACATACTCCTTCATTTTTAACAGAAAATTTTTGACTTCTTCATCAATAACTGTCTAATTTCTGAGCCTCAGATGCTAAGAAAAAAGGGCCAAATTAGAAAAAATATATTGGCGAGCTGGCGGGGGGGAGGGGCGGGCATGCCCCCAATCCACCCTAGAGCAGCTCTGCGGCTATGGCAATTGCCTGCACCCTCGCCCAACGCATTTGCCTCCTCTGTTTTGCAATGCTGGCTACGGCCCTGGTTGGGGTAATTTTAGGTCTTTTAGCAATAACTTTTAGGACATAATACACAGTAACCTTCTGCGAATCTTACCACCAAATGAAATCCAGTCTCTCTTCTCTTCCAGAGGCGTACTTCTGTTTATGCATTATTGAAATCACGTATAGTTGGTCTACTGTATCATCAACCAATAAATTTGTGTAGACTGCTTCTTAGTCTTAAAAATGAATAGGGCAAATTCGCAAATATATTGGCTAGGAATACACTGATCTAGTCTTGCTTTCAGATTGAGAAAATTGGAATTCTAGGGGGATTATCTCCATAACACTTGAATATATTTGAAAGAAGTTTTGCCACTATACATCTAGACACATGTCATCTATGAAAGTTTCAAAAAGATAAGATGGTTATTTAATATAATTTCTTATTACAGCTGTAGTACGAACATCTTGTTTCACAGCCAACATGTCTATGTATGATATAAGGTGCGCTAGCTTGGCGTAATTGAATTATCCTAGCATATTTTCAAACAGACATGATTAAAAGTACACAATTACAATGTAAGATCAGCCACAAATAAATATGTGTTTATCTGTCTAATCATATCGGCTTGGTGATGCTATAGCAGCAATCGGCACAGAATCAATATCTTACTGTAGTACTCTAGAGTCTAGACAGTAGATTGCAGTCTCATATATTAGATCTAGCTCACCTTATTAAGATTAGGATCTCTTAAAACTTGACTACCAAATGACGAAGTTCCAAGTTGGTCCTTGTTTACCCTGTATTATAATTGTTCATTTTGATTATTCCAATCGCCCATGATTGATTGAAATTTCAATATATTTTAGCTGGGTCAACTTAGAACTAAGAAGAGTCAGAGAAGACACGTTCAGACTATAGACCTCTCTAGAGCTATTTAAGCACATTTTGTTGAATACTTTATGTTTTATGGTATGGCCACTCCTTTTGATGTCCTAGTGTGCAATATTGTGACTTGCGACTACTCTTTCAAATCATTTGACATCTAGTCTAAAGTCCAGTCTTCACCGCTAAGACTTCCTTCAAACGAGCTAATTATATGCAACTGGGTCAACATCGGTTAAAAATTGGAGTGGCGCCATCTCTTGTTTTTAGAAGTCATTCTTGGGGCCTCGGGTGCTTTATGTACTGTAGCGGCTTATAGGCTTTCCTACTCGCTGCAAGCGTAATGACATCAACTTTAACTTGCAGATAAAATACAAGACCCCCCCTTACCACGACCACCCCCCCACTCAAACCACACAGCGTGACTTTATTCAGCCATCAACATGACAGACAATATACATCCAGACTTACTATGTGTAGATTTATATCCATGTATGAAAATCACTCATTAAGTAAAGCATCAATAATAAAATCACAACAACTGTGTAATCACAGAAACCTACTATGGTATTATTATATCCATCCAACAACAAGCAAAAAAAATGAGTACTGCTGCGTTATAAACCCATCAGTAGTTCATATGCACCAAATCAAGAACTTTACAGTGCGACATGGTACATAATGCGTTTGAATTAAGATGTGTTTATAATCAGTAATCTTGCTTTTCACAACCACTGTGTCTTAGAGCTAATCTCTCATTAACAACAATAAAAAATCATGCACCAAAGGTGATAAAAACGCCCATATTTCAGTGCTAAACGTGTACCGAAAAGTCGGCTGCACTGTAGTATGTTTACATCTGCCAGGCTGTAATCTCTGCTTGTCGCTGACCGCTATTGCTTGTTTGAAACGAACGAATACAGTATTTGTGTACATAGCCTCAGAAATATTATGTAATTTTAAAAGTACAAGTGTCTTTATAAAGGTTCACGGCTATTTTTTTAAAGGCTCAGAACTATATGAAGTATCTTTTAAGAGTTGGTCTCTTTATAGAGGGTGGCCATACTGTATATTTATCGTACATTTCATTCGATAGTTTTGATATAGTGGGAGGGTGGGGGTCAACTCTATCACCTCTATAAGAAGACCACCTCTATGATAAGACCGTATGAACTTCCATACAGAGACTATCGCTGAAACCTCCATAATAAGACCACCTCGAACCTCCATAGAGAGACAGCGTCATGTGACGCCAAAAAGACGCCAAAGGCTCCACATGCATGCGGCGTTCAAATACTATCTCCCCCACCTACAATGAATGAAAAACGCTACTATTTTTCAGAGACTGGTCCCTTGCAATTAATTGAATTGAGAATTTCCAGACTCAGAAGGATGCTCCTCAATGCTGTAACCATGACAACCCGGCTGCCCCAGTCGCCGTGTGTTTGTTTACAGCCTGGGGCAATGTCCGTCTGTGACCAAAACACGATCAGCCCATGGGGTGTGACTTGGAATGTTAGAGTTCAAGGCAAGTGGTTATTTATAGTCGCAATTCACTGTTATCGTGCTCTAGCGACTTTACATATTTACACCAGGTCATTGGCATCCTTGTCACATATCCTTCTCAACTCCCCGGGGAGCATACAGCACATCGCTACCGTAGTGCAGACGTGCTAATCACTCACATTAGCGTTCACTCGCCTGACCTGTATGTTGCGATACTAGTAGAAATCACAACAAACTGGCATGCAGAGTTCAGAAGCAAAAAATGTCCATATAAGACAGGTGTCTTTAGAAGAGAGGTTCACATTATATAATGTACAGACATGGACAGTAAGAGCGCCAATCACGATAATACGACAATTCTCTCGCCCCCAGTAAAATGTAAATGTAAATGTGGTTATTTATAGTCGCAATTCACTGTTATCGTGCTCTAGCGACTTTACATATTTACACCAGGTCATTGGCATCCTTGTCACACTATATCCTTCTCAACTCCCTGGGGAGCATACAGCACATCGCTACCGTAGCGCAGACGTGCTAATCACTCACATTAGCGTTCACTTGCCTGACCTTTACCTGTATTTAACGTGTAGGTACCATGGAGCAGTGTGCAACCTGTTAGAGAGAGGTTTGCTCAACACCCACCATCAGACCCAACCGGGAATCGAAACCACGACCTTCTGGTCACGAGTCCAACTCGGCCACTGAAGCACATTTGAACATGCTGCACGCTCTAAGATTATTACAGTAGAACCTCTCTATTAGGACCACCTTTAGGACCAGTGTGAGGTGGTCTAAATAGAAAGTTGGTCTCTATACAGAGGTTCATTTTGTTACATTTATGAAGGTTTAGGGCCGTGAACAGTGATCTTATTTTAGAGGTGGTTTTCAATAGAGACGTGGTCTTAATTGGAGGTCCTACTGAGCTGAAAAGCTGCAAATGCAGTACAACCTTCTCCTGTGCACACATCCCCTGTAAAGACACTTGTCTTATGTGGATACTTTTCACTTCTCTCTCTCTTCTCATTTTTCGTATACGTCATTTATAAAGTGAACTTTCTTTAAGGACACTTGTCTAATGTGGACACTTTTGACTTCTCTCAAAGGTGTCCAGTTTGTCCATATAGGATTTCCAATATTGTTTCTGTCCAAAAAACACTGTATTATGTGGATACTTTTCATTCCTCTCCTCATTTTCCTATGAATGAACCTCCCTTTCACGGACTCCTGTCTGGTGTGGATTCTTGTCGTTTCTCTCACAGGTGCCATACAATAGAGGTTTTTTGTGTTAACAGTGACAGTGTAATTTGGTGAAGTTGTCATGCATTTGTATATGAAAATTGATCAGAATCGCCGGCAGATCCAGGGTTTTGGAAATGGAGGGGGGGGCACAACTAAAGGATATCATTGGTTTCTTATTTGCGGACATGCAAAATGAAAACCAGGGGGGGGGTTACCCCGTGGATCTGCCTATCAGAAATGTGATGATTAACAAAATGAAATGTGCATAATATGAGTATAACTGAATTGGGCTTGACTTCAACCTTCAACCAATAAGTAACATACTGCGTAACAAAAACAGTTCTTATAGCAAGGCAGCCGGACAAAACACCAGCGTAAAGCCAAATGACAAATGTTTTCAATAACAAAGGAGACATTCACACGCCCACATGAACCGCAGGTGGCTCTCATCCCTGCATATGTAGTGTACAGAACAACCGCTAAAAGGACACTCACCTCTCTAATTCTCTCGGTCCCAAAAGTCACTGTTTCATTCTTCCGCCGTTCTGATATATAATGTTAGTATAAAACTACAAATATGGACATCTCAGTATCAGGGACACTTTCCCTTGATCCTGCCCCCTATCAGTAGCCAGGTTTTCACAGTATTCCATGTGACCGTGATAATCCAAGAGAAAAAGATACATACAGTACAGTATCTATTTAAGACTACATCTAGGACTGTACTGTCCTCAAGTGATCTCAAAACGGAGGTGGTCTCTGTATAGAGGTTTGCGTGATCTCTATATGAAGGCTTGGGACCTCATGAAATGGTCTTACTATAGAGGTGGTCTCTTTATAGAAGTTGTCCTAGTAATGAGAGGTTATACTGTATGGCAATGTCTGCATTTCTATAATACAGTGACATATTGTGTGTTTGAAATGGTTGGTTTGAATGGAAGAATGCTTTGTTTTGCTTCTATGTTCAAAATGTAAATGTGAAAGTTGCAAATGTCTCTCACGGCTTACCCAAAGAGTGACATGTAATTCCATATCACGGTGGCCTAGCAGATACCCTTCCGCCAGTTTTAGGATACCATTGTGCCAGTTGATTTTAGTCAGAAAATCAAGAAGATGAGATAATTTTTGCCTCTCTTGTCCTGATTACTTCATCTCTTATATTCCTCTTCATTGTAGTTTAAATGTGTTACATTTGCAGTCATGAATGGGTAGTCATTTTGTTAAAAGATTATTTGTGCATGGCATAAAAGAGACATTTTAAAATTCATACCATTAACGCCAGTTCAGCCTTTAAAGCATACCAATACGCCAGTTCAGGATACCATAGTTATTTATAGTTGTAATTCACTGTTATCGTGCTCTAGCGACTTTACATATTTACACCAGGTCATTGGCATCCTTGTCACACTATATTTATCTCAACTCCCCGGGGAGCATACAGCACATCGCTACCGTAGTGCAGACGTGCTTATCACTCACATTCGCGTTCACTCCCACGGAGTAGTGTGCAACCTGTTAGAGATAGGTTTGCTCAACACCCACCACCAGACCCGACCGTGAATTGAACCCACGACCTTCTGGTCACCAGTCCAACTCCCTATCCACTCGGCCACGGAAGCACATTTGAACATGCTGCACGCTCTATAAGAGTATGTACTGTAGAACCTCTCTATTAGGACCACCTTTAGTCTAATATTACGTTATTTGAAACTGACATAATACAGTGTGTGCTCCACAGATAGATGACCTCGAAATAAGTGGAAATATTGTTTTTTCTCTATCAACCCTCTCCATTAACTCTCTAACATCACTATAAAAACTGCCCAAGGGCTGTTGTCAATTATAATCACATAGAGAGTGGACAAATTATCAAAAATTGTGTGAAAGTGTCAATCATTATTATTGTCTGTTAGAAAATTATCTTTGCAAACGTATCCACTAATTCACACACAAGGACACTATACACTATCAGGGTGTTATACAAAGTTTGATTACGTCATTTATTGGCAGGTTGCCGGCCCCAGGGGTCATTTACTTGATATCAGACGGTTCCCCGGGGGGGGGGGGGGGGGCAACTTTCCTTGATATCAGACAACTATTGTACTATGAATTATTGAAATAAATACACAAATAACAAGTCTTATTGTAACCCACCATCAAACCTTTCTCTGTAGGCTGGGGATTCCTGTAGGCTGGGGATTCAACAAAATGAATTCTTAGATTTCAAACCATTCTCTTGCCTCAGAGTGGGGGGGGGGGGTTTAATAAAATGACACTTATGAACTGTGAGTTACAGAATATAAGAGAGGTTCACTTGCCACAGCGATGCACCAAGGTCACGTATTTACATATTTTACTTTTTTCATATATATATTGTGTTTACATTTGAAGAAAAACAACAAAACAGCATTTAGCATTTTCAATTTTCAGCACTTCAAACGATCTGTCGTGTGTAACTGATAGCAAGTACGTGTTTATTTCCCCAAATTCAGACAAGGAGCTCATGGCATACTGTGGGTTTATTACCATGCGTTGTAGCTTGACGTAGGTCATAAAAAGGTAGATTGTAAATGTTTGTTCTTAATAGAATATGATATAATCTTGTAGAATGTTTTAGTTATGCATTATTATGCTGAAAGTGGTAGATTGTTCTATTTTGCTAGTTTATAGAGCAACAGCCATACGGCTGTTAGTATAGTTACATGTAGATACAATTTAGTATGATGAAAGTTAATTTTTCTTGGATCTGATAGTTTTATGTTTATTTTTATTTATTAAAAAGGATAATAAAGTTCGATTTACATCTTTAGCTTTCGGCAATTGCTCTTGCCTTGCTCCCAACAACTGATGACGTCATAGGTCATCACTGTTGGCGCGGGAGAATCCCCAACTGTGCGCCCCCCCCCCCCTCGAGGGGTCAACACGTTGTTCCATATGGTGGGAAGGGTGTGTCTGCCTCCATCTCTGTTGAGCAAAGTTCTCAGTCTCCTTATCTGGACCGCTTCCTTCACTCCACGTTCCAAGTACTTAGGTTTAACACATATGACTTTTGTACCCTCTATAGAAATGCCATGTCTCTGTTGGCCAGTGTGTAGATGACGAGATACTTCCGACCCCGTGGAGCTTGGGCGTCTACGTACCAAGTTTCAGAGGTCGGCAAGAGCAATTGCCGAAAGCTCAAAATGTAAATTGAACTTTATAAAAAGAGAATTACAGTACAACCCCCAATTAATACCACCTCTCTATTAAGACAATCTCTATAATTTATAACCACGTCACACAGTCCCAAATCTTCATAACTCTAAAAATTATTCTGCATGAAGATCACCTCCCTTTGGAGACCTCCTAACACTGGGCCCAGCGGTGGTCCTAATACAAAGGTTCTACTGTATTGAATAATTTACTTTCAGTGCTGATATTTTACACTAATAAACCGAGAATTGTCTTTGCAATATAAAAACATAGTTTAATTGGCAATTAATAATCACACACATAATTGCATGTACAGTACAACCTCCTATTAAGACCACCCGTCTATTAAGACCACATCTCTATTAAGACCAACTCTATAAGAAGACCACTTTCCACGGCCAAAAGCCTTCATAAAGCTACCAAAATGAACCTCTGCATAGAGACCACCTAACATTGGGCCCAAAGATAGTCCTAATAGAGACATTCTGCGGTATACAAATTTTCTATCTAGAGTCAGTCGAATTCACTGATGTTTGTCTAATATCTAATCACATTTCGGAATACCAGTAGGGTTCTGATAAAGAGCAAGAGGCCTAGGGTGGCAGATGCAGATAGAATGTTGTCATACATATGGCCATGACTTGGATATAGAACCCTCCTCTATGTCAATACTTACACCTACAGTCAATCGGGGTTCAAATCCCGGCAGAGCCTATGTGATATAGCCCAGTAGACTTGGAGAGAAAACCCTCTATGTTAATTACATTCAGAGTGGTCCAGTGTTAAAGTTTTCAACAGTGGCTATGTGATATAGTCCTATAGACTTGGAGAACGAGTCACGGTGGTCAAGGGTTCGAATCCCAGGCGCTAGGCAGAGGCTGTGATATAGCCCTATAGACATGGAGAGAGAATCCTATAATATTTCTATGAATTTTGTTATTGAGTACGATTCTGATGTTTTTTTCTATCATTTGATTATGCAGTAAATGTAAATGTAAATATCTGGTTCATGGTCTTCTTCCCCGAAGGATCAGATGACTCTACATCTACACCAGGCCATTGGCATCCTTGTCAAACTATATCTTTCTCAACTCCCTGGGGAGCATACAACACATCTTTTGGCTACCGTAGCGCAGACGTGCTAACCAACCACATATGCGTTCACTCGCCTGACCTGTACCTGTTTAACGTGTAGGTACCACGGAGCGGTGTGCAACCTGTTAGAGTTAGGTTTGCTCAACATCCAACTTCAGACCCGACCGGGAATCGACTTTACATATTACACCAGGTCATTGGCATCCTTATCACACTTTATCTTTCTCAACTTCCGGGGAGCATACAGCACAATTGCTACCATCTTTTGGCTACCGTAGCGCAGACGTGCTAATCACTCACATATGCGTTCACTCGCCTGACTAGTTTCGATCATCCAGAATCTTGTATGCTTGCCACCGACCAAGATATATCATACTAGCCTGGATGTCCGAGGCTATCGCCTGACCTGTACCTATTTAATGTGTAGGTACCACGGGTCAGAGTGCCACCTGTTAGAGGTAAGTTTGCTCAACACTTACCACCAGACCCGACCGGGAATCGAACCCACAACCTTCTGGTCACGAGTCCAATTTCCTATCCACTCGGCCACGGATGCAGCAGACAAGGCAACATTATTTTTTTTTATCTCTTAACAACATTTTGAATCAACCTGTATATTTCAAACAATGTTATGTCGGTATATAAGATTATTACCCATACAACCGGGTATAAGTTTTGAAGCAATGATAAGACAAAACATTCACATTCACATTTTTTTATTGTACTGTAGGAAATAAAACTGCTATTCTATTACACCCTTCTTATAGTTCACAGTGCACTAATTAACCTTGCAAAAAGAACGGTCTACAGCCGCCAGGGTGTCACTGTCAGAGGAAAGATAAACATCCCCCAGGCTACAATGCATTCTCTCTTTCAAACCAATGACCTGTAGCTAATTAGCGTATAGGTGCCACGGACCTACGCCCATCCTTACATCAAGCCCCAATAATCATGTGCTGTCTTTGCTCTGTTCCTTTGGACAATATTAGTCTGATGATGTGATTTGCTTATCATAGGTGTTACATTGAGTGAAAGCACATGCAAACGTATTATATTGTATGTAGTGGAACCTGTGCATATGGATACCCATTTCATATTAAATCATGGACACTTTTCACTTGCCTGTTTCCCTATATTTTACGATATTTCACATACAGTAAACCCTCCAGTGATGACCACCTCTATAGATAGACCACATCTATAACGAGACCATTTCTTGCGTTCCCAACCTTGATGATAGAGACTGCTACAACACTCCTTAGAGAGCACCTCTTTTTTTATGATATCGTCAGAAATCAGCCTTAAAGGACCATTTTAATGATGGAAAATATATCAGGGGGGTAGCCAGACTGTTTAAAAAGGTACGCACAAATTGCACCGTGAGGAACAAAGCGCGGGCAGCGCGACATTCGCCATGAGTCGCGTTTTTATGGCATCAATATCATTAATTTCCCTCTTATCATTATTAAATTGTTGATAGGATATTTTTTATTATATGCAGATAATCCTAAGGTATTAAGAAGAAGTTGAGATATTTTTCGTCTCATTCTCTCACAAGCACGTATTTTAGCTAGAAACTTTCTGCCATACCTATTTTAAGGTGCTCTTAAGTTCTCACGCAAACATCTTAAAACAATAACTCATCTTACCGCAACACTAAATTACTTACATGTTACTTTTTAATAAATGTAATTGTTGCCAAAACATTGGTTAATGTGTAGAGGAACTTCAAGCTGGCAACCTTCTTTATTTACGATAATTACTTATTAGAACTTCAACTGTTCCAAGTGTGAGAACAACATTCTTAGTAGCACCATAAAACATTTCTGTTACCTGGGAGGGGGGGGGGTTAAGACAATAGCACCCTCTCTTAGGTATGACCCCCTGTGTAAGATGAACAACCACGGTCACACCTTTCTGTTACCTGAGAGGGGGTGTGTTTAAGACAATAGCACCCCCTCTTAGGTATGACACCCTCTGTAACATGGACAACCACGATCAAACCTTTCTGTTACCTGAGAGGGGGTGTGTTTAAGCAAATGGCACCCCCTCTTAGGTATGACACCCTCTGTAAGATGGACAACCACGAGCAAACCTTTCGGTTACCTGAGAGGGGGTGCGTTTAAGACAATAGCCCCCCTCTTAGGTATGACACCCTCTGTAACATGGACAACCACGGTCAAACCTTTCTATTACCAGATAGGGGGTGTGTTGAAGCAAATTGCACCCCTCTTAGGTATGACACCTTTGTAACATGGCCAACCACGATCAAACCTTTCTGTTACCTGAGAGGTTGGGTGTTTAAGCAAATGGCACCCCCTCTAAGGTATGACACCCTCTGTAAGATGAACAACCACGGTCACACCTTTCTGTTACCTGATAAAAATATAAAATCATGTATGTACAGTAAGCTATTTTATAGTGTAAAGAAATTATGCATATAATAAACATTTATTCATATTTCTTTCTTCTTAAATTTTGTGCACATATACAAGGCATAATATGAGGGGTTTGGGACTTAAGCAAGTGCTTATCTATACATATTAGTTTTTATTTCTAGCAGAATTGCGATTAACGGTCCACTAAATAAATTAGTTTATCATGACGAAACGTACACACTCTCTAGATGCAAAAACTTTCGCTTGGAACCAGGGAGTTGGAAATACAGTATATAGGCTATTCAAAACTGGTTCAAAAAAATATTCACCTCTCCAAACAACCCGCGCTCGGCACATTGTCATTTATATCATTCTTGTTGGGTATTTCATTATGCTCTAGTTTATTTGTATGAACCTGGTTTTATAACTTGTACCAGGAATTTATGAGATTGTCATTTATTCCTGCTTGTACGCATATAAAGCCACTTCAAAGTGGCCAATGTTTCTACCCCAGTTGCTTATCTATTGACACTGGCCCCAAAGCGCATTAACTAGCTTACCTGTTCTGAGTGTTAGCACATTAGCACCATACGTGATTATTAACTTTGACTGTTTGAAGCAGCACAATATTTCTCCAAAATAATAGCCAGCATAATATGAGCTCTCTCCAATCAGTATTAAAATGTTGATAGGATATTATTTTTATAACATGTACAAAATCATAGACTATTAACATAAACTTTATAGATGGAGAATACGTACAGCAAAAAGTGGTCCTATTATAGAGGTGGTCTTAATGTTAGAGGTTTTACTGTATGTTTCCATAGTCATGCTCCTGATTGCTCATGTAGCGTTCAGATTTTGTGATCAGGTATCATGGTCAAATAACAATCAACGATTATGCAGGGGTGGGGGTGGGGTGATGTGGTGTGTGTGTGTGGGGGGGGGCGTATTTTTTCCTGGGTTTACGGGATGTCCACCATCGATTGCACATACAAACGTTAACACCATTAGATCATTTGATTGATTTGATTTACCCCATTTTTCAAACACCGTGATCTGCCTGTGTGGGTTGCCATATTAAAGCAAATGTTTATTCAGAAGTTATTGTTCTGATGCCTATTGTTCACAGCTTCAGTATTATTACAGACGAAAATCTTTCAAAAATGATCATGTGCTGAAAGACAACGACCATGTAGGCAGTTGTTATATCATGAATTACACAGAGATATCACTGGGAAACCGTGCATTGCAGCATGCCGGGGTGTGCATTTCATGACAACCCGGGGTGGAGGTTCATTTTGGTCGCTTTTAACATTTGGCTTTGCAGCATGAAAAATTACCCTTTTAGAGGTGCTCTTAATATAGAGGTAGTCTTGATTGTGGGCTCTACTGTATTATCTCTAGCTGTTCAGAGGAGTTTCCATCTGATTCCAATTCAATGCATATTATAGGTTGGTAAACAGGCATGACACGATTGCGTTCCACTATCTGATCATGGTAATTACACTTGAGATTGGCTTACCGGTAAGCAAAAACCACTATCAGCACAGCGAATCGGAATTGAATAAGTAAATGGTAAAAACAGCCATCATCAGAACAGCCTCGCATCATATCAGGTCAGACGCAATGTCTATGCCAACTCACTAACACCTGTGCCCACATTTTATATATAACGAACCCCATCCTGTTGTGAGGAACACACATCAGGTAGAACGGGCCCACATCAAATGCAGAGTAATCACAGGCACATATGCCCTCTCAACGGGATTCGTCATAGAATGAAGAGCCATCCCGCCTGTGTTCCCTGTGCAGTGAGGGGGAAGAAGATACCAACCACTTCATTAAACCTATTCCAGACTTTAATATGTTAGAAGCCACTACATTCCTGCAATTTCAAATGTTCTCCCAATCCCCTGGCATCAGTATAGTCTTTGGTCAATTATAGACATTAGGACTCTCAAGACTGACT
>CM032666.1:49883149-49955875 GCA_019095985.1 Streblospio benedicti | reverse complement strand
ACAAGTTTGTCAAATATTAGTTGGAAGTACGAAGATTTGCAAACGCATTTACCATGTCACTTAGTCTATGCTGACGGTGCGGCTTGCCGACTTTTGACAATGCGGCAAATTTAGGAGCCAAGGACACTTTTTCAATGGAAAATTAGAAAGTTAGCTGACAATCTAAAACATACCAATCTTTTATCAATTAACTGTAAAACGTTTACAGTATTACATACACACCCGCCACATTTAAATATTTTATTCTATCTTGCTATAAAATGTGATTTAATTTCAAAAACGTCACGGACTCGTACTATGTTTAAAAATTTCGAAGTGGCGGTCGATCCCTATACAATTTAAAGATTTTACTTCCTGGTGATACCAAAATATAAGGAATCATTTGATTGGCTCATTGTCTACAATCCAATTAAAATCCACAGCTCAAGTCACAAAAGTCCGTCAGGTTCACAAAATGGCGTCGCGAACAATTTTCTTTGCGTGAATTAACTAATTAAATTAATTACGCGCTTATAAGGCATGTTTGATGCGCAAATAAGGTATCGAATTAAAGCTTATTCTCTCCGGAATTAGAAGATGTATATCATACTAAAGTTTGATTAGTTTATATGTATCTAAAAACACAAATAAAATTTGACGTCTATGTAAACACAGTGTGAAGTGAGTTTCCCCAACGAAGTACGTCGACAATGGACGTGCTATTTAGACAGGTTAAGACGGATCGTCGGGGCATAATATATATAACCAACCATAGCGTAGCATTCTTTCCACGCTTGATACATTAACCGTGCGTCTTAATTGTAGCTAGAATAAGAAAGTGCACGACTAATGATCATAGAGTTTTAGTGGTGTAGAAAGGCTCCATGAAAGACAAAACATCTTTACATTTTTTTATCAACCTGCTTCAGACAGTTTCGTCAGATACAGTTGAAGGAAGTCTTAGCGGTGTAGTCAACTCAAGGCAATTATTAGTCTCATATATCTGTCTAATCATATTGGCTCGGTCATGCTACATATTGATCCTGTAGCAGCAATCAGCATAGAATCATTATCTTACTGAAGATCTAGTACTCTAGACAGGGGGATAACCCGAAAATCCTGGCCTACATTCCGATGAATCTTTTTAAGACTAGCTAGCTGTCTTAATGCCGAATGTATTTGGTTAGACAGGGGGATTGCAGTCTCATAAGTCATATTTTGACATACATTGCATATATAGATATATTAGATCTAGCTCACCTTATTAAGATTAGGATCTCTTAAAACTTGACTACCAAATGACGAAGTTCCAAGTTGGTCCTTGTCTACCCTGTATTTTAATTGTTCATTTTGATTATTCACGCCACAATCTCCCATGATTTATTGAAATCTCAATATATTTTAGCTGAGTCAACTTAGAACTGAGAAGAGTCAACTTAGAACTAGATCTAACTTCTAACTTCTAAGAGTAAGAGTCAGAGAAGACACGTTCAGTCTATAGACTAGCACGTTTTGTTGTAAATATTTTATGGTATGGCCACTCCTTTTGGTGTATATCCTGGTGTGGAATACTGTGACTTACACTACTCTTTCAAATTATTTGACATCTAGTCTAAAATATATACACGATATAGATTTGTATGATATATTTGTAATTTTCCGCTGTCACCGTGACTTGCGGCTAATTAACATAAACGGAGACAGATCCATATTATTTCCACCAATCACGGCTTTGGTAACATAAAGCTCACGCCTCCTTTCTGAGTGTATTTTGCATAATTAAAGCTGATGCACACCGAAAGAGTTTTTCTGTGAGTGCCTTTTTGAGCATTAGTCTCAATCATTTAGAATCTTGTGTGGTTGCCACCAACCAAGATATCATAACCAGCCTGTGTGTCCGAGGCTATTTGAGCATATGCTAATTGATTATTAAGTTTGCATTATGTCAAAAGTTGACTATGTAGAATAACCAAATAGCATTTGTACACAACGGCGTTTGTTGACCATCCTCTGTCGGGCACCTGCTCGCACCTGCTGGGAACGCAGATATGGACGTGCTGCGTATCTCGTTAAACTATCTCTGGAGACACAAACGCTCTTTGGTTATTCTACTTATAATAGTATGTCTGGGGGTTTCAATGCTATACGTCAATTATTAATATACATAGACAAAACCGGGTGAGTTGTTAACATTGATGGGCAAGTTCTTGGGGCGTATCACGGCGATATGACAGTCCTGATACAACATATTTTTACAAGGCAGTTCTGGAGGTCGATATCGACTGAAAATACATGCAAAAGACTGATAAAATTAGAAACATTCACACAATGAACTTTGAATAGACCAATATATAAATCTACAAATAAATTATTTTGAAATCACATTCACAGATTGTTTTAATTTGTACATCCTTACGGGTGGGAAGGGTGCCAAGCCCGCTAAGTGGACATTTTGGGGTCACTAGATTTTGCCTGATTTTTATGCTGTCAATTTTTAATGCTGAAGTGCCGGGCACAAATCTACTATAACCCTTAGAAAATACTTTTCCGGGCCACAAGATTTTTTTTCCCGCAAAATGTTTACACTTGTTTTGTGCATCAGCACCAAATCAGAAAAGGCCTCCAGTACATTTGTATCTTGTTCAAGGCAAACAAAATACGTTGTACGCTAAAACACATACACTCTGTACACCATACATTTTTGTAGATTATTTACACATACCGCATTGTTTAGTTAATTAATGATGGTCGTGAGTACGTGGGGAGAAAAACAACCGGCCTCACTTTGAGTCCCCCAATGAATCTGATGTGTATGCGGTGCTATGTCCCCACTGCTACCCCTGGCCCGATCGCGCGACGGGACCGTCGCATCAAGCAAAGCACATGTACATGTAGTTGCAAAAGTTGGCAGTAGTTACGGTGGTGTGGAGTCTGTGGACACCCCTAAGATGCGACTGATCATTGCAGCCCCTTGTTTTTATTTAAACGTAACCCTGGTATCATATTTATTTACAAAATGCATGCGCTTTAATCATTAACCAGTATAGACCTCAGTATTTTTATCACTTTTCACATGGATTGCAGCCTGTGGTGAAGCAAGGCGGGTGGCGACAGTTGCCTGGCTCACGAACCAAACTAAATGAACGTTTTTATAAAAGCATTTTTTTTTTTCAAATCTCATAATCACACGTCATTTTTTTAAAAAGATAATGTATGCCTAGACGAAAAACGCAAAAAGGGATTTATATAATGCTTTATTTGGCTGTTTGAAGATTTATTTTGACCCTGACTCAGTACACAAAATGTTGCCAAGAACACTAATTGAACACATTAAGTTGTAGGCAGACAAAGTATATCCAAAATCAAATAATTATTAACATATGACAATTTCTCGCACACAATACTGTTGTCAATCTTCAAATAAAACTAAAAATATTATCGGTGTTTTTAGCTTTCGCCATACTGGTCTATCAGTTTTGTGCATGAGGCGGGTAACGGTCGCTTCTGCACAGTGATACAGCAGACTCTCCAATTAAGACCACCTCTATATTGAGACCACCTCTATAATAAGACTCCTTTTCACCATCCCAAGCCTTCATAAGCTATTAAAATGATCCTCTGTTTAGAGACCACCTCTCTATTGAGACCGCCTATCACCGGTCCCAAAGGTAGTCCTAATACAGAGGTTCTACTGTATAACTTTTTGTTGGAATTCGTAGTTTGGGTGGAGTGATTGTGGGGACTGTTTATGTCCGAGATAACAAGGGGCAAAAATATATAAATCATAATGTAGATAACTGTAGCCTACCTTTGATACTCTTCCATCGGACATAACCCTGTAGCCAAACCATTCCATTGCATGTGATCTTTTAAATTCATGACCGTATTCTTTGAATATCCCTGAACTGGACTGAAAGTTTGTATTGTTTTTAAATTTCAACATATTAAGTGTAAAATGAAAAAAAAATAAAATAAACAAAACTATACATAGTAGTGCTGAGCATGACGCAACGAATATTCTACATTGTATACTATTTCAGTGTGAGAGATATCTAAGCAAATATGTAAGGGATCGTTCACAAATGACATCACCCGGCAGGGGGGTAGCGAAAGATGGCGAAAGTTGACGGGGGGGGGTCTAGCACTTGGGTGATGTCACCTTTGAAAAAAAAAAAAGTTTTAGTTATTTAATAGTATTTGAACTTACTTTTTCTGACATGTTGCTTGACTTGTGATATATCTATTAGTTGAAATCACATTGCCATGTTTGCTTTATGTTCTAAATACATCCATAAAATAATGGAAATATATATTCAAATGTATTTATATAACGGCACTGTTAAATCAATGTTAAAGGTCATCGCGAAAACCACGTCGCGGGGGGGCAAAGATTACGTCACTTACCAGGTGGGGGTGCTGCAAAGATGACGAAAGGTGACAGGGGGGGCAAAAATGAGGTGACATCATTTGTGAACGATCCCTAAAACGTGTATCTTTCATAAACCACATCAAATGAACAACAGAATAAAATTTCCCCTCTATATATATGGTCAATACAGGCTCACTGGTGCAAGATCTCGTGTTTGCAGAAACTATTTATATTAATATAACATGAAAGATATAGATATTACGTATCTATGATGTCTATGCAGAATTAGGCTGGTATACAGGGACAATGTGGTAACTTGAATAGTAACTTGAATGCAACGGACATGATTACAGTTATATAGTTCACGCTCACCGCCAGTTTACATTGTACATACCTGTTGCAGCTGAGTTTGATCTTCGCGCGAGCTGATTCCTCCCACGCCAGACTCTATCATTGAATCAACTTGTTTTATTGCATCCATAATGGTGGCGATATCAATCTATATTTCTTCACAATACTTAATTCTTAGTGGAAAGTAGTGTCTTGAAGACTATATTCTTGTGTATGTATATGTGAATATTTTCGACGGTGCTAATAGGCTGAACCTACATATCAAGAGCGGTCGGCTCAAACCGGCTCTGACGCTGCTATAATAACCATCTCACGAAATACATACCGCATATCCTGCACTATATCATCAGATTTCCAATGTTATTCAACTTTATTTTATTTATTGTCACATTCAAAGCCAAGAGATTGCAACAATTGTTCGGCACAACTTTCTCGCTGATATATACTTCAGTAATGTTATATACAGTATGCGTGTATAAACAAAGCAAAAAATTACCTGAACGACATATCTACTTCTCTGAGTGAGTACAAGGAAAACTTGTCTAGACTATGACCTTGTACACACTATACAGCTGAGAAATTGCTAATATATTGCACGTAAAATTAGCCCAATCGCAGTATGACAATATCTTTAACTTCGCCTATAAAGAAGTCTTGCAATATTTATATATTACAGCCATAGACATATCCAGGTTTACAGAAAAGGGAGGGGGAGCACCTACGGGATCTTATGGGTATCGTACACGTAATCGATAGTGAACATGCCAATAACTCTACGAAAAAATAAGGTATCTAGGTGGGAAAATGATAGTATGGCCCGTGCATAGTTAGTTAGTTAGGGTTAGTTACAATACAAAACGAACAAACACAATGGCTTTCGGCCCCTCCCCCCACCGCCCCTGCATCTGCCTATGACCGGGGTATGTAATTCACGAGTTATTGAAATATCTCATCATTGAAAAACATAACTGGTCATAAAACATTTGATACATCACCTTATCAAAGCTTAAACGCTAGCCTAGTCTATAACACCTAAAGCCAATACATTATACCATACGTGTAAGCTGTTGCTTGCTGTCATATTGTCTGACTTTTATTCTACTATAGTCACAGAAGTTATCATAGCTGGGCAGGGCGGAATCACGGGAGGGGGGGGGGGGTAATCAAGAGTTTTTGCATGATTGTATGCCTCGGAGGACATGAGTATTGTAGGCCTACTGCACTGTCGTTGAGCTCGTTCGACTTTTACCATTTGCACTTGATCACCTACTCACCATATAGCTAGGGTACTAATACAAATGTATACACACTTTTTACAAGAGTCTTGAATAAATTCTAAACTACTTTCACATTTGATTTTTGAAAAATCACAACTATATTACTTAAAAGAAAAAAAATAGGAGAATATAAATATAAGAGAACTTCGTAAAATGTTTCTTTACTTCTGTATGTTAGTGATATGGTTATAGGGATTATATAGGGATTATAGGGACTGAGTTTACCTGTCATAGCTATACGTATACGTTACATTGGAGTCTGACTAGGGTTGGTTGTATAGCATATGTGATAAATTTGTCTACTTATTTAAATAGATCTAGGTCTATTATCATCATCACACATGCATAGCACAAAAACCATACAGTCTATTTCGTAATGCAATACTTCTCTCTCCTCTGGGGAATGTGCATCTTTATTCCCGAACACCCAGAATGGCAGCTCAACAACCCGACCCCTGGAATACTCTGTGAGCAATATACCCTTGCAGACCAAGCAGTGAACGCTTTCCAAAAATAGATTATACGTAGCATCTCGTATTGTTACATTCTATTTACAACTATTTGTTTGTTTCCTTTCCAGGTTATATGTGTGGTGGTGAAAGTATAGAATGCGTATACTTTTTCTTTATATCAATATGAGGATTGATAAAAAAAATAATGTGTGTTTTATACTAGTATAGTACTATACTGACACACTGCACTAGCATTGATTGCAGTGAAGTAAAATATTCATTGCCGGTACTTGTGATGATACAAAGGACGCCAACGAGTGTTTTCATGGACATAAATCATGTAGATGCAACCAACCGCTTATCATTTCTATCACAAAAAAGGCGACATATACTTAGCAGCCATTCAAAAGTATATATGTGCCAACTGACGTGTAATCTGGCAATATTATTGAAGTTAAACTTGCTGGTTTAGATCTATTAAGAATCATGTTATTAGTGTACAAATAATTTAACCAATTATGCACTGACAGTATTGTTCGTGGGAATAATGACACGATGCGGATGGATGTGGAATACAGGAGGTGTCTATGTCATGTATACTTGTATGTAAATAAGTGTTCCGTCTGCCCCGCAACTATGCATGGTCGTTGCAGGCGAATGGTGTAAACAAAAAATCAAACCCGTCACCAATAAGTTTGATCACAGGATACACATGATACAGAAATCCAATATTCATCAAATCGTTGCAATGTTGTGATGTAATATCGACCAAAAAGCCCGAGAGAAAAAAGGCTTTGGCGTGAGAGCAGCATCAATATCAAGCTGTACTGAAACAGACTATTGAGGAGAGCACAGCAACACAACTGCGTGATGTAGCTAGCCTACATAAAACATCAGAAAACACACGAGTGCTGGATATCTGGGCATATATTTGTTTGCTCGCATCCTTGTAGCGAGCCATTTCAATTCTAAGTGAATTCAAGTACATCTCCTCAACTTTGACATTCAAAGTGCTCTTTTTTGTACTGCAAGGCTTACACTGCAGCAAGGTCGAATCACTGGCGTCAGTGACTTTGCATGTGTACATAGGTGTCTATTCGATAGAGATAATTTCGTGTATATTTTACTGATATACAAATAGTGATAAAGTAGTGACAATGAGTCTGCAAGCGTTACTTAGAGGAGTGTTGAAGCCGACACCAACTTCATTAAAAGTGCTCAGAAATGGGCGGCCATGCACATCTTACCAAATGGTGAAGGAACGCCAGGCAAGCACGCAAACAACGTTCCATGTTGACGATTCACATAAAAATATTCGAGGTCCAGGTTTACTCCGGGATCCACTTACGAATAAGGTACAGATATTTCATATCTGCTTTTGTATCTGCTGCTATTGCTTGGCTTACTTGTTATTATTTGCATTAATTGCTAAATGCCAATTGCAAGCACTTATCTTCATGATTGGTGGCGCGTGTATGTTGTTCATACAAACACAATACGCAAAAATCAATGGATCGGAAGGTGGGGGGGGGGGGGGCTAATACACCGTATTAAACAAACGATGTCGTGAGTCAATCAATAGATTTAATCAATTGTAAGTGTGTACGTGTATTTTGTTTAATAATCTTATCCTCAAAGAAAATTCCCGTGTTTTTCACCGAACTGCCCAGGGACGGATCCAGCGGGGGGCTGGGGGCTGGGGGCTCTAGCCCCCCTTGCCTGCCATATTAGCCTTTAAAGCCCCCCCGCCCCTACAATTTAGCCCCCCGCCCCCCCCCCCATTTTCCCACCAAAATACTTCATTTTCATAGGGTTTTTCATGAAAACCCGTAAGTGAGGGCCCCCCCCCCTTTCCTTATGTTTTCCTTACGTCCCTTTTCCAAAAACCTGGATCTGCCCCCACGCATGGACAAATCTGCATAAGATGCCGAATGTCTTGATCTACGGACGGCCATGTCTTAATAATTGTGACCTATACAGCAGTATCATGAGGGTGCGGATGCCCTTTAAGTGGTTCGTGGGAAATGGCCTTAGAATTAATTAAGTGGGATGTGGGAAATTGGCAAAAATTAAGTGGATAGTGGGAATTTGGGCAATTAAGTGGGAAGTGGGAAAATTACCAAAATTAAGTGGGAACAAATTCTAATTTTAGTGGGAAACTGTAAAAAAAATGCGCGAGTGGGGGTCATGCACGTAAATTTATAACAATTTAAAATTGGTCGTTATAATATCATGTAATTTTTTTGTAAAAGTGAACAAAATGTTCATTAAAAGTACGCATTTGGTTGAGATTTGATGACACTACTACTTACTTTTTTACACGGACTTAACGTTGCAGTCACCATCGCGGGACCTTCAACAGAAGTACTAGTGACTTCTTCTGGTCTTTCTCGTGTCCGTTGTAAAAAAGTAAGTAGTAGTGTCATCAAATCTCAACCAAATGGATATTCCTACTACTAAAAACAGTCTACATAAAGAAAAGTACGCATTTTAGTGGGAAATGAAAATATTAAGTGGGAAGTAGGAAATAAGCTAAAATTGAAGTGGGCAGTGGGAAATGAGCTAGAATTTAAGTGACATAAGTGGGATCTGGACCCCCCCCCCCCCCCCCATCTAGACCCTCTATCATCTTGTGGTAGGACAGCTATATGTCTGTATCAAGCTCCATAATTAACACTTCATCATTATCATCATCTGATTCATCACTGAATTCTGGTACACCGTCTACAGTACATGAGTATATTTCATATAATAAATAGTTTTGCCAATGTGAGCACCCACCCATGACAATTTCTCAGCTTTGAGTAAGTTAATCTTGTCATCCATATTAAGTGATTGATTAGATATTTATCCAGTTCAGCTGAATAAAGTTTCTTTAACTCCTTATTATGGTACAAATCTAACCAATTATATTCATCATATGACTTGTTAGTTCGTGCAGTTTTAATTATAGATCTCGAGTCTATGTCTGTTATAACAAATCTCGGTTTGTTTTCCGTTTACTTTGCTGAATGTTCAGTCTCATGTTGTATGTAATCACGAACTATAACTTTTCAGCAACAATGTACTTTTTACAAAATCCATCTAGAAAACAGTTTTTAATATTATTTATTAAAGCACAAGCATTGTCTCAATAAATATAATACGTGCAAAAATAATATAGAAGCCTAAGTATAATCATTACGCAAACAAGTTTAACGTGTAAGAAGACCCGTTGCGTCGTAGGTCTGTCCACACCAACGCAACTAGTGCCAACTATATCATGTATATGCGACGATGCCCGACTACGAATGAACATGTTCAATCTTTACGACGCGATGTATACTACATTTGTATATTTATGAAATCGTAGCCAACGCAACGGTGCCCGACGAGACGTCTCCTGTCTCGTCTCGTCGCGTTGGCCACAGTCAGTAGCTGTGTGGACGGGCCTTTACAGTGAACATCAGCTTTAAATATAATCATTTCCTTGAAATTTGTGTCGCACCATTTCATTGGTGAGCTACTTTCTGTGACCTTTCAGGCAGGTGCTTCCGGGTGCAGCCATTCTTCTTGACGAAAGAAAACATAACTTCTGGCTTATTTATTTGCATTTCTGACTAACATACATTAACAATGGCTTCGCTATCACGTTGTTTCATTTCACATGTAAAGTGCTCATCATTTAAGCAATCACTTTCGCTCGATCGTTACTCATGTCTAATTGGAAGTGGGTTATGGAAACGACCCTTCCACAGTGACTTCACCCTTCAACAGAAAGATGATCCTATTGCCGGCTCTCACTTTAGTGATTGTAAGGATCGTGGAATGGGAGTTCTTCGCGATCCGAAGTTCAATAAGGTAATAATGTGTAGCATATCAATAACAGGTTTTGTAGACATAGGCACTCCGAGCCGCTTTGTACTTGCTTGATATTTGATACTTACTAAATTATGACCTTATTTCATCTGCACTCGCCAGCTTGGAGCTCTTCTCATAGTCCTTTTAATTCATGTGGAAAGTACTACCACTAGCTTTCATTGCTATATAACTCTATCACATGTCTCTCCGTCTTCTTATTATTAGGGTGATGGGTTTTGCGATGCCTGGGCAGCTTTCGAAAAGGGACTTTGAATTGCACTTTATCAAATTCTGAAGGTTGTTTCGTTGCTTCAGCAATACACATTCACAGGTGATGGCAAACCAACGTCTGGTTCATAATATGTAACATATTGTGGCACAGGTTCGTTCGTTGTAGCAAAGTATTTGATGTTGGAAGAGAGGGGACTTGAATGGGACTATGTGTACAGACCTGTGAAATCTCTCTGAGGAACTGTTTTTTCCTCAATGGACACCGCTCGTGCTGATCCCTGCATTTTCTATTCTTTTCTATCTTTGTTATCACACCAGTTTTTTCCCATCTCGTTGGGCGTGAACCAGTCTTATTCTGGACTGACCCTTCATCATCGATATTCAGTGGTTGTAGCTGCTTCCTAATGTGTGTGCATTTTACTTTTCTATGTTACGTATATTACATGGTAACAATTACCGTATATTGCAAGCAAAATGTATCCACAGTTTGTAGTGTGCAATTATTCAATATTGTATAATGAATTATGTTTTTATTGTTTGCAGGGAATGGCCTTTACATTGAAAGAGCGTCAGATAATGGGTATTCACGGCCTACTTCCTCCTATGGTTTTCACCCAAGAGGAGCAGCTTGATAGGATTGTCAAGAACATCGACAGATGGGATAATGATCTGGACAAATACATTTATTTAACATCCCTGCAAGATCGTAATGAGAAGTTATTCTACCGCGTTGTTTCTGAACACATAGAGAAAATTGCACCTATCATCTACACACCAACAGTTGGGCAAGCTTGTCAGAAGTTTGGATTGATTTTCCGGAAGCCAAGGTAACCTAATTAACTTCATTCTAAGTTATGTCATTTTGTAATGTTTTAGTGCATTATGATTGTATTGACAGTACTGTACATCAATTGAATATTATCATGAATGGAAAGTTAGGAAGCTGCATGTATTAGTATACATTTATCTTTAAATTTCATTGCATACAATTAAAACATGTGAAAATCATATACCAGTAGGTGTCAGACTTCTGTAATGTAGGCATTTGAAATTATGTTTAAAATAAAGCACAAATTAATTATCTAAAAGAGCAGGGATGGCAATCTTCCAGAAATTTGCTATTTCTTCCGGGACAGCGGAAGAAACTGGAAGAAATGGTTTCTTGCCGGAAGAAATGGAAGTTTGGTTTCCGGTCCAAATGATTTGATCATTAAAAGATGTTTTATGTACATCTGAATTAGTATGACTGTCTTTACTAATCAGAACCTTTTATTGGTCAAATATGATGATAACTAAAAGCCTATTGAAAGAAGAAGAAAAAATTATTCATAATTTATCAATTTTATTCAATATTTATCAACTTCATTCATGGACCATTCAATTGTTACATGCATTGTTACATGGATACAGCATTCATTACATATTACAGTTAAAATATTATAAAAAGACACAAGTTCTTTTATATGGGGATATTGAAATGCTTACTATGTTGTGACAAGCATTCTATCAACACTTGTATGGCTTCCTTTATTTCATATTAAGAAGTGACTAACTAGATCAAAGAACAGTCTGAGGAAGGTCTAACATTTTATCTCCCTTTAAAGTCAAGCCACTAAACAAGTAAAGTTCTTACTGTGTTGTAGGAAGATTTTGTTGAATTCCAATTACATTTTACTTGGGATTCATAGAATTAGCTACATTTATAGTTCATAGCTAAATACAGCAAATACATAATACATAAATATACATACAACTATTGCAAAGAATTTGGTATGTATGCTAGCATTTTTAGCTTGAGTCAAAATTATTATTTGGTTATCATAGATGGTTATTATTAGGTAAAAAAGGTACAAATTACTTGTGAAAAAAATATGGAATTAGGTATTTCTTCCGGACGGAAGAAATGTGGAAGTTTCCGCTAGCGGAAAAAATTGCCAACCCTGTAAAAGAGGTGAAAAGTGTGTACCATGAGCGATGTTTGTCTATGTATATATATATATAGTGAATGTTCATTTTCAGAGGTCTCTATATCACCATCAATGATTTGGGGCACGTACATGACATTCTCGGCAATTGGCCCGAACAACATGTGAAGGTTAGTAAGTGAATATATTTTGTGTAAACCTAGCCACAAATGCACTTGATGACCCAGGAAATGTTAACAATGAATGCTATTGTGGATTTTTTAATCGGGAAAGTTCTGATACCAAAACCGCACTTCAGGGGAAGATATGATTCACCATTACAATATAATAATGGACCTGCCAAAAGGAGCAGTTACAATAGGTTGGACTTGTGAAACATAGCCGGCCCTGATCTGCACATTTCCCTATGGTAGAAAGCCACATGTTGCAGCCATAAAAAAAGAATACTATTGCCAGATGTTAAATCCTTATATGTTTAGTTTATTTTATTTATTATAGTGAAAATGTCCAAACATATACATATAAGTAAAATTAGATTAAGAAAAAGAAAACTTAAGATCATTATTTGGCCTATAGAGTCACTATTTATCTTGAACCAAGTTAGTTTTACCATTGCATAGATATACACAAATATGTATTTGTTATTAAATACAAGAAAAAAGTACATGATATAATTGAATTTATCTTGAACCAAGTTAGTTTTACCATTACATACATATACACACATATGTATTTGTTATTTAAGACAAGAAAAAAGTACAGGATATAATTGAATGTAGATTATTACATCATCCAGGATACACCTTTTTTTTCCGTATATTGAAACTTTGCAATAGAAATTTTGATGTAGAATAATAAAATTTAGTAAACACAATATTCATGTAATTTTTATTTCACTTTTGATAGCCTTTAATCACGTAAATAATCATATTGAGTGCATCTAAACATAAAGTGTCACTGGGGAAAAAAAGAGTAATAATTACTAATTCGTTGGGAAATAGAAGCTGTTAAGATGAAGCTTGGGTTGAACAGTTATAACCTTCAAATTAGTAATTATCATTCCTAGTATGTTGTCTTGAAATCATGGTTTTCGGATAATCTCTGTTATATAACATTCATATATTGTTACATACAATATAAAAGTTCTGAATATTTTTTGATAATATTCAGGAACATCATTATCTGTTATTGATATGATATGTGCACATTTTTGTAGGCTATTGTTGTGACTGATGGAGAGAGAATTCTAGGCCTTGGAGATTTGGGGGCGTTTGGAATGGGTATTCCTGTAGGCAAACTTTCTCTGTACACTGCCATGGGAGGAGTCCCCCCTCAGCAGTGCTTGCCTGTCGTTTTGGATGTTGGAACCGACAATGATGTGAGATTTCTTTGTTATATAAGTAGTTTGATATACTAATTTTGTTTCTGAAATTTCTTTTATACTGTGATGTCACAATAGTAATATTTTTTGTTTGAATTTTGTTATTCTAATGTTCAAACGTTTTCATACCATTTAGGTTCCTTGGTTTATATTATACTGAGACAGTTAGCATGTCTTTCATCATGTATCATAGATATTAACGATAGTGTAGCATTTTTATGGATCTGTTTTGTGTTAATAAGATTATCAATTGATGAAATATTTGAATAATGATTAATGTCTTATGTTTGATGTAAATGCTAAAACTTTAAAGTAATGTGCCACAGAAACTTCTAAATGACCCAATGTATATTGGGTTGCGTCACAAGCGTGTACGAGGCCAAAGATACGATGACCTTATTGATGAATTTCTGGAAGCAGTTGTGAACAGGTATACTGTAAGACTATTGATGCCATCACTGGCTTCTAGTTGGATAATTGTAACTATTGAAATATGTAGCATTTTATTGTTCTTTATTTGTTATTGTTTTGTTAATTTACTTTTTGTGATCTACAGTAGAGCCTCTCTATTAGGACCACCTTTGGGATCAGTGTTAGGTGGTCTCATTAGAGAGGTGATCTCTTATACAGGGGTTCATTTTGGTAGCTTTATGAAGATGTGGGAATGTGAAAAGTGGTCTTATTATGGAGGTGGTCTTAATTGGAGGTTCTACTGTATTCCTTGCTAAAGGGGCTGTGATTTTGTATTTTGAAAGCATGGTTAAAGCATTGTTAAAGAAAAACTCATTGATCAATTAAGTGCTCATTTATTACTCTACATTTTGCTGCATAACATTCATATTCATTATGTTCAATTATCTTATTCTGGGATACAACAAAACATCTATGAATTATTGAATAAGATAAGCTTTTCTGTATTGATTTGTTCTGCTTTACCAATAAAGTCTTACGGTTGCTATGCCATGAGACTTCATTATTCATATGCAGCTTTTTTACCTTCTATAATCCCAATTTAAGTGCAGAATTTTTTAATTTTTATGTGATAAGAAGGTTCAATAATTCTTGATTGATCAGTGGTGGTAGTTTCTGGCACAAATCACTACGTTGTAATCAGCTACATATTCACACATTGCATGTTTCCCTTGTTATTTGACAGAAAGTTACCTGCAATTGCTTTATTTGTGCTTTATTACAGGAATCATTGCTTTTTTTCTTTCCAGTGCTTTCTTTAATTTTTTTCCAAGCTCACAATTTTGCTCATTTGTAGGTGGTCTTTAGCTGCCAATGTGAGAAAAAAACGTCACAAATGTTAACTTGTTTTGCATGGCCATTTTAAGATGTTTGTTTTTTCTCTCAGTCCCTTTTATCAGATCCTATGTACATTGGTCTGAGGCACAAACGTGTGAGAGGGAGTCGCTATGACCAACTAATTGAAGAGTTTATGACATCCGTTGTGAGGAGGTAAAATACAACCCGGTTGAAAATGTAGCCCAACTTTATAATACTTGAGTACATGCACATGTTGTTTTAGTATTTTGCGTACACTGCTTCTTGGTTTGATTGCAGCCTATGCCTCACATGAGTGATTGTTTACTTCATGCACTAATTCATTTGTTTGTTTTTTCATATTATATTTTTATGAGTACAATACCTTCAAAGTTAGCTCATTCTGTGTTTCATGTGATGATTTTAAAGATATTTTTTTGTTCTCTGTGTTATCTCTTCTGTTTGATACATGTCATACTATATGTGTTTATTTTAGTTTAGCACCTTGTGTAAACATTAAAAATGAAAATGCATTTTTTATAATTTACTTATACAGCTACTAGTTACATTGATTCAGTCAATGTAATTGAATATATTAGACTAAGCCAATAGCATTAAAATCATATCACAGTTTCATGTCAAATTAGAAATTTTTTGACCCCTTTATAACATTTCTTATTTATAAATAGTCATAATTTTTTTTAAAGTTATTATTAATGTTGCAATGTAAAGAACACAATTATTGGTATTGTAGGTTTGGCCAGAGCACATTAGTTCAGTTTGAGGATTTTGCTAATAGCAATGCCTTCCGATTGCTAGAAAAGTACCAAGGTATGTATTTATTACATTGAATATGATCAGGGTCCTTTACATAGAATTTTCCTTTAAGTAAAAAAAAATATTGTAAAAGATGCCTGATAAAGTGACAGGTCTTTAAACTTTGTGTATATATATCCACATGCATGCATATAAGAATAGTTCTTTATACTGTTGATTCCATATGATAATTATGAGCTGTTTTATTGTTTAATAATGTACATACCCTTGCAATGCGATCTTACTGGACACAATGCTCTGTTTTTCAGACAAGTACCTCACATTCAATGATGACATCCAAGGAACTGCTTCAGTGGCTGTTGCAGGCATCATTGCATCGATGAGGATTACAAACACCAAGCTTGCAGACCACAAATATTTGTTCCAAGGAGCTGGAGAGGTACTTCATAATTTCAGTTTATTGTTATTTAGTGCATGTATCCAAGTAAAAGCGCCCATAGAAATGCCCAAAGGTCATTAACTCTTTGACGGTCGCCGTATTTTGGACGTGTGACGTACATTCACATCACACAAAGTCATTGATTTTAAGATTTTATTGTCGCGGATTCTGCAGGTTTACTGAAGAGTCCAAATAGTATTATATTTACACAGGAGATATGAAATGCGATGTAGATTCTTATTTTCACACTTCGAGCTCATAATATTTTGCATTTTTAATGAAATGGCCATCGAAGCCATCCGATGTTTTATCTCTCGATTCAAAACATTGTCATTTGACAGCCCGAGGTGATCCGATGTTATGGCATGAAAGCAAGGCGTTTTGTGACATGTAACCTATCCATCAACGTAGAAAGGCATGCTAGACTTTATGGAATAAAAGAAATTATTATCAGAACGAATTTTCACTTACAAATCTAAGGATTTCCTCGATGCTTCTTGCCAGCCTGCTAATTTTTCGTGTCGCACTTGACATTGTTTCAAATCTACCTCGGTGACGTAATGCACAGGCCAGACATGCTCCTGAGAAAGATGACGATGCTTCTACATCGTATCCGCCAAACAGTGGTGGGTTTTATAAATGCTTACATTTCATCATTATCGTTGAAATTTGACATTTTCCGGTGAAATATTTTCATTACATCTTTTTTCCGCTTACCTCTATCAAAATGTGTCATGTCATCATCGGAAATGCTTCTGATTGGTCGAAACAGTAGCTGGTGCCCCATCATGCACGTTTTGAAATGCTACTACGAATAATAGACCACGTTGACAGGCTACACCCTCGGAAATGGCGTAAACACACGAAATATAATGAAGGAAAAAATTATTTTTGTGAGGTCAGGGTACACCGCATGCTAATGAGATGTTTATTAACAGATAGCACAATGGACGCCCGATTGTTTGATACTAAGACTGATGGGAGTTTACAACTAAATATTATTATATTTCGAGGGCAAAGTAGAGTTCAGAAAATGGGTGTTTCGCCTATAAATATGTCTTCTTTAAATTTATTGTATTATTTGCTACTAAAAGTGGTTATATCAAAATATTGTGAAGACTAACGAATGGAGCAGGCGATTTTGAGTCACCACGTGGCCTTGTATAATGCATGTGACAAACGCTTTGATAGTTACGAGAGTTAGAAGAATGTATGTTTTAGGCTCATTTTTCGGCATGCATTAAGGCATAAATGCCTTTCCGACCGGCAAAGGGTTAATAGTAAAGAAATTCATCTGCTACTTATTTATCATAGATCATCACATAAAAGTAATTTCAAACCTTTCTACTATGTGTCCAAAACCTTTAAATTTTCAGGTATTAGTTTATATTAGTATATTGTTTAGAAAATGTTAGAATGAAGAAAATAGAAGTATTGGCTCTTCCGTATATGCATTGTATGTTCACTTAATCATCAAGTGGACATCTTCACATCTGTATAGCAGTTCAAAATAATATAATTCACAAATTGAATCACCATATAATGTCAGACAAAATAATTTGTAGTGTTCACCATGTTTCAGGCTTCAATTGGAATTGCCAAGCTGCTGTGTATGGCAATGGTAGAAGAGGGAACACCTATTGAGGAGGCTCGCAGCAAGATTTGGATGGTGGATTCCAAAGGCCTGCTCACAAAGGTTAATTCCTCAAAATACTACTTTTTTGTCCAATAGAACCATACAGTTCTTGAGTTGTACATAGTTTCTCAAACATGTCCTTAAATTTTTTTCTCTGTTTTAGGGTCGGGCAAGTGGTGGGATCACGGAGCACAAGGAGGAATTCTGTAAAGATTATAAAGACATGAAATCTTTGGAAGAAATCGTGCAAGAAATAAAACCATCGGTTGCTATTGGTGCTGCTGCTATTGCTGGTGCTTTTACACCAGAGTTCATCAAATACATGGGTGAATTCAACGACCGTCCAATCATATTTGCTCTCAGCAATCCAACCAGCTTGGCAGAATGTACTGCAGAACAGGCCTACACGTAAGTAATTAAGATTATTCTGGGCTATCGCTAGACCCATCTCAAATTTAGCCAATTGGCTAAACGACCACATTTTTTTTTAGCCAATTGGCTAAAGAACTAAATTATTCTTTAGCCAATTGAATTTCTTTTTCGCCAAGCAAAAACCTATGTAAATTAATTAACAAGGTAATGATAACACAAACATATTACTTTTAGTTACTTTGACAATATTTCTACTTTAAATATCTAAATGACATCTGATAAAATTGTGTTTAATTTTCCGAAGCTCCGTCGAGAATGATGAAGGTTACATAACTTTCAAAACTTGAAAAGACCCTGCTGATGACTGCTTTGCATCAACCAATGAAGTACATTGGCCAATAATGGATACAAACTTTTGATAACACATATGCACTATAGTTTCATAATTTTAAAGCAATTTTTTCTGAGGGTGGCCCGGTGGGACTTGATGAAGGAGACCTAGGCACATCTCCTTTCGAAACCTCGGCGCTCAGCCATTGGGCCGCCCGCGTTGACAGGTGTCATGCCGGGGGGGGAGTAGGGAGGGGGCGTGGGGGTGGATATACTTCCATTTTCGTTCATATTTTATAATTGCATTGTGAGATTCAAACGGCTGCATTTATTATTAAAAACTAACCTAGTCTACCAGCATTAATTCTTTATTATTAAGAAACACCAACGAACGTTTAATCCATGGAATTTGCAATAATATTGAGATCGTTCTAAACACATATGCTCACCGGTTGCTAGATGTGAAACTATAAACCACTGCATCGTTGAATCACGTTTTATTTACTCACGATGAAAGTGTCGATATGGCAGTCAATGGCAGGATACTTTCACAATACAAATGATTAATATATAATTACGGAAAACTGGCTGTTACTTCTTTTGCCCACCACCCCCGACGAAATTCGGACATTTATCCCCCTTTGCTCTTATCAGTGGCGTTTTAGGGCTTCAAAACTAGACCCGCGCCCTGCCTTACTACTGTGTGCATGTTGCCATATGCACCATACCTTTCACTCTACTCATTTAGGCCACTGCTTCACCGAAACCGCTTGACAATGCTGATTCAATGAAAGTGTGATATTTTTCCTCTCCTGGCGCTCACCACAACAGTTTTGTCACTTAAAAACTTCAACTTGCGCAATGTCAGTAATGTCGAAATGAGTTCACAAGCCACACACATTCAATTATGTTATCATTTATGAGAAAACTGCTTTGAAATGGTCAAAAAATACCTAGCACGATAAGTGGAAGCGGCCATATTTCCGGTCACTTAGTCAATTCGACGCATTCGTTTATTGGCTGATACAATGTTTGTTATTACACAATTGTCCATGGGTCAATCTGCCGAACAAAGGCGTAACAAAGCCGCTATTATCCATTTGTCAACCTCCCAGGGTCAACCTAAACAAAGACATTGGTCAATCTAAATAAGGATGTATCAATTGTTTGGCGAAATAGCTTAAGATTAAAAAGAAAACGAAAAATTTTGATTAAAATATGTGATGAAACGACAAAGGATTCGTCCGAGCCGCTGAAATAGGACGTTATGATTCCCTGTTGGAGGTTGATGCCGTTGCAAACTAAACTTTCTTACAATGGATTTATTTCAATGTAAATAGTTTTTCTGTTATAAACTAATACCACACATACATATAATAATAATGGATATAAATAAACGGTATGTACAATTGTATTCGAATAAAAAAAACCGGCCGGTTTCCAACAGTTTATGCCGTGTAGGCTGTTTTAATTGTCGGACTTCCATTATCGCCATACTCCCCTCAAAATAGACTCCGTAGGAGTCGGGCCAGCTAGTTATATATAAATATGCAAAATATTGGTTTTATTTAAGTAAATTCCTCACGCCGCCATCTTTGTTGTCATTGCGTGAACGGCGTTCTGAAATGTTGTCAACTAGAATGATTGATGGCGAATGGCTTTCTGACATTTAGTCTCTATTTGGTGGACAAAATTCGTTTTTTACGAATTTTTCTTGAATGAAAATCATGATTCGCCACATTGACGAAAGAGTAAGCAAAATCTCTCGCCCATCCTTAAAATCTCTCGCCCATGGCGATAAAACAAACTGACGCGCGTGCCCAGTTATTAACAGAAGCAGCTGCAGTGCTGGAAAAAATCATGATAATATGTAAAAACAATGCAAAAGAGTTTTCCAGGCCATGTAGAATGTGTGCGTTCTTTTTTTTTACTATTTTATTTCCTGTTACAGACTAACAGATGGCCGTGCGATTTTCGCAAGTGGTTCTCCCTTTGACCCAGTAACGGTGAATGGCAAGACTTTCTACCCGGGTCAAGGCAATAATGCTTACATCTTCCCTGGCGTGGCTCTTGGTGCAATCGTCGCAGGTGCTCACCATGTAACCGAAGGAATGTTCTTGAAGGCATCACAGGTGAGCACTACTTGGAATGTTTCCTTGTGTTTATACAATTAGCCACACACGCAAAAATTAATGAAAATAATGAATGGTTAATCTGGTTTTAGTTGCTGTTGCAATGATTTTAACGTTATCTCTTGCAGACTCTGGCCAAACTTGTGAGTCAAGATCATCTAGATGAAGGCCGTGTATACCCACCTCTGGCTGGGGTCCGTGAGGTTTCTACTAAAATTGCCGCAAGGATTGTTAAATATACATATGACAATAATATGGCTGCTACCTACCCGGAACCTGAGGATAAGGAAGAATTCGTTAGGTAATTTTTGAAAGACATTAATGCGTTATTAGTTCAAAGCGAATTGCTGTGTTTGATGATTTTTTATATGTATTTGGCCTATTACTGTGTACCATTAACACTATCATTACCACTATACTTCTTAGTTTCGCCCCATGAGCGCAGATTCATAAACAAATTTTCTTTTACAGTGCTAAACATGGAAAATGATTTTCAAGAACTTAAATGTCTGCAAATATATACTAAAGTAGACCGTTGACGCGTACTAGTAGTAGCTAACTAGTAGCTATCTAATACATTGAGCTTCTGTAGGCCGAGTATTAAAATAATGTAGATTGATTGTGCAAGATTGATTAATTTTGTGAAAATCCATTTTTTACCCATTGTCTGAATATTTTTGGACTTCTAAGTGCATCCACTGAGATTTACTTCTGTCACTAGGTGAAGAAGTCTGATGATATTCAGACATGGTAAAAAATGGATTTTCACAAAATTAATCAATCAATTTTGATAAAAAAAGAGAGAAAGAAATCCAATGAATCTATTTATAAAATTATATGATATTGTAAAACTTTGTATATATTGCGGTTAAGTATAACATTAATTGAACAAGTTTACATTTTCTTTTCTAGACGTCACCAGTATGATACAAGCTATGAGAGCTTCACACCAGTGACGTACAACTGGCCAGGCTTCAGCAACTAAAACTACAGGCAAGGTGAATTATTGGTTTAATGTTATTGGTTACACACACATGTAGATTTAATCTAATGCGTTGCTTGTGTATTCAATGCCAATCTCAGAGATAATTAGAATTGTTATGAATTTTTGTTCTTTGTATGGTTTCGCTAGTTTTTATTATCTTTGGTTTGTGTTAGGTGACTGGCAGTCCACAGAAGGCTCAAGCTACTCTAAAATGGAAATGCTTTGTGAAAAGTTGCTATTTTTGGAGAACACTTTTATAATTGATTGTGATAGAACCTCAATGTGCTGTTTTGATGTCCTTCATTTTATCCTTTGGTCCAAACGTTGGATATATTTATGATACTGTGATGGCTTTGAACAAATGTATCCATCTGGTTTATGTGTAGTTCATTTTTACATATGTGACAACTCAATAATGATATCTAAATTTTATTCATGTAAGCTACATGCATTTTTCTGTGGTCATTAACCTTCTAAAGTGCATATACATGTGAACAAATTCCATGTATCAGAGATAATATACCTCCAGGTATGTTTTTGTGATTTATGGTTGGGAGGTGTACTGTAGTTTTGTGAACTCATTAGCCCATCAGATTTGTAGTATTGTGCTGTACAATTGATATTCTGCCCTTTGTAGTTCTTATAGTTAAGCATTTTTTTTTTTTTAGTAATGACTCCTAACATTAACAAACAGCACACAGGGTATGCTTAAAGTTAATTTGTTAATTAGATTTGGAGTCCATTTTTCTAATGTAGTTAAGAAGAAAAGGACAAAATTATGTGAAAATTGTGTCTCAGCTCGAAACAATATTTTAACTGAACTAACATTTGAAAGATTTGTAGGTTATTTTGTACTGGCTCATCATGCACATGGAATCTCTGCATTTAATATAGGAAATTTTATGTACACTTTTTAACTTTTTATTTGGTATTTATGTCATTAGCTGATTTTCTTTTTATTATATAGGTATATTATAAAGGAAGTGTTGAATCTGTAAATGTATGTTTATGTCAAATAAGTTTCAAATGATATGTCAAGTGGAACATATTGTTCCCATATGTTTTATCATGTTTACTCATCTTCCACTTAAGTAATTCTTCTCAATTGGACATCTAGATCTAAATATGTTGTGAATCTCATGAATTTTAAGATTTGATGCAATACATTGTATTGGATTTCAAATGGACAAAATAAAGTATTGTGTGAATTCTCTTTGTCAATTGTGTATAATCATTGCAATTTAGAATTATTTTGTGATATGATAAAGTATCTCGGATAACATCTATACTAGAGCATAAATCAAGCCTAAAAAACATGACTTGGCTCCCATTGTCTTGAGCCTGCTAGTTGCGTCTCTTCAGCTCAGCTGCTGAAGCAAGCATTGTGTTTCATTCGTTTGTAACTATAATCAACTTTTATGGCTCAAGAGTATCCATCAGAAGTTAAAGATTTTTTAACCAATGCTTTAGTTAACAAGAACGACTTACCAAGACATTGTTACTGAAAGACATTTATTAATGATGTGTTTTGGTTTGACAGTTAGATCAGCTGCACCTGGACCCTGTTTTCAATTTAATGCTTCTTTAAACAAATGGGAACTTCTTGGAAGATGTCCATTGGGTAGAAATGTAACTATGGAACCACTGTCCAATGGTTTTTTACATGTCGAGGACTGTGGACAAGACGAGAAGATGTTCCAATTGTATGATACAGACAAAAAGGAAAGATGCAATTTACCATCACTACCGTTTTATGCATGCATGTCCATTGCATGTGTTGGTAAAGAAGTGTTTGCTTTAGGAAAGGAACGTCGTGAAAATGGGGTATGGGGTAGCACATTTTTGAAAATAAATACTGTTGCAAAAGAAAATGCTTCATGGGAGCCTTGCCGGCAAATGTTTTCACAGGTAAACAGTCCTATTGTTGCGGTTGCCGGAAATTACATCTGTTTTATCTCAACAAGGTGTTTTATCTCAAACAGAGTTACGGTCATCATTTTCATTTGGATTGATTTTTTATCGCTATAATGTTACTACAGACACCTGGCATCACCTTAGAGGGCCAGGCTTTTCATCGTTAGGGGTTATCATTGGATTTGTTCACAGTTATTCGGGAAACTTGTTTTACATGAGTGACTGTCCCACAGACCCATTTGTTGGTTTGTGGTACGATATAGAAAGTGATACATGGGAAAGGATTGATTCTGGTGGATCACCAGCAACATCATGTGCTGGTAACGTAATTTGCTTACCACACGATGACGAACTTGTAATGTTGTTGGTTGAAAAAGATCAGGTCTACAAAAAGGCTTTCAATATGATAACCCTTAAATGGGCAGACCCATTACTTCCATTTCCACAAAACTTCTTCTCTAAAGAAAACTTCCTCCAGGTGACCGCATGCACACCTTCCCAACGTAACTACATGTCTCCAAGATTCAATATGACTATTATTTCTTCATCAAAAATGCGAAAGATGATTGTTATTAGAAAAGCTTATGAATGGGAACATGATTGTGTAGTTTATGTAAACACTTGCCAAAATGTTTGTACAATCTTCAATTAAATTGTTAGAGAACATTTGAAATAATTTTTTACTGTAGTTTTGAAATGTAAATTTAATTAAGTCTTTGTATTTGTAGACTTGAGCTAAACTATAACTATGGAGGCATGCACACCCTAAATACAGAAGCATACACCTGATTCACTTCTCTTGGGACCAGCATTGTTTTGTTTAAAAATTTCACTTTATTTGGGAGTATTTTCATCTTTTGCAGCCATCACAAATTAAACTTCTCTATAAGAAAACGACACTGTTATCAATGTGATTTTATTTTAATGGAAGTCTCATTTTCTTCATTCTATACAGTTCTACAACTGGTAAGCCATCAAACAAAATTAAAATACTATTAAGTTATATTTTGTCACCATCACTATGTACCAATACTATTTTATTAGAGTAAGATATACACTGTAATAATAATATTGCTATTGAGAGAATAACAATATACAGGGCTAATATATAGGGTACTTCTTCTTCAATTAGTAACATATATTTGAAAGATAATAGAGAAATGAATATGATAATTGTACAGTAGTAGCAATAAGACTATATTTCAAAATCACACAGTATTAACCACTCACTTATTTTTCATATTTTTTTTAATCACAACTGACTACATAATTATTCAGACTACAATTCTTTAATGGAAAAATGCTTTGCAAGTTTGTATGTAAACATGTATTTACTTTTCAAAAGTGTAAATTAATGTAGGACATAGTAATAAAATAAGTAAAAAAAATCACTGCAATCACAACATCCTCTTTTCATTCATTCAAGCACCATACCAAAATTAAATCAGCGCTATCTTAAAACAGTTACACAAGTATATCAACATTATTTGAATTATATGCCAAGTAAAAAGTTTAATCGTAATATACAATCGAACATGATTTATTTTCATGAGCCCTGTACTTTTTTTCTATACAACTATCATTACAAAGATTGCTATATACACATTCATATTTACACCAAAATGAATGACAAGTCTAAACATTAGATAATCATTACATTACCAAATAATATAGAACAAATGCTTCTTATAGTTATTATGCACATATACTTCTGGAAGTTGAAATTCACAAAGGCCAATAAAAAAACTAATATACTCTGCATTTATGGTGATATATTCTGTCTTAGCAAAACTATTTATCACAAAAGTTTCACAAACATACATTAAAATCCGCAGTAATAATTATCAATACTATGCACAACATTAATTTGATCAACTGTATTGAATTTGAACAACTTCAATCTTATTTTATTATCTTGTCATGTAACATCTCAAGCAATCAAACAAACAGACATCCATTCAAAACTTAATTTGACATACTGCTACTAATAATAATCTATTATTCTATTAGCTGATTAGTTAGAAACTTTTAATTGGAAATTATAATTTCATAAAACACATCAAGTCAGGATAGGTGAAAATTTAACCCAATTCTAATGGCCACAGCGCCCAATCAAGTAGCAATAAATACGGTAGTGTTTGCAGGTTGTTTCACAACTTATGCCATTTAGGCTTTAAATAGCAAAAATATACAATTGCAGACAGCCAGTATTTCATGGTTTAAGGTTTGATTCCCTTCCAAAAGTATGGAGGTTTCCTGACTTGTATAATCATGTAGACAATGCCTTACAATTGAGAACATGAAGATTTAATGCACAATTGAATTTCATATGTAATATTGCAGTTTTTTTCTCGGATTGACACTGCAATATTGAACACGAGTAAAATGTGTAACTTGAACAGATGAATATCGAACAAATACATGTAGTTGAATTAGTAGAATTACGGTTAACTCTTTCATAAATCCTAAATTAATGTCATTAATCAGTATATCGACCAAACTGATCAGGATAGAAAATCAATATATCTTTTCTGTAGCTAGCATTGAAAATGTAGTTGATTCCACACTACTCATCACACCCGTAGCATAATTTTGGCTAGGAAAATAACTTTTGTGTAAGCCTAATGCATATTGACCAGGACTGCTGTAAAAAATGGTTGGGCCCTGGTATACAGTGCCAGAGCCTGGAAGTATTCCATTATTCGGAACCTCTCCAGAGAGAATAGGTTGAGGTGTGAGAGGGAAGAGCTTGTCTTGTATTTTAGATTCATACAAAGAAGTATGAGTATACACAATTTTGAAGTGAATTCATACATTTGAAAAATTCTATCTATTTGGTACATTCACCAGTAAAAATATATTTTCAACACATCTTTAAAATAGTATTTCTATAATTGGTAATGCTCCTTTAAATATGAAATGTTTTTCCTCGGATCGAGTCTTAATTCAAATAAATACACCAAATTTCATTGCATCACTCAGTTCACTTATACTAAGCATTAATATTGCACATTTATATTTCACTTTCACGTTGCAGTATTTACATGAAACCTAAGCATTATATAAAATGTACAAGATTTACTAATTTCCTTTTGATATTCCAAGCTGTTAATTTGTTTAATATTTCATAACTTCTTGATACGTTTAATCAAATTATATATATGGTATAATGCACCAATATTTAATTTTCTAAATACTGTATAAGCATACTTCAAATAAAACTAGTCCTAGTCATCATCTGACCAATCCATTCCATCGGCATCTTCAGCTTCTTCTTCAGAATCTCCTTCTTCTAGAGCTCTACGTCGCATTTCAAATGCAGCTTCCATAATAGACTGAACATCAAGACCACCAGGCTTACGGGCTGCTTCTTTTTTCTTCTCTTGTCTTTCTACTTTCTTAAGTTGGATACCTGTATTGAACAACATAGTAATGAAGTCGATATTTGTAATACATGTAATACAGATAACTGAAAATATAACATGGATGTCAAAATTATGAAATCTTTAAGTTATAACCACACATAGTTAAAGCACTGAAATACAAGAAAAAAAATCTTACCTGTACGTATGGCCTCTAGTAGGTCACTTCTAGCATCCTGGATGGGATCTTGCTTGACCTCAGCAACAGGTGCAGCCTCTTCTGATGGAAGCGTTGATCCAGAACTCTCATTTTCATACGCACCTCCCTAGGTAGATGTAACATATGTTGTTTTAGACCAAAATAGAACTGCAGTTGGTAGCCTCTTGTTACAAAAGCCTTTGTGAGCTTTAGACCAGACTTTACAATCCAAATAAGCAGACGCTAAAGTAATCATTCTAATATCTAAATTATTTAGTCTCTATGAACTTCCATTCTGTTTTCAAAAAGGTTTTTGAAAATAGATTGGAAGTTCATTACCATCACTAGAGAATGGATATAAATTACATTGCTGTAAATGTGAATGTAAATGTGTAAATGTGTAAATGTGTTGGTTTATAGTCTTGATCCAAGTTTTGATCTCACGACTTTACAATTTACACCAAGTCATTGGCCCACTTATTGATCAATTGATCATTTCTCATAAGCTTGCATCAGCTGTACACCATATAAACAATATATTTAATTATTCTAATCATTATATAGAAACTAATGTGAAACAGACTTTATGTTGTAACATAAATGAAAGCTATGAACTTTATAGCTTTCATTTATAATACAAAAGTGATCAGGAACAAACCTGATTCTGCATAAAATGTGCCTGATTGCCTCCATTCACCATTCTGGGGGCACCTCCCAGCGGAGGTGGTGGTGGTGGTGGAGGAGGCGCACCACCTCCCATGTCTGGCGGTGGTGGAGTCGGGGGTGGTGGTGGCATGGAGCCCATCGATCCAGGAGTGTCCACCTGCAACAGTGTATGAAATCTTCTGAAACATGTTTTCTCAGCAAACTACAATTCGAAAAGCAGTTTTATGCAAAAAAATTAAACTATGTGTTAGCAATCATACCTAGATCATGGAATCTTTATAGCCAGATTAGGTTTATCATGTATATCATTGACAAAATAAACATACATTAGACGGGGAATTTAAGTTGTTTTTCATCAGTTCTGAATACGAATTTGGCCCCTTTTTATCATAAAAATTACAAACATCCTCAATTTTGGAAAGGTTGCTGGCATAACCACACAAATCTTTATAACAAATTACTGAAAACAAAAACAAAAATCAATTCTTATTACAAAAACAAAAAAATAACATTAAAAAAGCCAATGACACATACTGGTGTTTGTTGGGTGACCAATGGTAGTGGAGGAGGTGGAGGTAAATCCATGCTCTCTGGCGTACTGCTCTTGCCAGCAATGCTTAACTGTGGAGAAGGCGTCTGCTCTCTTCTCATCCCAGGTGAATCCCTAAAAGGCATTTTAAACAGGTATTTAATATATGAAATTAAGAATTAAGATTATTTAAAGCGGCAAATAAGAAAATGCTTTCATATGAAGCAATTTCAAGTATTCTACAAGTTGACTCAATCCTACCTGATGTGGCTGGGTACATGGCCTGCTGGCGAGTAGGGAGGCGTCTGTCTGTGGTTCTGCTCTCCAGGCGGCGGTGGAGGAGGCGGTAAACTACCACGACTTGCACTCAAGTTGCTGTCCGAGTCCATCCGTGTGTTCTGTAAAGCGCCAGGAGGAGGGGGAGGCGCCTACAACAAGAACGCAGAGGTGAATCAAATGTTATTTTACATATCAATCCCAGTATTGATGCAGGTTTTAACTTCAAACATGGTCAGCATTTGGCCATGAGCATCACGGTGAAATTTCAATGCATGTGCTTGAAATATTTGAACATTCACATCCAATATTGGAGTCTGATTGTAACTCTAACTCGTCGAATGGTGTGCACTGGAGCAACTGTGTGGTATATAGATTGCATTAGTAGATGTAAATTAAAGAATGAGACCAAGCGTGACCTGTTGTGGCCTGGCTGGACTCTGCATGCCTGCTGGTGTGCTGCTGCGCGTGTTGCGGCGACTCGGCGAGTTGTACGGCGACTCCTCGTGGTTGTTATAGAACTCTTGCTGGTTCTGCTGCAGCAAAAACACAGTATTTTAATCGAAGGAAATGATTGTTATGAAGTCTTCATATATGTATACATCAACGGCACAAAAAAAGTATCTTGTTTGAAAAACTGCAAAGAACAATTTACCTGTGCTTGATTGTATTGAGGAGGCAATTGGTATGGAGGTGCCTGACTGTATCTACCGTCTTCCACTGAACTTGGCGTTCTTTGCACGGGCCCATTGTTATATTGTTGATGCTGCTGCTGCTGTTGTTGCTGGTGCTGTTGGTAACTCTGGTGGCTGCAGAAGAACATATTATAGTAGGTAACGCTTATCTCAAAGTTGAAGTGAAGTGAAGAATTGATAGTCTTCTGGCTTACATGTTCCATAAAATGCTGAATAAATGCCTGAATTTGAATAATTGCTCAGGGGTTGATTTAAGAATCAATGTTTTCAAGGAGTCTTCAATTAAACACCCGGTGACTCGTTTGTCTGCTGATAAAACATGTAAATCATGCCCAATCAATAAGATGAAATAAATATTAACGTCGAAAATGACACTGTCCAATGAATTTAAAGCCTACACTGTGTTGTAATAACCAAATAGTCTGCCAGTAACCTACCAGTAACCTACTCAGTGAGGATAAGAGATGTTTTGAAATGACAGGGGCATCCAAATTAATACTCATCCCCGTCCACCCCTAAGGGTATTCAAATAATCGCCCTCAGCCATTAAACAGCATCTTACAGTAACTTAAGAAAGGACTGACTGTTACGCTTGTCATTTGAGACACCAAAAGATTTTGATAAATTTCTTCGAATACAACTCTGTATGTATGGGCAGTGTTAGTTACCTGTATTGTTGGTAGCCTGGGGGTAACTGCCCTCCATTAGCTTGTTGCTGTTGCTGTAGATACTGTTGATTAATCTCGAGGCTACTAGGTCTGGAAGCTGATCGGTCATTTCCGTATCCTGGTGGCGCACCCTTTGCTGACTCTGGAGCAAACTCTTTGCCATGCTTCATCTGCTGATACTGTTCTTGTCTTGTGACAGGCTGTCTAATCTGTTTCACGGCTCTTGAATTTTTAGGCCGCTGGAATTGAATATCAAATGTGTAACTAACTGCATATTTTGAAATGCTTTCTAATGTTGAATAAGTATTATATATTTATGAATAGATAAGGTTGTATTTATTTTTATTGACAATCTTTCAAATGAAGGCATTTTTAAGAGTACAATAGTATGATGATTGAAAAAAAGTGTCAAGTGCTTCTTAATAGAAATAAAATGAAAAATATATTTCATAAACAGCTAAGTACTTCTTTCTTTGTCATTATAGGGTGCATTAAAAATCCGCCGTTAGGAAAAATAATGTTTCAACTTTACATTGTCAGTCCACAGGAATTATGTGCATATCGTTTATGAAAAATAATATTAACTCAGATTTACTTTTTATTAGCAAATTGAAAAACAAGACTAAAATATTAATTTGTAAAAATCATTCATTCTTTAAAAGAAATTTGCACTTCAATGCAGGTGGGATTTTGATATTTTTTACTTAGTCAATACTTAGTTCAATTTCATACAAAGTTATTGAAAATAATAGCTATTGATATAAACACAAACAATAATAACATTGACTCATGACATTTAAAACACTTAGTAATGGCCACTTAACAATACAACAATGCAGCACAATATTAACCGAACATTTTTGCAAAAAATTCATCTTATGCACATCTTTATACAAATATTACTTGTAAATTTGACCATGCCTTCCTAACACAAATGTAACAAAACAAAGGGACTACAAACATTGTCTTTTATAAAAATGACAAACAAAAAGCCATAACTTAGATAGATATGATTCTACAGTCATGCGAGCATATGCATAACCAACTAATTGTTGTATGCAAAACGCCTTAACTGAATTTATTATCTTTTGTAGTAATTATTCTACAAATGCTGTTGTCGAGCTAAAATAATTAGGCTACTTGAGTTGCTTTATGGTGCAAAACCATTTTTAGAAAACATTCAAATAGACATCCCAAATAGAAAATTAAACAATATAAAAGCTAAATTATGAGTGGATACACATTAGGCTCTTTTAAGCAACATAATTCCAGTCTTTGCTAAACTAGACATTTTCTGATAGCATCATTTTCTGATAGACAAATCTGATAGTACAAACATGTTGTTTTATGAGAATGATTAAGTATAAAAAAAAGGAATTCTGAAAAACTTGTAGTCAAAAAAGAAAAAAAAAATCTAGGTTTGAATGAATAATAATTTTGAAAGTTTATTTCCATAGTGAAAAAAATGGTTTAGTTTTAACATATTTATCAGAATACTTTTGCACAATGTCATAGAATGTTGTTGCTTGTGTAACAATTATGATCAAAGAACAAATCAACAGAGCATTACTTACATGTATGTAATTAATTACATTATTAATTTGATGTCTTTTTTTACTATAAGATGGTATTTGAGATCTTGAAAACATCAAGATAACACTTCGGTTACTTGAGCATGGAAAACCATGCTATATTTTCACAGCTCTAATGACCATTAAAAGGTTTGAGAGTTTAGAGTATCTAAATATCCAAAATCATCAGATCAATGCTCTATTAATTTACATTCATACATGTAGTAGAACAGCCCAATGTTTTAAAACATTGGGCGATGCATACAGGGCTATTTTCCAAGTCAGGGGATGGGGATGCATCAGCCAGGGCAGTCGTCTTTTTCCCCTGTTTACTCACATGATTTGTTTGGTGTGGATCATGTTGTGCATGATACTGTAGCAACCAAAAACAAGTCGAAATTTTTGAAAGTCACAAAAATGCACACATGTCCATGTATGGTTCTTCATTTCAAACCAAACAAAATATTTCAAACTGGCATTAATAATAATCAAACAAAAACACAGAAAAAATAGCTGATCTGGTTTTGTACCCAAAATTCTCTTTAGAATAACCCCATTCGACTACTGGTATATAAAGTCAGCATAACAGCCATATCTAGCAGCTGATATCTACGTTGCAAATCATCCCGATTAAAACGATAAACTTCCCAATTGAATGAAAACTGTGCACAAAATTTTTCCATTACGCTGAATCGCGCCCAGTCGAATGAAACTAATACTTTTTGTTTAGAAGTTGATACAAAAAGTTGTTTGCACACTTAAAAATATGTACATCAAATAAACCTTTTGATAAATAATTTTGATAGCAGGAAGTTATATGTATTTTAGACTTCATCGAATACATCTGTGAGAACTATACAAGAAAAACTATAAAAATTAAATTTTAACAACATGGTAATTCACAAATAGTAGAGAGCAATATACTGTATAAATTTGATCAATACATATTATATACATCATGAGAGCTTGTGAAGTATTTCTAAAATTGTGGTTCATTTAAAGTAAGGAACCCCCACCCACCCAAAACAGACATATCAATGGTCCTAATTTCATACCAGAAATAACTACCAGTCAGTTAGTAATTCATGGATTACATTCACATAAACTGTAAGATTAATCATTTACTATGTTTATGCATTGCCATCGTAAGTTCTCATCTGCTATCATTCTATTGTCAATTACAAAGTCTTAAGCAAAACAGGTGAAAAGTGTTATAGTTTATCACTTGTTTCTTATCATGTCTTATCATAAGATATGTTCCTCCTAGGATGTTTAATTTACCATGAAATATTCAATTCTAATTTGCATTTCTGTAAATAGTGATCAAACCAAAATGAACAGTGATTTTGAAATTTTGCATTCGAAGTTTTACCATGCAAACCAAAAATATCATAATCAAAGCCTATAAAATCAACAATTACCTTTCCATACTATTTTGAACTAAAGAAAATAATAAGCATCTTAGGCTTTGTACATATCGCTACAATGCCCCATGTAATAATGTACCTTTCAGTAATCTCAGAATACTATTGCAATCATGAACTTATGTAATAATACTAGTGTTCACAAGATAAATAGTCATTCATGAGGCATTATGTTCCTTAGCAACTACTTAAAATTGTACATGTCCTAAATGAATACACAACGTCAAAAAACAAACCTTTTGTTTTCGTTTCTTTTTCAGCTCTTGCTTCTGTATGTCTGTTTGGTTCTGCATTTCCATACACCAAAGTTCAAAGAAGTACGTTGGGTCTGTATAAAACTTCATGCTGTCTTTGTGATCCTCCCTGAAAAGATTAAAGGCAAAATAATTTTCATATACTTGTTCACAATTTTTTTTCTAAAATTCATTTCCATTGTTATATATTAAGATATTTACAGGACAATAGCCAAACTCTTTTCACCTGCTACAATCTAAATCATGACAATGCGTATAATGTGAACATGCATTTGCAAAATCCTTGGCACAGCATAATATTTAATCACTAAAGAACCAAATGAATAGATCAGTTATGTTTGGACTATAAATTTTAGGTCTTCATTATCTAGTTTAATAAGCTCTAAATTCACTGTACACACCTATAAGGATTGAGCTTGGATAGAGCAGGAGGAGCATCTATCTGGTTGTACTGTTCCTGGATGCTGACAGGCCTGGTGTGAATCGAGATCACTTGCTGCTCCTTGTTCACAGTACTCTTGAAAGGCTTCCGCATGTTGATGTCAGTCAGCGACACTAAAAGTAAATCATACGTTAGGATTAGGGCATTATCATTGTTTTCACCTGTTACAATAGATGATTGATTTTCATGTTTTAGCAACAGAAAACTGATTTATAGAACGTTAGAACCGTTCAAGCCCTTCTCTCTCTTATCGACCCAACACCAAAAAGCCCCATTTGGATTTGAAACCTAAATTAAATGCATTTAAATTTCAATGTAAATAATACAGGTACATTTGTGTAAAAGCCCACCTAAATTCAGAATTTTCAAACCTATAACGCCATGTATGATCATGTACAGTAATTCAGTAAAGAACATGACAAAATTCTAAACATTACATTGCAAAGTCTGTTTACACAACTTCTCCATTGATATATTTTTCACTGACTTCCGAGCTTTCATTTTGGCTATCAAGGAGCCAATGTCTGACCACAGTTCTAAGGTCTTCATCACGATCCACAACACAATATACTCAATGTACATAGTCCATCATAAGACGAAACATGGATGATAGCCTTTATTCACTTCTTATACATTGTCCATTAGAAATCAAAAATAAATTCACAAGCAATTATCTAACAAAGCGTTAGTGTTATGTGTAGCAGCACATCCTATCATCAACCCAGAAATTCAGCACAAATAACTTCATACTAGCAGAATCCAATCAAATATAAAGCATATTTGGCTATACATCATGGAATACACAAATAACTGCCGTTTGCTTCAGGGTTTTTGGTGAAATTAGCTAGTGGTGGGTAATCGAATTATGATCAATATCTATTCTTTTAATGATGAGTACTTCTAGCACTAGTGTCATTCACATCATGCCAATGCATACTATTCAGACAACGTATAATTAAATCTATACAGGTTCAAGACCTATTCATTTCTTATTAAGAACGTAATTTAATACTTTCCATGTGAAGTAGATAATTCTCAAAATGCTGACTATCAAAACATTAAGGATGTAATTATTTCTATTATGCTAAAACTAAGTTCTATATTTTTCATTTATCATAAAATTTCAAAATCATTGCCATTTAAAACAAGAATTCTTTGATCAAGGAAATAAAAGTGAAATAGCAGCTCACTTTGTAAATTTACCAGATTATTGCAGTCCCAGTGACCAGGTTATTAGATTTAGGCCGAGTTGTTGGCTCAATGCCAGCTGCTCATCTATAACAAGCTCCATCCCACTCTACATTGGTCACTCATTTACACCATGTGGTTAGCCAATTAAATATCAATATCAATGATCATAGCCCTTGATTTATAAGTCCAATTCAACAGATCCACACCATGCAAATACCATTAATACCATGTGATCTAATTCACAGTGACACACTTTTAGCTTTTGAGTAACAAAATTGAAAGTCAGGAAGATAGTTTTGAACAGAATTATGAAATTATTTAATATTATAAAAGTCTATATTGTTAGTTATTTTTTGTCAATCAAAATGAGAAAAAAAGCAGGGATCAAATGCCCATAGATGTACTTTAAAAACATAGGCGTTGGTGGAAGCTATCTATTAGATTATCTGTAAATAATGCTATCAGCTGCAACACAAACTGTAATTATGATCCATTGGAAGCCAATTTTCACCAAATATTCATTTCTTATTTATATCAGTCAGATAACACAATGGGATGCACTTGGATGTATGTCCTAAAATCAATGGTACCAATGATGAACATATGAAAACATCAAAAAGAGCACTTAATAATTCACAACCACTGCAATCCATTTTAGATTTACCGGTATATTGACAGAGACTGAGTCAACAATGAAATTTATTTTCCATAAAAACATAAAACACACACAAACAACATTTCTATTCTTTTTGCCAGCCCCTTAAAATGTTCATTTAACCAGGTTTCTGCTACCATTAGAAATCAATTGATCACCCCCAGATAATCTGTTACATCAACCAGTGAAGGAATCTGCTCACCCATTTCTACCCCTCTTCCTTTCATCAATATATTTTGAGCTAAGCAGCATCCTACACGTCAAGGTTGCCCTTCCTTACTGTGAGTCACTAGGCCTACTCATTGTTGGATAATGTTCACATCCAAACTCAGAATGGTAATCCAGATTTAAAGTACCACACAAGATTCAGTCCTTATTGGAGGTTGACTTAAGTCAAGTCACTGATTACATATGATAGAGGTTACCGGTACTAAAAATAGTTTATTAAACTTGTGAAGCAATTTGCAAGTGGAACTTTACATATACAGTGGTACTTTACATTAAAATTTTAAATTCTTAGAGGCATGTTTCATGAAGGAACCATGATCTTCTGGCCTTGTATGATTGTGTGTAAGTTTGGAATAAATAAATAAAAATAAATAACAATAGATTAGAAAAAAATTGTTAAGCTTAAAGATATTGCTCAGTCAAAATCATACTTGTTCTGTAAAACCCAGTATCAATAGGCGATGCCTTATCCATTGCAAGTGTGATGAAAATAATATTTATATTCTTCACATTCAATACTTATTTCACCTTTAAAAAAACCATGCCGTCTCCTCAACTAAAACACAGGGTCACGGGATGTTGCATAATCGAATGATTTTTCGCCAGGCGTGCGGATTTCCAACGGCAGACGCCCCATTTTACATGGCAGAGATAGGGCGACTTCTTTCACGCGGCACCGTCAAATTACGTCTGACGAAAATCATTCGGTTGACATTTCTGGCATTCACGTGTTTTGTTGAGTATATGCCAGCCTCTTATTGCGTTTAATTTAGATTGCTCTACATACTTTAATGTGCTGTTTGAATGAAAGAGACTTTCAGAAGGCACTGAACACATCATAATGCTTCTGTACAAGCATACTTGTTCGGCGACTGAGCATAACCTTTAAGGTTTAAGTTTGATACAAACAAGTTTAAAAATGAAGCTGTCATTTTACAAACAAGAAATTCTTGATGAATCCTTAGGGTTGGGGGCTCAGTTGTTAACGTTGGGGGAGCATGCAAACATGTTGTTATGCCCATACAGCTTATATGTGCATTAGTGTAACTGCTATTGTGTATAGATACAAGACCAATTTGTCTAAATTGAGCGGGGTTTGTTTCCACCCTAAAGTCACTGAAAATAAATCCGTAAAAATATTACCTTCTTCAACAGTAGAATCTAGTTGAGTGACCTTAACATTCAGCTTGTCAACACGTTCTTTTAAAGAAGCTGTACGCTGAAATACAGCAGTGGAATCACGATACAGCTCAGCAAACATATCTTCGGCATGCTTGCTAAGACTTGAAAGCTGTCTGATGACGTTGGATAATGCATTGTTGGTAACACACTCTAACTCATTCTGTACACCTTGAGCTACCTAAAATACGGATACCATATTAGTATTATATAGCACAGAGGATAGATATAATTCTTAAACTAAACAAAATGTATTAAGTCAATGACATTCCAACACACTTTGACACAAAATAATTAATACCTTTGTGCGACTTATCTCAACTGGTTCTATACTTCGTTTCACCAACGGCATTATGGCAAGTTTGACCTAGAAATAAAAAATGCTATTTAAATTAAATTTACATGATTCATCACTGACTTTGAATCTAACAGTATGAATAAGCTGATAGTTAACCAGAAAATACATAAGTTTTGAGGGCACACATAATTTAATTTTGCCTGTAGCCCAGACAGACACCAAATATGTCTGATCTCAACCAGGGTTCATTCTTGGTGGGATAAAAAAGTTTGGGGTCAAAACATTGAGTAATTTTCTTCAAATCTTCGGACATCGGCATGTCGAAAAACAGAGAGTCCCTGTACCAGCTAAAGTTGGTGCTGGGACTAAACTAACTTGTTTTTAAAGTTTTATTTTTGTAATTTTCGTCATTTCCTTCTCATTTTACTTTTTAGTACATAATGTGCTGTTTTGCAATAAAATATATGTACGATTAAATTAATTTTAGGATTCAACTGATTCGCCTGTGACTACTTCTGCAAAAGGTATGTTCTCAAACAAACATCCTAATAATAATAGTCACCTCTTAAGTAGCATACAACCGAGAGCAAAATCAAAGGAGCCAGATTTGGGTTCAATTACAATTTTTGAAATTGAATCACAATTATTATTTAAATCAATCAAAATCACATACTCTTTTCAGTGTGAAGTACAAAATAACAGCTATAACTAGATTGGAGGAGAAATTAGTCCCAGCACCTTCGAGCAATTTCTCTCTGATTTTTCAGTAGATTAGCAACAATTATGGCTTTTATATGCATGAATGCCAGACTACACTAGTATATCTATAAGATTTTATTTTGTACAGTAGATAATGTTTAAAAGTTTTGTTATGGCAATATAAAACTAAAATAGGCATTCACATGTATACTAGTTTGAAGTTGGTTAAAAAAAGATCATACAAACTGAGGGTGCTCTGTAAATAGTCATGAATTATAAATGGGGATGAACAGTAGGAAATTTGGCAAATGATATGCGTGTGCGTGTGTGCGTGTGTATGATTATACAGATAAGATGGGTAGTTCCGGCAAGTTGAAACTATATGCATAGGTCATCCTTATTTATTTCAGTCTTATTGCCCTACTCAATCCACAAGTTATTGGGACATGACTGATTCATAAACCAATGATGGTGCCCACAACATTTTATGATTTAATAGACCATAGGCTACACCAAAGTAAACTATTGCCTTGACTAGGGTAATTGAATAGTCCAGCAACTTGAACTGTTCCAAGTCATAGTACAATGTATTGCTATTGCCAAAGGTGTAATTAAGCATTTCTCTGCAAATGATGATTTTAGTTACATTTTTCAACTTTCTTTTGTCGATTTTACCAGAAAAAAGGTAGGTCTACTAAAATTAAGATAGTTTTCCAAAACAGTACTCATGTGCCTATTGTGCGTATATTTATGCTAACTCCATGATTGAATGCTGATGCTGATGTCAAATATATTATATTATGCCAAAATTTCTGTTTGATGAGAAAAAAATGTTTAAAAACTGGAATAACTTCCATTCATGGATTTCCGTTCAACAGTCTATGTTAAAAAAACTGACGATGTATCTAAACCAATCAATATAATCAATTATAATGTGATCAGTACATGTTCTAAAATAGACTAAAATTTCAACAGCCTTGTGAGAATGAGGTAAATATCTGTTTAAGAAAACTGGAAATGTATACTGGTCTTTGGTGGTGTATTGGTTATAGTGTGCAACATAAATACGGGATTTCCTGTGTTGTGAGTTTGCAGCCCGGCAGACTTAGTGTCGCCAAACACTTATGTTGTACGTCAGCTACTACATTCTCAATCCCACTCAGTGTGTCACCACTATAGAGAATATTGCTAAATGGTGGCGACACCAAGCATCAGCAACAAGCATGAGGTTCCGAAGTCTTATTAAAAGGCGTGTCCCATATAGTGGAGAGCCACCCCTCTGCACGTAAAGGAACTCACATAGTTTGAAAACAATAGTTAGTGTGATCCCCTCAAGCCGAGGCTCAGTTGGTTAAAGCAATTAACCTGCCTCACAATGGCGATGTAAACGCACTAGGGTCCCAACCAGTACAGTAGATGTCAATGTTTACATATTTAGACTGGACCACACATCTCATTAGAGATCATCTACAAGCTTGCATGATTCACAGAGCAGCTTATTTTTGATAAGCTTAAAAAATTCTAAATAGGAATAACAGAAAAAGTAAACCAACAATCTGATCTGATGTGCATCCCATTAAATTGTCTATATCTAAATGCATCCTGTCAAACATTTTGCAAATAATGCAGTATCCAGTTTATCTTTTACATTATTCGGTATTATAAACTAATATGATATATACATGAATAAATTCATACTCACCTATACATATGCCTTAAATGTATATCATGCCATATTTCATCCGTGTATCGTGTAAGTTAATAAAATACAAAATTTGTGGCACAGTGCAGGAAGTAAATAGCAAAATGGCGATTTTTCTCGTGTTTCATCGCAGGTACTCGAGAAAATGGGAGATTATTTGTCCCGGCTTAGGCCAACGGAACACACGGTTCCAGGTACAGCAATTTGTATTTAAAAAAAGAATGTATGATCAGATATCTATCATTTGATTTATATACAATCAATGAGAGTTACATAGTGTTTATTAAATTGTACTACGTCATACTGATCTAAAGAAAAGGACAGCTATTCAGTGAAGGTATCTTTAACGATTCAATTCAATTTCCAAATATACTTGCGTACTTTTCACAATGCAAACAGCTGATTCATCTGTACAGTTGTGTACGTTGTGAGCTAGTTGCATCTCTAAGTGACTACATTTTTATTGCGTCGCTTCAGCAGCTGGAGCGAAAGCCTTGTGTTTCGTTCGTTTGTAACTATGTATGTATGTATGTATGTATGTATGTATGTATGTATGTATGTATGTATGTATGTATGTATGTATGTATGTATGTATGTATGTATGTATGTATGTATGTATGTATGTATGTATGTATGTATGTATGTATGTATGTATGTATGTATGTATGTATGTATGTATGTATGTATGTATGTATGTATGGACAATGTATGTAGAGTATTTGTATGTGCTATTATGTATGTATGTATTATGTATGTATGTATGTATGCTTCACCCTATTTTGTTCAAACTTTACGCAACTATTTGGTATGACTAGACACCGAAGTGATTCGATTTTGGGCACTTTGCCAATTAAAGTGTGCTTTCCATAGTGGCATTTTAGGTCCATGTTCAACATTTTCTGCAATAGTTTTGTTGATGTTTATGAGAAAGCATTCAAACTTTGTACAATGCTTACATGCCTACTGAACATCAACGGTATTTAATTTTGGCACTTTGCCAATTAGAGTTTACCTTTCGGAGGGCCATTTTAACTATTTTTCTTTCTATTTTTCCACTATAGTTTCAATACTGTTCGAAACATGACCATCAAATTGGCTTAGTGGTTATATTGGAATAAAAGTGCTCAGAGAGCACAGTCAGTATTACCATATTATTGTCGACTCATGGGCAATATATATTTACTTTAGCCATGTTTCGAAAGCGCCTGCAATCCAATGCCAACAATATATTTTAGATGTAGGATGAGTCACGCATCAAGTGAGACTTTTTTTCTGCTTTGATTGCAAAGCAAACACCTTTATTTATTTATTTATTTATTTATTTATTTATTTATTTATTTATTTATTTTGCCATATGTACAAAAGATATTAATAATATAAAATTCAGGTAATTTACAATAATCATAAAAACAAAAACATTTAAAATCACATATATCAGTAGTAATATAAATGGCTGGGGAGGAAAGAAGTGGATTACTTATCAAGTTCCTCCCCATGTGTATAATACTTTTATGACTATAAAATTATAATAGCATATGCTTCACAAATTGATTAAAACAGTGATAGAAACAACAATTCACATTAGTCCCATGACTTGTGTAAAATGCAAACATGAAGAAAGTGACATTTTGATTATTTATAAGTTATATTTTCCGGTACAGTAATCCTTAAATAGTTTTTTATAAGTGAAATAAGTTTTAGCTATTTTAACACCAGTAGGTAATGTTTTCCATAAATTAGCACTAGCATATTGAAAAGTACTTTTAGAATAATTAGTTTTAATTTTACATGTAACTGTGAAATCACTTTTGTTTTCCATGGGTCAATGTTGCTCTAGCGATGCTGTGCTCTCTGAGCACTTTTGATCTAGTTTTACTTGTGTGAAATATATTTTTTATGATTGTATTCGATAATTCATTTTGATAGATGTGATGTAAATTTTTATAGAATATGTAATTTTTATATAATTTTTATAATAATCTTGATTTTTCAAATATGACGAAGCATAGAATACAACAAGTACAGAAGAACCACTCTTAACATAAGTACAGAAGAACCAGTTTTTAAAGAAAAATGAGAAATGAAATGAAATGCTAGATCTACATATCATAAAAAATACCGAACAAAATGAGCCTCCTGCAGAAAGTGCCGATCTGGCGTAAATATGGTAGTTTACAATTAAATTCGTGATTAAAGTATTGGTCTCAAGATTTAGAAATTAAATGTTACCCAACCAACTACCCTGTCTTGGGATTATCTGCTTTAACTTACACACCAGCTGTTACACACAGCAATGGCCTAGAGAAAAAGAAAAACATCTACATGTAGATCTAACAACGTTATATGCATGTAGATCTACGTAGATTCATGTTCACCATCAGCCCCTCAACCTAGCTAATTTCCTTCCAAATTTACCTATAACATACATACATGTTAGCATAGAATTATGATCTTACATATTTCTGCCCCTCTCTGTATACATCTGCAATTACTAGGATACGCTCATCTATGAGGAAACGTGTCTTTTATAATAAAAATAACCGACAATTTTAAAACTCATTTGATGGCATGCAGCCATCAACACTGACCGACTTTGTTTGATACAGTTTGGGAAAGACAACTTTTCTCTACAAGAGCTCAATGATATTTCTTTGCTATGTTATCATATAAACGGGCAAACACAATGCTCTTCAGTGCATAGTGTGTAACTAGATCTACCGATGTTCTTTTGTGGGTGCGTTTTTTTTTTTCTTCTTCTAACTGATCTCCAGGCCAACCTCAGTGCATACTGTGAGAGATATACAAAGAGTTTCACCCCATTCACGCTATAGCACTATTTGCTAGTTGGACTAGAAGCCACACACTCCACTGGCGTGATAAGGAAACTTCCTGCCAGTTATCACCTAGACCTAGACCTAGCAGGGTAAAAGCTCATGAACATTGTACACTGTACAAAAGTGGGAGGTCCTGGAAAAAAGTTATAGGCCCTTACTTTTGCTTATATAATAGTAGGCCGCTCACCATGTAACTTGGCCATGAGCCGTTACTATTGAAGTCAGTCGACGCTGGCTATACTAAAAATGTTCAGCCAAACCAGGACCAGCAACTTACTAGTCCTTATTTTGTACCCTGATTGTAAGAAATCATGTTGAACAATGTAAGAAATCCTGATTCCGGCATCTTGATATGTACACTGATCTACACTGCTATCAAGTGCGTTTATTACTGATTTAAAAAAAAAAATCTTTTCAGGTACATCCACACACATATTGGTCTCTTTCTGATTACATTTGGTATAGTTGTGCTTATTTCTCATTGTAATTATTTATCAGTGTAATTACTGTGGATTCTCACCTGGACATCTAATATGTGAATTTTTTATGAATATTCAAATATGTATGGTTGCCAATGTGCTTAGTAGTATATGGACTTCGATCTACGTGTATTTGGATTTGGAGCAATATTTGCAAAAACAATGTACTCTTTGTTATCGTACCATGTTTACGTATATATATATATATATATATATATATATATATATATATATATATATATATATATATATATATATATATATATATATATATATATATATATATATATATATATATATATATATATATATATATATATATATATATATATATATATATATATATATATATATATATATATATATATATATATATATATATATATATATATATATATATATATATATATATATATATATATATATATATATATATATATATATATATATATATATATATATATATATATATATATATATATATATATATATATATATATATATATATATATATATATATATATATATATATATATATATATATATATATATATATATATATATATATATATATATGCACTGTAATTTGAAATGACCCAGTTAAAAAAGACTCATATCAAGATTATACATTCATCAAGCAATGATCATTTGCCTAACATCCCCACCACCAAAGTGTAAGTTAAGCTCTGCCACGTCTTGGGTCACGGTGACATTTAGACACTGGATTACAGTGTCATACTATGACTAAAAAATAGTTGACATTTTTTACACATTTAAAATGCATTTATTCTGTTTAATAAAAAACAACACACGCTAGAAAAATCAAACTAAGATTTAGTTGTCAAAACTACACTGTTATGTGCTTAGGAAGGAAAGACGTACAGCATAAAAAAACAAAAAGCAAAAAAAAAAAAAAAAAAAAAAAAAAAAAACAAAAAACACACACACAAAACAAAAACAAACAAACAAACCCAAAACCAACAAACAAACTATATATTACACCCATACACAACAATACAGCAATAAAGTAAACCGAACATTATATTAGAGCCCCAAAATAATAACAAGCATCAGCTAGTGTCGTAAACTTGAGAAATCCACCAGATAAAGTGTTGACAGACAGAAATGTTAGAAGGATGATAAGAACTCATTACGGACGTTTAGTCACAGTGGGTTACCATGGCAATCCTCTAGCTTCTACCATTACTCGCAAGTTCACAGTAGTGTTTTTGATGACCCCTGAACCGTTTAGGGAGACCTTGCGATGAACCTGCTCCCAGTGCTCTCAAGTGACGGTGTTTGTTATCGTCTGGTGTAAAATTTAATGAATTATTGCAGTCAGTTGTGCAGTTTGCGATATGGGAAGAATGTTTGTTTCGGCTGATTTTTTGTTTGAAAGTGATAATGGTTCATAATGGGGGTCCCATAGCCTTGATGCTATGTAGATAAGGCGAGGATGCATAGATTTTACATTTTAAGATCAGTGAATGTAAAATGCATGTAGCCATATCACTGTCCTGCCCTTACTTTCGGGAGGAAGCTAATTATGTGTAAAAATAGAAGGCATTTATTGTACCGTGTGTAGAATGATACAATTGTGACTAATAACTACTAATTATTGCATAGATGTACTGTACAATAAAAAGACCCATTAGGTCTCAAGCTGAGAGTGCTAAATTATAAGCTACTGCACATTAATGTCATTTACTTGTAAAAGAAAAAATGCATATTAATGATAATTGTGTGGCATTCATGTGTCATGCCCAAACTTGTTGACATTTGGTCTTAGAAAGTCTATGATTTATGAACCTTTAGAATGATGATTTATATCTTGAATTTATTTATCTGGACGTTGTATCACGATGGTGTTATAACTTAAACGATACCTTTTGCATCTAAATATCTTCAATGAAAATCTAAATTTCAAGCAAAACAGTTTACGTCTGTAAATGTCTATTTTCATAACATTTCTTATAGCTGGTCAAATAAATATTTCGAACCTGATAACTCCAATACGATTTTATTCAAATGGAAACTTTCCTTAATGACCTACTCTGCACTTTGAGGAGAAAAATCTTGAAAGCGACCCTTCAGTGACGATGAAAAGATAAAGAATGGGGCTATATCTATAGGGTCTGTGCCTGTGCGATCCACCCTTTCAGAATTCAACGATAAAACTCTTGTCGTAAATAAAATGCACATCTCGTGAAAATCTCATTACGTCGGTTCAAATCCATTCGTCACTTTAATCTTTTCTTCGCCATTGATGTCATTTGGGACTGATGCACGCATCGTGAATAAGAGGTCTTAACGCCTGTCACTCTGTATGGTCACAAATGGAAAACCTGGTAAGATGGACGAGTTTTTAATGTGCAATTCCTAGGATACTCCCACAAGCAATGAAATAAATTCACGGCATTCTGGTGTGGATACACCTTGGTGTAGTCTCATGCGCAAAATACCGAAATTCATGGCGTCTGCTGTCGTCCATTCAAGAGGAAGGGGTGTGAGATAAATTGCTATTTAAAGCGATGTTGTCCATGAAGAAAACCAGAATAGGAAATTGCAAGTGTTTTATTTTCATTCAGAAAAGTTTTGCAATAGACCACACAGACTAATTCTTTTCTCTAGCCTTTGATATAGTAACCACGCACAGAGCGTTATACAGTGTTACATGATTATTACGTGGTTTTCAAAATCCCCATTTGCCAAAAAAGAGGCCCAAAATTTATTAAATATTTAATATATTGCTAGTACTATTTATCATGAGTAAATCTATACATGTTCACCAAAAGTACCATAATCAAGATATATGGCCACCATGGTGAAATATTATAATTTTGAAACAAGATATATTACAAGAAATATATTATATGAAAATCAAGCTTTAGACGTATAAACTGTCCGCTAATAATTATCGTGGAATATATTTAAATACGTTTATTACATTTGGGGCAATATTTGATAAATATCTCATAAATATGACATTATTGTGTAAATATCTCGTTTGTTACGTCACAAAACACAATTGTCAAAAAGTATTCAGCAAATATTATCTTGAATCCGTCGTCTAATTGAATGAAAACATTACTTTAAAGAAGTAATTGTCTGTAAGATTTCAGGCTGATCATATCGCCTTATTGACACTTTATGCCATCAGATAAATTTCAAGCAAAGTCAAATATTGCATGTTTAAGATCAGACAAGAGTATGAAAGGAGTCAGCTGAACGGTGATACAAAAGAATTATGTGTCTTGTTAAAGCTCACAGAATACTAACCACCTGCACACAGATCAACATTATATAAAAACCTTGATTTTGAGGTGTTTTTGCAATGGTCGAAATGATGAATTAAATTGTTGATTTCCCATGATGATTTCTCAAAAGGACACATGTTCGTTTAATGTCGTTTAATTAGATCCACGGTAAGAATCATTAATTGTTTCAAATAATTCGTACTTTTTTTTTTTACAAATTACACGTATCTATACTATATATTCACCGCAACTGGATATGACAGCAAGACTAATCCAATGAACGATGTTAGGCCCAGCTAGATTTCATTTACAGTTTTAGCAGTATATGTTCATCTTCCTTGTTATTGGGCGGATATTGAGCTTATTGAGATTGTGAAGAAGTTAAACAAACTAGCACACGCAGACGATTATGAAACATAAACCAAATAAAACCCGAGAAACATACAATATATGATATTATTGAGACCTCTCTACTTTGCAGATCAATTCATTGAACCCCAGTGTCAAATTGAAATTGATGCGAACGTCTGCATGAATAATTAATTTCACCTTTTCTGCTGCCTAAAGATAAAAAAAACTAGTATCATATTGTATTTTGTTTTGCTTTTCACATTAGGAAAAAAAGCAATCTATAAAATACATGCTCCACGCATCCTTTCAGAATACCCATAGTTTATGTACAAAATATATGTGCGTTTACAAATCACGGAATATTTAGAAGATTAGAGCAAGATTGCATGCGGTGATGAAAAGTCCATGGATTTGCTTATTGAAAGAGAAACATAATTATGGCAGAGTCCACGGTCTTTTGATATTGAGCAGCCAGTGTAAATATTTGATTACTTGATGAAAAGAGCACGATGAAAGCCTTTTTATTACTGGCAAATCGCTATCCTCTTAGGCTGTGTATCCCCCAGAGAGAAAATATAGGCTAGTATTTCGATAATATTATGCAACCAAATATGCTAGAATGTCCGAGTTTGTTTGATGCATAATGTAATGAAAATATATCTATAAAAATTTAAATTGTGTTATCAGTATATTAAGAAACCCTTTCAGTATAAGCGGAGTGTCATAATTAATATAGACTTTACTCAACTTACTGAAATGCGACCAAACAAAATGTTCCACCGTGATTTACATCCAATCAATCGAAATATATAACTTTGAATTGTAGCCCTATAAATCTTAGAATAAAATGACGTGACAAATTCATCTTTAAAAATGTCATGCAAGCAATGGCCTTCCGGTGTTGTTCATGTTGACGGGATTTACAACATGTTCACGATATAAAAGGATAACTGTTTTACTAACATATTTTCTCTTGTCCTCTATGTTTGTACTAACAACCGATAATAATATATTTCCCTTCAAGGCCAAATGGGAGACATGCGATCGTTTGGCTTCAATGCTGGGAGAGCTTGCATACTTTACATCAATAACCTTGCACGAAACAGTCCTTCATGTCACACTTTTATTCAGTTATAAATTCTCAACGAGCGCTTGCTAATATTTCCACTATATTGGCATGTCGTAAACTGGCAATTGATCATCTAATACGACGCATGTGCTAATGACAATTAAGTCGTGGCCATCTGAACTCGCATATATTACAGGAGAATCGGTTAAAGACTTATGTTACCGATTAAAAAACAAAACAAAAACAAACCGCAGTATGCAATGTTTAGAGTCAAACAAAAGTTCAGGGCAGAAGCTGTCATTTCTTTCTCATGAAGTCTCTCGTTGATTTGAAATAGATATTGATAAATGAGAACATGGATGAAATACACGAAAAACACTGTCTGGGGAATACAATATAAATTCATATTTTATGCGCATGTCTTGAAGTGTTAGGTAGAACTACCACAAAGAAGTGTTAAGCGGACGACCATCTTGCTATTCTAGTAAAGATCAATCATCGCATTAATCATTTCTAATTTGAGTGTCTATTGTTGCATTTGATTTGATAAATGGCTCAATGGATTCATAGTGTAAGAAAGACCTATGCTTTTACAGGTTCTATGGAATAAAGTTTTGGTTGGTGGATGGCTTATCTGTACGTAATTGTTACTACCGACAAAGAACAAAAATACTACGACGTGAATCAGGGCATGAGGAACGAAGATTGCGTTCAGGGCAGCTGGTTTGAACAAATTTAGTATCATTACAATTCCAGCGTGTGTGTGTTTCCAGTTCCTTTCCACCATAAGTGTTTTACATATAAATTTGGACAAATGGGTACATGTTTGGGCATAGAAACTGCAATGGTTATCAGCACAGTGCAATGCACATATCTGATATCTCACGTATCTTTAAAATTTTGGTTGAAAATGGCATATGTCATTTAATGATATATATGGCACAGCACAAATGTCTTCGGCTACTTTTCTATACTAATGACTTGTTATCTTGGTCTCCGTCATAACTGTATCAGTTTGCCCCAAGACATCAGATGATTTGTAGCATTCGTATTCAAAACATATTATAATAATTGGTTAGTTTTGTCAAGAAAGAAAAGAGTGCAAATTTTCAGTATAATTTGCCTGCAGATATGGTTATTTCTGTTTAAGGTCACAGAATGGTCAAACGTTATAAGATGCCTTCAGGGTTCTCTTCTTGCAGTTTGAATAACGTGGCGCATGAGATAAACAGGGACCCGATTGTGTTTTTAATCTGTCATTTCGACTGTCAACTGAAATATAAGAAACTCCATTCAAAGAATTTAAATGTGAAAATTGAAGCTTTTTATGACATTCCTGTTTTCTTAAAGGCCATGCGTTTATAGCTCTAAAAACGTATAGGTTACTGATAAAAGAAGGGTCTGCATTTATTAATGTTTATTTGAAATTAATGACCCTTCATGCTGATGAAAGTGCACGCAGAGGAGTAGTAAAACCCAATAATTTACATTTTCTGGTATACCTGGAACTAGTTTTTGTTGATTGCAATATGTCTATGAGGAACAAAGGGGCTAAGTCTGCAATTAGACATCGGTGGTAAAAATAATCTCTGGGGAGACTGGCACCCCACCCTTTGTACAGTACTTCAAGATGTCAGGGCATTAGAATTCATGTCTCTGGTGCCGGCCACTTTACAATGCCAATTTTTCAAGTCTACGCGTTGCACAGGAGAGATGTGGGCAGGAATGAATAAAAGTAAATCCCTCCAGGGGAAATGCAAAGAGTTTGGAGATGAATTCTTTAGAGGGCCCCAACATCGAGGTCACTTGTAAAGACATCCCGTGGTGCCCGTGCTGCTACATGAAAGAGCCCTGTCGCGGACCTGAACTTGTTCACTGCAGTTGTTGGTAGACCAACGCGGAAAAATGGCGTAATTTAGTAGTTAAAGCACTCGAGCAGGTTCTCCTGATGTGCCATTAGCGTCTATTGTTGTATACACGGCCACGTTTACTCGAAACGCCATTTTAACACATTCTCAAGCCTGAAAACGACCCACAATTGTAGGAATAATATTAGGTTTGTGGCAGTCGTTTCATGTGTTCCAGGGGTCACGCAACATCGATGTCATCCAAGTGATATGACCATTTAGAACGATAGCATCTCAACCGATGATGGGGGTAAGATGTTATCGTGGGTCTATGTGTGAATTGAGCCATTTGTCACGCTAAACATTTAACAGTTCTGTGCAGTTAGCACTATGAAATTGGCGGAAATTATATTAGTTCAAAATTTGTTCTACGTGTAAACATGCATCTGTTTTTTTATTTGACAATATATTGATCACCAATGTGACTGTTAACTGTAAGTATTTTGTTTGAAAGAAACAATTTGTATTACCAAAATGCATGTATATAAACGGGACATATTTTAGGGGTTGTAGTTTTAAACAACATTAGGATTTTACTTCAAACTGTTAGTTATAAATGCTGACCCTTATTCATTTTTTCTAAATAACTAATGTCTTAGTTGGTTAATAGAATTATGAGACATAAACAAAAGGCATATGCAATTATGTGTTTTAATGAAGATCACAGATCCAATAGCAATAAATAGCATCAAATGAAACATTTATAGCACAGTCTCCATGTAGCACCCTCGACCAAACGTTGTTTCTTAACGAGAACTGCTTATATTTGATGTAATAACGCTATTTATAAAAAAGTCATCCTTTAGAACTCAGTCTTTTGTCTGCTGGAACTGGTTAGATCTCTTAGAGTTTGTTTTACACGATTAAATATCTAAATAACAAAAGATCTGTTTTTGTTCAAATGTATACAGTTTACAGGGTAAATTTGAACTTTGCCCAATCTAAGAACTGAAAAATATAGTTTTATGTATCGTGAATAATTATCCCTCATGAAGCTAATATTATAATTAGAAACAATTATAAGTACAGTCATACACATCAGTATATGGTAATGGTGTTGGGTTTTGAGTACTGAGCCTTCAACACAATTGGCAATACATTTATTCAAATGGCATGGTATAGTCATTAAAAATCCTATAAGATAAATATAAGCAGTTCTGTTGAGCATTCCTTTCATCTTTACATCCATATAAAGGCCATTGAAACTAGCTTGCATTATTATTACAAGGGGAAAGCTTGATCTATACATCGCATTCAGAGGAATCCTGATTCATTGTTTCCTTGTTTGAATATGACAAGAGAAATACATCGATACAGAATTCTTGATAGTGGCAAGATTTTGCATTTTAACCACAGCAAGTTACTTTTAACATCAGTAACCATGTGAAACACTTCGATAACACATTAGTATTGCATATAAAATAAAAAAATAAAAAAAGCATCACAGACAAGTAAGAGCATTTTCCGCTTAATATTTGTATCTATTCTTCTGCGTATCCTTGAATTTAAGACGTAGTCAAAGTTCTATTATCTGATAGCTCATACAGACAATGTTTGACCAGGAGTTTCTTTTTCAACGTCTATTGCTAGTTAATAAAGTGTAAAGGGAAGAAGGCAATGTAAACTGTGAATTAATCTAAAACCTTGTTGTATTGAACTATAAATACAGACGTCTTTGTGGTTAAAGCCAAGGGCTATTGAGAATATTCCCCTTGTCACTATGGATAATCATAGTTGCGGAAGATAATTGCACATTATAAAGTGTACTATTGCGACATTTATACTTATATCCACTCGCAAGGAAATCAATGTTCGTCTTTCACCGCAAACATTCTCTCACAATTATGAATCTGTTTATAGACATTATCAATTCGAGCTTGGAGCATATGAATATTTTTTCGAGGAATGCGTGGTATACTTGAAGACAATGGCTCTTGAGATTCAAACAATTTTTGTAATTGTTCCCCGGTATTTTTGGACTCATGGAGTCTAGCAATAATAGTTGAAGTTCTTTTTCTGAACACACATAAAGATTTCAAAAGATCTTCATGATAGTCATTATATTTTTGCAACAGTCTATAACTATGAAACATTCCTGATTCATTATCTAAGAATACTAAATGACCAGATTTTGTAGACTTTTCTAAGTTGTGAGCTGGACTCTCCATCATACCAGAGTTCCATTGCAAGTTGAACATGTTATTCACCACTCTATCCAAATTTGCAGTCAAATAGTCAAAAATAACTAAGTCACTCCACTGCATTAGCTCTGAAACCTCGTCAGGTGACATGTTTTTCAGAAGCTCATTGTCTGGGTGAAGCTTTCGCGCTGAGCTTCTGAATTGTTTTGGAATATAGGCCGGGGTGAGACTATCCACCCACGGGATGAGGATCACCACTTTTGAAGGGTGCCACTGGGCTGACACAATCTCTAAGTTCACATAACTCCATTTGGGAGAGGTATGTTCCAATTGCTCAAGCACCAAGGGTGGCACGTTTGTAATGCCTAATAATTGGGCTAAATAGTAAGAATACACCTCTCCTTGAACCTGGTCTGTGTTAAGTCTATATCTAGCACAGGCCTGTGTGCCATCGACGAATGTCAGCAGGCGGTTTTGCATACGTCCACACCCTTCTTTCATTGCAACTACTTTAGTGGATGCTACCGTTTCCCTCCATTTCTCAATAGCTTCTTTGTGAAACCCAGGAGGGACAAATAATTCTGCTTCAGGCGTCCAGTGCACTCCATCAACAACTTGCTGAACACCAAACCCTAGCATTGAGTTTTTACCGTTAACTGATTCTTGCTTTTCAGCCTCTGGTCTTAAATCAAGATTGCCATCTTTTTTGTCACCATTACTCAGATCTATTTCAATTTCGCTAAGTGTGCTTTGGGTCACACCGTGTTGTATGCCTTGTGACTGCATTTGTTTGCTCAAGCTACCCGACTCTTGTGCAAGCCTTGCTTCAATATTGACAGATCTTGTATCCATTTCGAGAAAGGTTTCTTTCTTGTTACCACCAACGGCTCGTTGGTTATTTGATTGCAAAATGCTGCCAGAGGGTTGTTTGTCCGCTGAAATCGAGTGTGATAATCCATTCCTAAGCACACTATCAGAATCTACTTGCATTGAGTGAGGCGCTTTATTAGATTCTGCAGTCAATGGCTTATCCCATAAGTCATTTTCTCTTTTCCGTGTTAGCATAGCCATATCGCTGATTCCACTTGACGAAATGTTTCCATTCACACCTACACTATCCTCTAAAATTGAACGTTTCAGACGGTAATTAGAATTAGGATTCTTTTCTAGGGCAGTGATGGGCGCGGCCGGGGACTGAGCCCCAGGAAGGTGAAGAATAAGCCCCAGGAGGAGCCCGGTGGAGAAGGTCATGCCGGCCAGAATCATCTTGGTGACCTTTGGCATCTTCCTGTTTGGAGATCCAGGGGGCATGGGGCTGATGATGGTATAACAAGTGGACTTTTTGGCGCCTTCATTGGGCTGTGCTATTTGATACATCTAAATAATACCAACAGTCAGCACTAGATAACTTCAATTGAATTTATTGGTGCGAAATAATTCCAGTATTCCGTTCAAAACTGATACATCCATACGTGCTTAGTTACGTTTGTATCCTTTCGTAAGCAATTCTTCTGATTCCACCACTTTTGACAATACGCCCGTCACTCGTCACACGAACGTCTCAGTAATCACAATCCTGGCGGCAGCCGACATGAAGGTGTTGTGTAACAGGCAGTATCCGTGTTACACCATGTCTCGCTCTGATCTCTTGTTCACGCGAGGACGGACAGACGATAAAGTCTGCCTCGGACCTTGTCAACGCCCACGAGGTAATCACGCTCTTTCTCGAGAAGCGAGAGGCGAGGCGACGACGGGCGAACAGCTGCCGAGGTTTCCTGCCAAGTAGAAAAGAAAAAGTTTATTAAATACTGCCTATTGATTTGCAGCATCGGGTGTCACCGGCGGTCTTAAATTGCGCCGGGAATGGACCAAGAACACGAATCAGATGCAACTGTTTATCTCTCGTCTAGAGGGTGATATTGAAAAACAAGATTATAAGACACCTGATATTGTTAAGTGAGCTTAAAGCGCCCCAAGACCTAAGTTTACTTTAATGTTACTTTTATAAACAATTTGTAATCGAATTCCCGTGTTTTCATTGTGCTTTATTTATCCAAACTATTGGGCTTATTAACGCCTGTGCGCTGGTGGCAAGCTTGTGTGGTCTATGATATTTTCACTTCTAAGCGACCAGGTGCGCTCAGACGAAACCCACAATTGTTGCAGGCCATGCCATGTTTTATTGGAAATATTTCATCGAGAAACAAAACGTGTAATCATCGCCGTCCGTTGATTGCTTATGGGAATGGTAGGAATGTCTACCACACGCGAGGCATCCCTAGCAATTGGCAATGTTGTGAACAAACACAAACCCATATGTTACAGCATTCAAATTCAAAGGAAGCAGCTAATGAGATTGCATTGTTGCAAGTGCTAAATAAATAAAACTTGTGTTTAGATTAATAAAACTTTAATGGCTACATTGTATGCGAAGCATAGATAAATACAGAGTCAGTCCCGGCATTGCGTAACGTTTATCAAAACGGCCATCTATACCTCTAATTCCGCAATACATTCATACAAAAGTCAAATTTCCAATTTATGTTCGATGCCATCAAAACTATTCAACTCCTTATTTGTACAGTTTCGCTAGCAGACGATGGTATCGCCAAATCACGATCGCTCCTACAAGGTGCGCCTTTTATTCAGTGGAAAATTATCACTTTAAATGACAACCGAGATCAGAAGATCTCGTGTGAATGGACGATTATCGATATTACCATCTGTATATGAAGTTGTCACCAAACGAATCCGGCGTGTAATTATTACGTTTGTCAAACATAGGCAATAATAATTAGCGGCTTGATTTTCCAGCTGCGCAGTTTGCTCCTGTGAATGCGGCGCGCATATTAAACACTGCGCCAAACGAGAATTTATGCCTCTGCGGTTAATTTGGTACTTTCGATCAAGTTGCTGTAAACAGAGAAATGTAATATGAATATTATATGAGATCTGTTTTAAAGGATAAGACGAGACGTTAACAAGGTATGATTGCCCCAGTAAATCTGATCTTCATTCTCTCTGTTCTGTTGTTAATCGCTGTTGGCTCTTGTTGATTGATGCAATTAGAGTCTTTCTGAACTGTCAGTCGACAACTATAAACATGCTAACGGAAACGAGTGACGCCCAATGTAAGTGAACTTACCTGACGTATGTCATCATTTGATTAGACACGTTCTCTAATTGAATTATGTAACATATTCAAATCGACCCTGCAGACTTACAAGATTCGGTTTGTGTAAAATAGTGTATACACTCTACCCAATTAGTTCTATACACTGTAGTAATAATATTGCATAACATCGGCAAAATATCCGAAAGACACGACGTTCACGCATATAACACGTGTGGAATACGTTTGCACACTGGCCTAGTAACTTATTATCTTAAATGACTGGTTTATTACTCCACGTGTTGTCTCTGCACGATGCCGATAATAACGTCTGGGGCAATAAACAGTGTCAATAAACCATTGAAGGTGTCACAGATTATTAGTACACAATGACTTAAAAGTCGCAGTTTTATTGTTATGAACACCTTCAGTCTCAAGACACGCAGTCACATGCAATTAAAGCCCCTGCACCTATTAGGGTGTAATCACAGGTGTTAAGTTGTGTATACTATAGCAATTCCCACAATATTGCTTAAATTAGCACAGTTGTTATAATGCAATAGATATTGAATTAACAGTTTAATAATTCAAATCAACCTATACATCTCTTACTTGACGGGCTGTAGCCCATATGACAATCATATCCTTCGCGAAAACAGAAAACAGAACGGCTACACACCCCATCCAAGAATAATCCACTTCATACTATGACACGACTATAATGACTATTATCATTCTCGCTTGAAACTTCCATAAACACTCTAAGACACCTGTTGTTTTGGTCACAAGCCACTTGAATCAACAGAACAAAACCACTGTCTGTTTCGCAGACGACCACAGTTTGAGTTATACACACAAACAGGTATTCACCTGCACACGTCTCACGAGTAGGTGTACACAGCCAGATTAGCGTCTAAAGTATCACTTCTACGCGTCAACGCCTTCACTAATCCACGGCCACCCGCTGGGATGGACAGGTCGGCTACTGGGTACTTGTCAAAACCGCCATCTACCCAGACATGTCGGGCATGACATATTATTTTCACTCTAATTGAAAATAATCACACAGTTCTCACCAGCAGAAGCAACGTGTTTGCTTGGGTGCTGAACATCACAGTAAATTGTTTAGCTTGGACATCGTATTATTATGCCATCTATAGAATGCTATTGCCAAAACACACAGACATGAATTGTGCCTGTTTTTTTTGTGACGTTATTCAAGTTAGCCACAGCTATTCACGTTTGTTCATTCGTGGATAATTCCTCAATGCTTTTATTTATATGGTTATTGAGAAACAAATATCCAAATAAATTCTGAGATGAAAAGTGCACAGTCATTGTCTACATGCCCTATTTTTCAAATAAAAGCTAGACCAAAAAGAATTTTGCTCTTTTTATCGCACATTAAGTAAAGCCAGAGAAGAAAACAACAATAAGTTGCTGTTAGTTTTAATGCTAAACATACTCTAAAGCCAATCCAGAATTCGTGATAACACTTGCTTCTTATCTACATCCAATTGAACGTAAAGTGTATACTAACTTTCATCTTCTTCAAGCCGCTATAGCTACTACAGTCACTCCAACATTGAAACAAAGGACGTGAACTATCTGGAGCAGAAGCAGTTAACATGGAACGTCGTATTGTATTCCTATCAAGATTATTTTCTCTGGTGGAAAAAAGTGAACACTGACAAGAGAAACTACATCTTAAACACCTCTAACAATGTTCTGCCAAGATACACATGTTGCATGTGATAGCGCTTGGTAATGGCTTGACTATCTTCTGATGTGCATTATTATGTTCAGCGCTGGCTGTTATTCCATTGCCTCAAGCCAGGTACAATAACATAGACTAGCTGGTGTAATGCTGTTGTAATGTGTTACCTTCGCACGCATAATCAAAAGAGATGGGCAACGTGTAGTGCAAAATCAAGTATAATTTGCCATTACTTAGCCCCATAGCTGTTTGCTCACGAATAAATGGGCTGGGCTGTGTTAGCTAATTAGAGTTTGTGTGTAGAATGTGAAAACTTTGAATAAAAATCATCGCAACCGCAATATCTGATTACAAAATTCAATTCGATTGGGTATTTCTGAAACCATCGCAGATAAGGGAGTTCGAACCAAAATTATATAACCATGGCTTTGTCAATATGCTAATAATTGTGAACATAACATAATATAGGGCTGTCGTGCTTGAATGGTGTGTTACATGTGAATATAATTATACGCTGCTTGTATAAGTGTCCATGTTACGTTTTATAGAACGACGCTCTCTTTCTTTATTCACCTCTACCACTCCCACCACTCGAAGCAATCCAAGTATGATCTCAGAGACAGCAATAACCCATCGTGGGGAATTTAACCACCAATTAAGTCCGATGCATACGTGCTGCATATTAAAAAATCCGCATAGCCGTCGGCACAAGCAATCGTTAATTTGACACAAGCCGCACAAAAACCTGCAACGAAAGACAAAATTCTCCACCCAAACAACCGACGGGCACGAGGTTTTCACAGTTGCAATGGAGTGTGGCTGGTAATCATTTGCAGACGAATCCCAGCCGAACGACTCAACGCAAATCTGCTTCGTATTTGTAACCCACTCAGAAAAACTAAAAGCCCGTGGCAATTACCCTTGTGGGTATGTGCGCTAACCACAGGGATCCTCTTTTCCGCTCACTCCAAGATCACGGAGATGATGGAACAGTGTGTTTATATTTCCGGTCAACTTTTTGGGAGATGACTACCTGGATTATTGCAATCCGAGAACGACATGTGGCTTCTGTGAAGCATGCCACGGTGTGGATTGAAGCAGACATATCCATGTGTAGTGGATACCTGGTGGTGCACTTAATTAGATATGCATATTTTCTATTCGTAGGTTCCATGGGCTTCTTCTATCTCATAGTTCGGACACCCAGAAAGTGTAACCTGTGTGAATGAAGCCATGAATTCCCATTGGGTTTGACATATACAGTGGCCTATGCGTCTTGCTGTATCTACTGTGACAAATCATTGTGTCAATATTGTGGTGTAAATTAAGCGGTTTTGTACATTATGATGTTGTTTCAGCAGACAAATTCGTCAAAACATGACAGAAATGATCAGTGGCCATATGTCATTGTGACGTATGCGTCACCGTGTATATTCATCTAGAATTCTGGTAATCTGTCAATTCTAAACATTTTAAATGCGATACTTTCTGCCCGAATAATTGCCTTCACGCTCACTCTAATGTACATACATATGCATGAAATATCGGTGCGTCTTACCCATTTACCTCTTAGCAGTTACAAAAATAAAAGGAATCCTATATTTTATATATGCACATCACCGCCATGACAGGCGTTGTTGAGGTCCCATATTTCTGGATAGTTTTACACCTGACATTGGCATCCGGCGTATACAGTGTGTGGGATATTTGGTTCGTATGTAAACATTTGATAATTAGTGCCATGTGCACAATACTGTACACTGACCACAGGACGGGCACAAGGCTGTGCTGCATGATTCACATAGCTTTTCTAGCTGTGATATAATGCAGGATTCGTGGAAGTTTAAATTTTCACATGGATATGGACATGTACTACTGCGAGCTATCGTATTTTTAGTGGTCTGTTAGATAGTCGTGTGTTATGCTATTTTTTTGTAATTGTGTGCATTAGATTGATTTTGATTGTAACGCATCTCTGTCTAACATAAAAAGATGTGAAACAAAACCAAAAAAACCGCAAGCCTATGATGTTATGTTGCGCTTATACTAGAATCTAGACGAGGGAAATTACAGCTACTAATAATGCCAGCATTGCACATTTGAAATCATGTCACAAAATGTTACACTTTCATATCGTATCTAATGCATAACAGCATGTCACTTAAATGCTCGGTTTGCAGGGAAAGATTCATGACCAGTATCGTTCGTTTTGACAAGTGGCTCTATCTAAATTACCAGGTGATGACTGATACTCGTATCGAATCCATGCCTTTCAGCAGTCGAAGCTTTAGATCTTCCTGCGCACCTTTGGTGTAAATTTTTCCGGATTCTTTCAACTATAATGTTACTCAGTTTGTTTGTGCAATATTGTATAACATCGTCATTACTTCAGTTTCAGGTTGTTACACATTTTTGTGTTGAGTTGTTCTTTATTGTTCAGGGAAACAGTATGGCGTAGATTTGAGGGGAACGGAAGGAGTTACACGCTAGACAGAGAAATAGTCAATTTCATGGCGATGCAATAATACGTTTTGATTATTGAATGTCTGGAGAAGATTATGACTGAGCGATTTTGCAAGTGGCTCCCACTAAAAGGTCATCAATACCAGAGGATTTATGCAGTCCCTGCGAATAGTCATTTCCCTAATTATTGTTCAGGTGCAATACTGGAAGGACTGGAATGGCATTGAAGCACTGCTGGTGGCGTTTGTCTATTGCAGAGGTAACTCGGTGAAAAAATGCAATACAGTTGATTAGTCAGCTCATATTAAAGAGACAAAAAACACCATATCCTTCAACAGAGTTAGTGTATGTCAGTAGATGTCTGTAAAGCACACTATATGACTTTGCATTAAATTCACATGATTTTGTATGGTAAAACATGGGTCTTGATTATATGTCTAAATAAAGATCTATGTGCTGCATGTAATTTGTGCATCAATATTTGACTTGTTCCACACACTGCATTAACATGTGAAGTTTACAATATCTATGTAATACAATAATGCACATACATTAATAATAGAACATTTGACCGCTAAATATTTATTAAGAGATGTCCCAACGAGATAAACCTGCCAAAAGAAGGTCGGTTGCAATCTGGTTAGTATCAGCATAAAAATAGATCTATTTTAACTATATCTAGTTGGTAGACCATCATGGTTGACAATTCCATTAATAGACTACGTACAATATGAGATAGTTCCTTAGATTTAACTTGTGTATTCCTATTGGCAATTGTGTTTCTTCAAGCTGTCCCCCTAATACATGGTCATGACCGCAAAGAGACCTTCACTTTCCACATGTTGACACCATATGAACATTATATCAAATCGTTGGACTTGTAACATGTATGCACGCGCGTGAGACCTTCCATCACTTTGCTCGAATCAGATGATTTGATAATAAAATGTTACCAGGTTACAATTGAGACAGCTGATGTGTTCGATGGGAAGGAACTCCTTTATCCGTAACCTAGGCTTCTAGATCATATAATTTATTGCCATCTTCAAATATCACACTTTTATAAATATTCAAATAAAATGTATATGTAGCTGCTTGTATTATGAAAGTATACGTACTAAATATCCTAATGAAGTAACACTGGGTTAATGTGGTACATTGTTTTTGACGCACTTTCGTGTTATCACTTATATTTAAATATTTATTTCAGTTGGATATTCACACTTTAGTAGTCAAACTCTAAAAAACATAGTAATAAAGTACATAAAATGATAACATTTTATACTTCTTTCAATAGTTTCTATTATCATCACATATGACACAAAAAACCGTGTGACGTTCATTTTTACAGCCATGTGTTCTTTCTCTTTGCCTGGCAACTGATTTATGACATGATACATTTTATAAAGCTAACAAATTCTTTGATGATAAAACAGAGCTTGATTTGAATACAAACATATATTACATGCTATCTACACGAAGCATCTGTAATACAACACGTTTGCAACTTAGATTCGGAGATCTAGACAAACAACGTTATATTGCTGGTTATTTATGTTACACTTGCATGGGCAGAACATTAAGTAAATAACTAAATAATATAAAAATTTGGATATGTAACTGCCAGATGACACGTATGAAATACTCTCATCAGTTCTTCAAATTGCACAAAGGGAAGACCCATTGTAGTGAACGTAGAAAGTTTAGCAAGAAAATTGATATTCTGCATTAACGACATGTGTCATGAAATAGTCAAATTCATTATACCTGTCTTGAACTGTGTCACGCATGGTTATCCATTATTTATTAAAACTTTAATTTATCGCAGTTGCATTTCCCCTTTCAGTTGAAACTGTCATCGGACGCTTGGTTTCAACGACGCTGAATACTAATTGTCAGCAAAAAGATACTGTCGAAACGTTTTTGCAAGACTCACTCTATTAGTAATCTGCTTGAAAAATATTATGATCTATCAATCCAAGCATGTATTAGTCCCCAATATACTTGTTAAAATCCCATTACTGATCCCGATCGCGGTCTAAATTTCAACAATTGGGCTAGTATGAAACGTTAAATGAATAACCAAAACAAGTAAAGCGGCTGATAGAAGTTGCCTCAAGGAATGGGTCTGAATCAGTTGTGCACAGCCGACACAATCGTATTCATTGCCGAGGTGTTTGTCTATCAGATTATTGACCGGGACTTTTGAAACGCAACAAAGGTGGAATTCACTCACCTTGCTCCTAATGGCAGCTCTGATATTCCATAATAACTCGGGCTAACAAGCCTGTTTGGTATCCATGTTTAGTATCGTTTGCAAGCACCGTCGCTCTCATTTCGCCTTCAACATCGATTGCCAGCTGAAACTTCGCTGCACTGCAGAACGTAAACCTAGGCTAAAAACAGCGTAATGCATACTAATCACGTCCAAAATCGACCAATCAATGTAGAGATGAGTCTGAAACCCTCCACTGGGATTGGTTGTTCAAATGTTGCTCAATATTCCACGTGAAATAATTAATGCTTTCACCGTCAACTAATTTGTCGTAATAATAGTAGGTACGAACGGGCAGGCGAGAAACGACAGCGTGCAGTTCTCTTCAAAGACACTCGAGCGAAAATGTAGCTAGACTCTGTTGGCAAGTTCCTTTGACTATGGTAAGAAATAGGCGGATCCTGAAGCCGACGTAATGACAAACAGGCAAAGCTAAAGACTTGCCATTGACAGTGCCTTTTCATTCGCATAATGTATGTGTGAACGACATTATTTTAACTTGCGACCAGTAGCCTCTCCAAAGTTGGAATGCCATCTATCTATTCCCCATTATTATCAGCTTAGACTCTGTGGAGCAAATGTGAAAACCACTTGAAAAATACCCCGACTGTGGACTCGAGTTTGTGCAAGGCTGCTTTAATATAAAACTCGAATTAGGACAGCCACAATGACGGTGAATGGAGGTGTGCTCTGTAAAGCGCAGTAGGGTACCTACATAAAATATGAATACGGCTTAATTTTCGCCCTCTATTCGTTAGTGGACACCCCACTAGGACGTTTCTATGCTCTATACTTATTTGAAACTTATTTCAGTCACCTTTGGTTTTGATTCGTATTCATGCAAAGAAAACTATGCAGTATAATGCAGATGTCTGTGGTACATATATAAACGTATTTAGTGAAATGACCTTTGCCTTTTAGAGCCAGCTTTGAAAGTAATCTTCGGTATTAAAATGAGACGTATATGATATTCTTTTCTTATTTGAATATAATTCATCTTCATCCCTTTCAGGAAGAGAGTGAGTTTGTATTTTTGTTTATTGTTGCCGATATATAGCATACGTGTGGATTTTTTTTACCAATTACACAACAACAATTATGATATCAAAGTCCCTAATTCTTCTGCCAAAAGCTGCAATGCATACGGGTTCTCATTTTTTTATGATCCGTTAAAATCCACACCCCTGAATTTATGTCGAGGTGGGAAAGATTGCAATCTTAATGGAAGTAATCAATGTAAACATAGGTATCTGTTGAGGAATAGTGCCAACAATAAAAGTTCAATTAGCATTGACAACCTCGGGTAGGTTACATTAGCTGAGGCTGGGTGACAAATGAGACGTGCGACCGTGTGACATAATCCCTGAAAAACACTCTTGCCGTATCAATTGTCTTTGAACAGCCCGATTGTATGGAGGTAGCGAGTCGTATCATAGAACTATTCAGAAATGCGAGTTCTTTGTCCGGAATAGAACTTTGTTTAATGGGTCATACTAACACGGCACTGACTATAGTATCTTGTCTGGCAAAATGTAGAAATCTTATTTTGTTGAAATACGACGTGTATAGGTATAAACGTATTTGTATGACTTATTGTATGACTTGTTGTAATCAATATAAGTAATAAGATGCACATTCTTTAGGTCACAGCTGGAATTAAGTGTTAATTTTAATGTACAGTGTGTTCAATATATTAAATTTTTAGAATATATGAAAATGATTTTATTACCGATACTTAGTGCCGTTTTTCAGTGAGCTTTTTTCTATTATTGTCCCCATTCCTCAATTGAACTTGAAACCAGACATACTCAATGATTTTCTTTTAGATTGCAATTTTCACTGACATGTTGTTCTCTCAACATTCTCTGACTTTTCGGGATTTGAATAGACTTTCTCTGACTCTTTCAAATCCGTGCAGACAATGAATTTTAGTAACTCATCAAGAAGCGAAAAATAGCGGCCAAGAAAGTAACAGCGCATGTTACATTTGTAAGAAACAAAACCATCCATCTTTGAAATATAAGGTAACTGTGTGTTGTGTGTCAAAGTCGATTGACTTGATTTATAGATACCACATAAATAAAGGTCATTTCGTGAACTACAAAAGCATCATATTTTTACGCCGTTTATAGAACTGTGCTAGTGCATATTTGAAGAGACTCGAATATCGTGCACCTAAGTTGCAAAATGTTAAACACAAAACCAACATATGGTCTACCACATGGTAATCTTTAGCAGCGAAACGTGTTCTTTGTTATAAGACATACTTTTATGAATTATATACTGCTCGACAAACATGGCCATCAATAAAGAACACGAGGTTTTAAAAATCATTCATTTTTATGAAATCCAGAACTCTGGAATGAACTCATGAGTCACTCCATATAAATCTCAATCTGAGTAGAAACCTGTCACTACAATTGACTAACTGTACACACACATAGATTCCAAACGATGTTTTAAAGCTATATCCAAACTGTCATGCTAAAGAAGCCGCTCATCAATTGCGCAGACAGACGCACTCAGGCTGTGGATCTTTATCAGTTTTCCTGTACACAAGTGGTCACTATAGCTGTGTCGCCCAGGCGTCTAGCCCGTCGTCTCCGGCAGACGTCCTCGTGTGGCAACCGCCGCCACAAACGCGGCCCCACGACCTGACCCGTCCTCAGCGAGGATCAACTTTGTCTGGAACAGAAAAAAACAACACTTTAATTTTTTACGCAACCAAAAATTTGTGCAATGCTGAAAACACCACCCCCCCTTCAATCGAGACCCCTCTATTCTAGATATACAGGAATGGGATTTTTTTTAGAAAGGCGAACATTGGTCTACACACTCTACATGTAGCATAGCATTATGTATTAACCTCACTTATCAGTGTCAAAAATAAATCAAACTGTATGAAGACATGTGTTGGTGTAATTGATATACAGAAACTATTTTAATTTCCAGATTTTGTATAAGACCCTCGAAGTTCATATTTTGGAGTAAAGTCCCACTATTCATGCTGTTTTAAGACCCTCTGTTTTGAACACCTACCTGTAATTCACACGGGTACCCCAACCCGGGCTTTTAAGCGTTATGCAACATGCTGTTTATTCGTATCCACATGTACACATGTTTCAATATAGTGTGTAGAAAATAATAAAAACGTAATAAACAAAGATGTTTGTTGTAATTAATTTTGAAACCGCACACCAGGCCAGAGTCCTGAGACTGATGTTCAGTCATAACAATTTACAGTACAATAATGTACGGCAGGCTGCACTATATAGTCAACGAACAGATATATGTGGTAAAACATGATTCTGGTTCACAACCCCGCTATGCCGTGACAATGTAACATTTTCACCAACAGCTACAAAATCACGACTGCACATGTGTGGGCTTCAAGGATCGGGAATGTTGCACTTTAACATAAACCTGTCTGCTGGGCCACTTGTTCATCGGCATAATCATAAAAATCACAGTCATTAAAAAAAGAAGAAGAAAAGAAAATTAAAAAACAAACAAACAAAAAACAACAACAAACAAACAAACAAAAAAACACATAAAAATCACAAACAAACAAGAAACCCCCGCACCGATGTGTCTGGCGCCAGGTGGGTCATCCACGCCATCATCATGTCGTGCAGGCGCGGGTGGTAGCGGTACAGCGACCCATCGATGGCCACCGTCGTCTGGGGGCGCTTCAGGTGCCGCAGCAACACGGCGATAGCTGGCAGAGGAGAGGTGTAGATGGCGTGTAAGAGGTAAGTCTTCAAGAAGTTTTGTGGTGATAATATTCTGGGTGCCATAACACCTTAACTGTCAGTTTAAGAGATAACGGGCAGACGATAAAATTCACAATTCTGTTGAATTATCCACCACGCTAGACAATAACTGGTTGACTGTTCCGATGGGAAATATATGGGGACGTTGTGTAAAAACACTGTCCAGACCACTTACTTGCAGAGATCAGCTGTGCTGCGCGAATAGAGAGAGCAGAACAAACGTATCTCAGCACGGATACGTCAGCCTTTGAAGCAAAATCAGACACCCCGAGAGCTGTAAGGGCTGTTTGAGTATTTTCAATGTTATCGTCAGTATCTCTGCAATGTTACAATAATTTCTTCCATTGTTATGTGGTAGCATTACAATGTTGATGTTTAGACGCCGCTGTGAGTAGACGGGTACATAAAAACGCAAACTACATATGTGTGTGGTGGTCTTGTTTTCAAAAGTGCTTACTTTTCTATATCAGACAAGTGACCAGCTGTAAACGAACCCCAAGTCTTCAACTGATCTGTGACACGTCCAGAAAAGAGAAAGCCTTTCTCAGTAAGATTGAGAAAGACGAGTCGTGCAAGATCACCAATATAATGGCCAGAAAATAGCTTCTCAAAACTAAAAGAAAATGTGAATAATACAGATTTGTTGTATGCACGTGTTAAACAAAATCAATAAAATAAAAACTGGTAGTTTAATGGAAGTTATGACAATGCAAGGCTTACGTGAAAGAGCCAACCCAATTTGAATGTTCATCAATAATGTTATCAAACTGTGTTTTGATGAAGTCCAGGCTTCCATTATCACCAAATGCACCCCACTCGGTGTCAATTATAACCTGGTGAAAATGTTCAAGTAAAGAAGAAATTGCAGTTATAGAAATATTAAGCACACAAATCCGTCCGAATTTATCGCTCCAAAACATTTAATGTAATGATTGTACGTGGAAAATTAATAGTTTTGTGTCAAATAGGGTGTATAGTATATATAATAAAGACGTCCGAATATGATTATGGAAATATATTTCCGTGTATTAAAAAATACCTGGTTTGGGTCATCTTTCGGTCCATTCCATTTATCTATGTTATCGAGAGACTCCACATAGGCAGCATTACAACCAGTACCTACATATATATTTCAATACATTTCAAACCATCATATGAGTGCTACAGTGTAGCAACCTGAATTGTGATAAGAAAACCATTCTCAAACGCTATCAACCCGATTGTGGTTTTTGCAAACTTGCATGCAATTAAGATTAAAATGGAAGCTTTAAGACAAAATCTAATAGGTATCAATGGGTAAATTCCAGTTGCCTACCGGCCCACCACCGCGCACAGACTCACGACCTTCCGGCTTGGACCCATGCTGACAATCCTTATACTGAAGTTGCAGAGGGGGGGGGTATATAGCCTTGATGAAAATCCACCAACATTTTCCCATAAATCACCAGTCACCATTTTTTCACCAATCACCAGAAATGGTAATTGAATATATAGGTTGCATCACATTTTCATCACATTTCACACACCGGGCAATTGACCACTCACGCTTAGGGCAAATCACCAATCACATTTTTGCTATATGACCCCCTCCTGCAGCGTATATAATTAACTCCTTGCTCGTTCATCCCGAATCAAGAGCGCACCAATGTCGACCAAATACCCTATTAAACATATGCGGCATACAGAAAAAAACCCAGGTTAGTAGCCGCTGTCTGCTTCTCACCCATGATGAGCCCCACGCGGCAGGTGTGGTCCAGGTAGGAGCCTGCCAACAGCGTGCCCGTCGTGTCGTTCAGCACGGCCACAACGTCCACGTTGCCGCTTGCCTGCAACAGTTCACAGCTGTGTTAAGCGGCAATCGGTTAAGTCTGTGAAAAATATGAACTACATGATGTTTTAATGAAAAATAAAATGCCAAAGTTGTATGTAAATAAGCAATAATTTCCTATACTGATTGTGACTCTGTTTACACTGGTTTGCTCACAATAAATTCAGATATGATTGACGAATTATTAACACGTCTAATTAAAACATGTGCATTTATTGACATAATACAAGGTGAAGGTGAACCTTTTGTTCTACATCGTTACGCACACGTGAGTTGAAAAAGTGGTAAACCAGTCAAACCATTTCACCTCAGTGGCAGTTAAGGTGTGCGAGGCGCTGTTCCATGTTTGGTAATCTTGACAGTCTCCCACCTCCCCGCCGTACTCACACCTCAACCAGGAAATCGTGGATTTGCCACTACACCGTACAACCTATACGTCAGCTGCGCAGACTATTTCTCAGAAATAGAATTTCAAACTGGCAAGAGAGCCCTGATTGACAATATGCTAATGTTGATATTTAAAAAAATAGTCAAATGCTTAATCCACTCCATGTTATACCAGTGAAGCATACAATCCTCATCCTGTAAAAAAACAAAAAAAAAACAAAAAACAAAAACACCAAAAAAACAAAACGAAAAACCACCCAAAAAACAAAAACAAACAACAACACAAAACCACCCAAACCCACCCAAACAACAAACTAAAACACACACACACACACACGCACGCGGGCGACAAAATGTAGGCTAATGCGCGTATGTAAATCCGCGCACGCACGAACGCACGCAACAGACAGCATCACGTACCCCACGCCGCTCGAGTGCTTCCTCCAAAGCCTTGACAGCGTCCTCACCCACACCGTCAGGACAAGCGAAGCTCTTTGTCCACGTCACGAGAATGCCTTTCTTCAGGCCTTCTTGTATCATGGGGAAGGAAAATGTGAAACCTAAATGCAAAAGGTAAAAATAGTGATCACTCACTCTCGTCACTGCATATCATACACAAGAAACCTTTCTGTGGTGTGCTTTGTTGCTTCAATAATGTCAGTAAATGGCAGACAGTGTGCGGAAACTTTTGACGTATAAGTGATTTTAGTTACTAACTTATACTTCACATGCATAATGATAAATGTTAGACTATAATAGATAATTATATATACATAGACCGTTGATGGAGGGGACAAAAACACTGTGATGACAAATTGACGGATAACGCGGCTCTATTTTGATGGTTGCATTGTGCTAGAAATATTTAATATATGTAATATCGTAATGTAATTTTGTCTGTCTTTAAATATTCATTAATAAAAACGTGTATAATAAGAATTGTAAATTTACTGATAAAATGCTCAAACACAAAGCTTAGAATAATATAATAATGTAACATAACTATTAATAAAGAACCGGTTTCAACTTATATCTTTGTATATATTCATACCGACTTCCCCATACCGACAATTGGCATTGCTTCACCACATGTGGCAAGTCTTCCTCAAAACAAGGATTGTTAGTGGATATGATATTTTAACTATCAGCAAGTTGTCTCTAAGATAGTAGCATGGTTCGTTATGCGAGGTCTAACAACGTGGGCACGAAAAAGCCGCAAGCGGCGTCTTCGTGGGAAGAAATGTCTGCAGAGCTGAAGGCCGATACGCGGGTACGTGCGCAGTCACAGATATCTAGTTGGCCTATAGAAAAACCAGCAATGAAGGCAAAATTTCAGCGGAAAATGAGAAAATTGTTGGATAGTGGCGGTTTGGACAGTGTTAAAGATACAGATACCAACGAAGACTCCGTCGAAAACGAAACAGAAGGATTAGCAACCCTCTTGGAAGGAACCCCAGTTCTCCAGGACCTGCAGAAAAGCAAGCCAAAGGCAGAATCTTCGGTGAAACATGGAAAGGGCAAAAAGTCAAAGAAAGAAGTAATAAAAGATAAGGTAGAAAAGATCAAGAACGAGCACAGTCTGAAAATGTCAGAGGATGAAGAAAAGAAGCTTGAGGAATTCGTGAAAAAGGATGAAAGGAGAGAGGACAGACGATTGAAACGGATAAATGAAAAAGCCGCGTCAAGAACGTGTTTCCACTGTCGTAAAGAGGGTCACACCATAGCGGACTGTCCGGAAGTTAAAGATGATTTGGATCAAGGTATGTTTCCTGGAGAATCTATTATATTCTCCTTGCATTATTTTCACTGTGAAGTAAATTTATCTCAATTAATACCATATTCTCCAATACTATATCCCATAATAAAAATAAATAAGTGCAGAATCTGATGTTTGTACAGCTTGGATAATATTTTTTTCCATTCTAACTATTAGGTAGTGGAATCTGCTTCAAATGCGGATCAACAGAACATTCAGTCCACCAGTGTCGTGTCAAACTTCCATCAGGAGAGTATCCTTACGCAAAGTGTTTCCTCTGCAAGGAGGTCGGTCACATTTCCAAGCAATGCCCAGACAATCCCCGTGGGCTGTATCCAAATGGAGGCTGCTGTTTGTCCTGTGGATCTGTGGAGCACTACAAGAAAGACTGTCCTGTTCAGCAACAGAAACAAGGTAGGCATACAAGATGTAGTTTCATAATTGATGTACATGAATTATTATTGGGTGCTGTACATGTATACAGAGTAGCCTCCAATTAAGACCACCTCTATGGTAAGCCCATTTATTGTGGTCCCACACCTTCATAAAGAGTTAATATTGAACTCTATTGAAAGCACTTGGGGTCTATATTACCAGCATGATGTTAATATACGTTCTATATGATTTACATTACACTTTAGGCTTACTTGGTTTGGTGTCTTTTATGGACAATTCTAAAGCACTGTATGATTATATTATTGATAGGCTATTGACATTTTGTATTGTGTATATTGTAGGAATAGAGGATGTGAAGCTTGGAACTATTCATGATGTTCGCAGTGCAGATGATGACTGGGAATTCAAACCAACCCCTATTGTCAGACAAAAGAAGAAAGGACCGAAAGTAGTGAATTTTTAATACCATGTCGTGATGTGATAATGTGTGTTTCTGAAAAATGTGATGAATGGTTGCAGTCAATATCAAATATGTATTATGAAATGTAAGTTGAAAGAATAAAACTCACTAGCAAATACCAATATGTGATTTTATATTTTTTTTTATATTTATGCAATTTTATAGTTGAAATGTGTCCCAGAAAGGAAAACATTAATGAAAATAGCAGCCAGTTAACTGAAATTAACTTACCAAGGGGTAATTTTTTACCAAGCATGTTCTCTTCTTCCAAAAATCGTTCTATACTATCTGCCAAGTGGTCGAATACCTGCAATGTATGGCGTGACATTCTTTACTTTGCAGTGACAAAGATTTTCACACGATAATCATGTTGGCATGTGAAATGCATAGCTGTGTTGCTCCTATACATGATATATACCTCTCTACTGGGACCTTTCAATTTCGCGGTGGGAACGTTGTAGTTTCTGCTGATGCTCTCACACTTCCCATTTTTCATACGACATAAAAGTACGCGAAAGTTAGTGCCACCGAGATCTAATGCCAGGAAATCACCATTCTCTATCAATGAGAAGAAATAAAAAACGGTTAGAGAAAATATGGTATATGTTCATTTCACGTTTCAACAAATATTTTCCATCATTTACATGGTAGAATAATGCCGCTGATTTAATATTCAATGACCCGGTAAAATGGTGACAATACTTTTCACACAAGTATAATGTACATGTATGCATATCAATTAACAATAACTAGTGCGGAGATAGGGAGATGCAAAACCAGTGATGTAAAAGATCATACATACCCTATCCATCCAGCTCACGTGGCATAGGTCTGCTTGTGAAGTTTGTAACAGTGAAAAATGCTCATAACATTGTGCTACATGCTGCCAGCAACCCCAACTTAGAGATTTGTCGGACACGGTGACCGTTGAAGCACTGTGATATGTGCATTGCGGAGACATTGTCGTCTTTTACGTGCTACACATGTACAATTACATACCGGTATTAAATATACAGAACCCTCCATTAAGACCACCTCTGTAATAAGAGTGCATGGTCCAAAACCCACACAAGAACACCACCGCAAATCTTAATATAGAGGTCAACTTCTTCTTTGCCACTCAGGAGACCACGTCCCCTGAGTGGTTTCGATAGAGAGTTTATACTGTATCTCACTGATATCTACGTAGTACATACAAAAACACTCAGAAAAAGGGGACAAAAACAACAACAAAACAAACACAGAAAACAAAACAAAACAAAACAAACACAGCACAAATCTTATTTGAAAGCCTCGCAAGACATTGAGATCCCCTACACACCAGTGCCGTCTAGTAGAGACCTCACAAAAGTGTTCTCCATCTGTAGCGAGGTTTTCTTCCTCTCTTCTGGATCACGACTCAGCCCCTGCCACATCTCTGCGTACAGCGTGTCCATGACCCGAGTCACGTGGTCGTCGGTCAGCATCAGGGGGTCCACGATGGCCCGCACCTTGACAGAAAGGCGAAGAGGTCTTCCTTATCTTATTATAATGATGCAAATCACCAGTGCATGTATTTTTGTAAATGCTTTTAAATATATATGTACATTATGTCATGTCTGCGTGGATATGATGATTAATTGCTTTTGTTTTGCGTGCGTTCAGAAGCCACCCCTTCAGATCCTTTACGCAACTCAAAAACGTGCATGGACATTGGCGTATTGTTTACCCAAGTTTACGTAGATCATGTAGATGTCGCCAACTCATTAATACTTATTTATATAGATAAACCAAGTGTTTCATATGCAGCTGTCGTGGTCTTATCTATACTTTAAAGAGGGAAGCCTAATACATTTTCATCAATCAGGGAAAAAATTCTCAGAGTCATGATTTTTACATCACTCATTTATAAAAAAATAGCCCCACCACATAAACAATTTTATTTTTCAAAAAAAAATTTTTTTAAAATATTTTTTAAACACAAAATGTTCAGAAATATAGGCATATCTTTAGGTACATAAATAGAAACCGTCAGCCACGCGTCACTTCTGTAAATTCTGTGGTTCTATCTTAGATTATTTATCAACGTCGCACCAGCCTTCTTTTTTCATTTTATGACCTTGTATTCAAGCAATTGATGAAAATTTTCTAACATCCATATTTGAGATTGTGTTTTCTTCTGTCATGAACGATATTACAATAGGTACAAGATTTTACCAAGTTTATGCCATAATCCAATGTTGACAATCCATTTTTAAAGTGTTGACACAACAAAGATGTTTATTCCATTGATTGGATGATAACTGTATCTACAACCTCTCTTTATAAAATGTTAATTCAACAGAAAACTATTTATGCAATTTCTTGAAATCTCTCATATTATGAAATTAATACGCAGTAGTAGTACTTGCTAAAATGCTGAAATAAGGTCCAAGGTACAGTGAAACCTGTCTATGTAGGCAACTTTATATTTAGGAGACCCGTATTGTATGGACACATTTCTCTTCTTCAATTACTTCAATGCCATATTAAAAACTTCTCTGTTCAGGACATCTGCCTTATGGACAATTTTCATTTTTACAAAGGTCTCCACATGGGATAGGTTCTACTGTATTTCATTGTACTACTTAATGACTTTCATAATCCCCCCAGACTATTTCACTTGAATAATACAGAAAAACCACAACAAGAGTCCAGTGAGGCATTAATAAAGTCTCATGTGAGGCTACCAACATTTCAATGAATCACGTATTGGTTTGTTGGGTTTGATAATTATCATCCTCCAATTTTTTTATTGCTCTTTATATGCTAAACAAAGTTAAAGATATGTGCTTATTCCTTGAATCAA
>CM032666.1:49803149-49878149 GCA_019095985.1 Streblospio benedicti | reverse complement strand
TAAAATTCATTTCTCCCAAAAGACCACATGTGATTTTATTAATATAAAAGTTAGCTATCACAGTCCTGAGTCCATATAAGTTTACTTCCTTTAACAATTCTACTAAACCATGATGCCTTTAATGCTTCAAAATGACTTTGTAAGTCAATCATCCCTAACCCTCCTTTTACACATACCATCCTTTTAACCTTTTCAGAATTGCCCCATATAAATTTGTATAAAATCACATCAGTCTTTTTAATGAAACCATTTGGTATTGGCAACATGCTTGCAGGAAAAAATAAGTTTAGCTAAAGCCAATGCTTTAATTATAATTTTTTTTTACCAAAAAGTGCTAATTTACGAGTTCGCCAAGAGTCAGTAAGTTTTTAAAATGATTCTAATTTATCATTCCAGTTTTGTTAATACAGTCACAGTGATTAGTACCAATATATATACCCAAGTACCTTATTGGATCTTTTGTCCACTTTATACCGAAAAGATTATTATTCATTATGCTCTGCTGATCTTTGATATGTACCCTTCAGTTTTTGAATGATTTAAATTTAGCCCAGTTACTTTTGAAGAAACATTAACGGCTTCAAGAAATTGGGGGATTTGAAGCAAATCTTTCATAAACAGACTAGTGTCATCAGCATATTGTAATATTTTTATATTGACTTCATCGTTAATATATAAACCTTCAAGTTGATCATTTTGTTTAATTTGCAGGTTAAGAAATTCAAGACAAATTATAAAAACAAGACAAGATAGAGGACATCCTTGGCGTATACCTCTTTCTATGTTTATTGATTTTGATAAAAAAACATTCATTTTTAAAAATGCTTTAGGTTTAGTGTATATTACTTGAAGCCATCGACAAAAGTTTTCTTTGAATCCCATCTTTTTTAAACAAAGATGTATAAAATCCCATTCAATGGAGTCAAAAGCTTTCTCATAATCAAGAAAGAGGAGTATAGCCTCTTTGTTTTCATCCTTAGCTTTTTGAATAATATCTAACAATCAGGATAGTGGAAGGCTGAAACATGATTAAAACACATGAAAATTAGTGAATTGTGCCGTTATAGAGGAACAAGAATAAAACAATAATTTATTAGCAATCAAGCGCCGTCTAGGAGCAGAGTACCTTCATTGATAATAATATACATTGATTGGCAATTGCAAAGATTGTTGAACTAAATTACTACATTAGGGACGGTGCAATATTTACCAGGGAGGGGGGCCGTACGTGCATTTGCTAGGGGGAAAGGTACTTTTTTCAAGGTGCAAAGTAGGGGTACCAGATGATTTTTTCATTCTCGTTGGGCATGAGATATGTACTTTTTTCAGCTGCTGAAATCCCATCTCAATGTGAGCGAATCGGTACAACTTAATTACACAAATATTCATAGGAGGGGACGCAGACTTTTTTTTATGAATAGAGATCACGGGACATCAGTTTTTTTTCGTCGTATCAGCAGGGGACAAGACCTTTTTTCAAACAAGTTTTTCTATATGCACCGGTCCCCCCTGTCTTGTAATATTGCACTGTCCCTTATTAAAATACAAAATGATTAGAGGTCACCAAATTTCACGTCATACGCGTAAGATTCACGGTTTATGTGCATGGCCGCTTTTCAGCATTGGTGATCTAGAACGGTGAAACTGGGAAAAACCATATTCACTTTGTTTATCAACATTTTCAAATGTTTTATATTATGGTAGTTCACATTAATAGTTCAGTCGTGTAGTTCAGTTGTGTAGAAGAATATAAAAAATGTAAGTGTAACATGATTTTGACTACACAAATTTAGCTAGCTAGGAGATGGCATGTGTACTAACCAGAAATACGCGACTCAGGTTGTTGTAACTGAAGAATCGGATTTTATAGACCATAGATAGATAGATAGAATGTTTTTTATTGACAATGTATTTGGTTACATGTGTACTAGCTCTGTAAAACAATATTTGAATATTGTTAGAGATTCCCATTGTCATTGCATGTGGCCATTCCAATCCACTTGATCATTGGATAATTAAGTCTACTCTGTTAGGATTAAATGTTACAAGAAAATCACCAATCACCGGAGGTTCGGAAGCCTCGTTAAAAGGCGTGTCCCGTGTAGAGGAGAGCCACACCTCTGCACGTAAAAGAACTCGCCTAGTTTGAAAACTATAGCTAGTGTGATCCCTCCATTACCCTTGGCTCAGTTGGTTACCTAACCTGCCAAACAAACAAGGACCACATTGGAAATAAGCATTACATATATCTGTACGCTTTCATGTGCTATCCTAGGAACATTAGTTCCTGAAGAATATCAAATCAAATCAAACCAATAGGATAAATGTAATTGCATGTTGCAGAAGAACTTCCCGCCGGCCCTTCTTATGAAGATCGATACATGCATATGACATGTACATGAATGGCACTACCACTCAGACCAAAGACTCTGATATCAGATAAAGATCCAGGTCTAGTGATGTTGGGCGCATCGTGAGTAACATTTTTCTACTAGATATTCTTTTTGAGTAAAAGCTCACAGAAATTAACCAAAGTTTCTCTAAATAATTGTCTTAATTTTTGACGAACCAAAACTTGCTATGCATAAGTGTGCAAGGTATAACACAATATATACATTATTTTATAATTGCATGTTTCAGAAGAACCAAGTAGAAATAATGCATTGCTCACACCAAGCGAACTTCCTCCGGACAAGTTCTTGTGAGGCTGTTGTCACAGGTTCATGGGACAATGCTGCCAGTCTAGCAACTTTCATTTTGTTATCAAAAGAAAGAAAGCTGCACCCCGGCGCTGTGGCATTGATAACAGCACTGTGGCATTGATTTATCAATGCCATAGCAAAAATACATAAAGTAACCGGTGTCTGCAGCCAATCAGAGCAAAGCTCATTTGCATAAATGCCTTGAAAAATCATTGTACACATTCATGACCAAAAGAGGGCACCACTAGCTGATGTAAGCTTGCCACCATTTCGACCAATCAGGCCTCTGGGATTACTTTGTTTACAAGTAGCACATTGTTCAAAGATGGCAGATTTCAAATAGCAGCTAGTTGTTTATTTTCATCAATCAAAGACACTTCATGGGTGTTAATATTAATGTGATCTATCCATGACCATAATAATAGTAGTATTAGTACTAGGTCAGTTTGGTTTGAATAATTATGTGCCAGGATATGAAACTAAGTAGATCAACTATTTTCCATTTATAAATAGAACTAATGTGTTGTTTTCATATCCTTAAACAGTAAAGTCTTGTAGTAATACTACAGTCATTATACTATGTATGATACTGAGGTATCCATAGATCAAAATAATCTTAAATATTTATAGATGCGCACATTACTTACTTTTGAAAATGAAAGTAGGTCACACAAAACTAGCCACAGATTGTATGACATCATCGGGTTTTCCCCATGTCATCTGGGATCACATCATTACATATATTATGTTAATGACGGCTGTTTAGGGTTATGAGACTGGGGCTAAAGAACTAAGTGATGTGCCACTAGTTTTACTGGGTGGAAAGCTGAAATTACCACAACAGTTCGAGCAGGTCACGTCCCAGATCGAGAAATATTTGTTAATTGAAGAATATTTGTTATTGAAAATTTAAAAACGTTGATGTGATAATTCATGGTATAATCACTCTGAGTATCAAATGTCCTGAAGAGACAATTTGCCAGACTTCTGTGACCAAAGAAAATTGAGTGTCCTTCCTCCATCAAATGACTGCCTCCACCCCCTGTACAATTCATGAGGGTCGCTCCCTTATGCACGAGTGGTGTCTGCGTGTGTTGTATGTAAAACCGTATCCCATGTAAAGAGCACGTGGATTACCCCACGGGCACATGCATTGTAGAGGGTGGAAGCCAACCGAGACTAGTCTAACGAGTGGCCATTATTTTCCCCTTCATTGTTTATATATATACTAAGGGTAATCAACAGAAGATACATGCTCAACAAAGGGACACATTTTGTAGATATTCTTAATCTATGTACCTTACACTTTCTTTCGAGCTAATCATGGCAGCTCTGCGTTAAGTATAAATAGGAAAATTTACTTGTTACTCACCACAACATTTTGGCTTGTCCTCTCATGTGTGGGTGAAGAACAAGTCACACTGGAAGGAGTTCGAGGCCTACCAGAAACAATCCCAGAAGGCTCTGAAGATAGCCCACTAGCAGTATGTAAAAAAACTGCTGGCTCAAGGTCTCGAAGACAACGACCAGAAACCATTCTGAGGTGTTACATCAGAAACCAGCGTCAAGACAACCAGGGTGTATCACCACTCCTGAAGGGGAACGAGCTCCACTCAGATCCAGCTATCAAAGCCGAGATCCTCAGCCGACAGTTCAGCTCTGTGTTCACTGTCGATGAGCCTGATACAGCCGACATCAGCCTGGAAGGATCCTCATACCCTCTGCATGTTACTGAAGCTGGAGTACTTGAACTGTTGAAGAATCTCAATCAAGGTAAAGCTTCACGTCCGGATGAGATCCCTACTCGTCTGCTCAAGGAACTGGCCGACGACATAACACCCAACTTCATCCGCCAGACGCATGGGTGACCCCCGTGTTCAAGAAGGGAGGAAGAAGTGTACCAGCGAACTATTGCCCGGTGTCCCTGACTTTCATTGTCTGCAAGCTAACTGAGCATATACTGTGCATTCGAGGGCACTTGGACGCTAAGGGCATATTAACACCTGATAACCACGGGTTTAAGTGGAAAATTTTCATATCAGGATTCATCAGGATTCATGTTTGCTATTTGAATGTGATATCACTGCGTCCCACTATAGTCCCAATGTTACATGTAGAAACACACACCCAGACCTATCGTCTAGATCTATAGGGTATACATGTACGTGTTTGTCTCTAGATGTGAACATTCGGACTCAGTGACTGTGTGTGAGATGTAACTAAATAAGTCCACTACACGGTGGAAAGAACAAATGCAGGCTACATTAATTTTGGTATCACCAGATAATAATAATAATAATGAAAATATTTTAAGTGCCGGTATCCAATAGCTCACTGGCACTGTAGGATAAACTGGATATCTGAACAAATATTATAAACAAATATAGTTATCAATTATATGAAATTTTCAATAGGTGTGTCTTCATTAATCTTTTTAAAATGTCAATATCCTCACACAACCGAATGTCATCTGGTAATCTATTCCACATCATCGGAGCAACGTTTTTGAAATTACGATCACCATAAGTCACAGTGCGGGCTCTTGGGACTAGCAATAAGTTTTGACTATCTGATCGTAAGGAACGACCTGATTTTGGCTTGTGTTGTAGCATGTCAGTAATATAGCTGGGAGCAAAACCATGTAAGGACTTGAAAACCATCAACAATATTTTGTAACAAATACGTTGTCGTATAGGTAGCCAATGTAGAGTAATGAGGTATGGAGTTATATGAGAGCCTTTAGGTACTCGCATAATAAGCCTGGCAGCTGTATTTTGGATGATTTGTAGTCTCTGAATCAGAGAATCTGGAAGTCCATAGAGCAGACTATTGTTTATGTCGAGTTTCGAAGTAATGAAAGCATGTACTAGTAGTTCAGCAGCATGTTGGTTAAGATAACGGCGTATTTTGCCAATTGACCTTAACTGAAGCCAGGCGGACTTGGTCATTGCTCTAATTTGGGAATGACAGTTCATTATGTTATCAAATATGAAACCAATATTTTTTGCCTCTTTCGATGGTGTAATTTTTTCATTGCCAATTAATATATGAGGGATGTTAAGCTTTTCTTGAACTGCCTTCGAACCTATAAGAAGAACTTCAGTTTTATCATCATTTAAACAAAGAAAGTTGTTAGCCATCCAAGTCCTAATTGAGTTAATTGCACTTTCCATTTTTGTAACAGCTTCTGTAGCATCATCAATGTCAAATGAAATGTATAGCTGTGTGTCGTCTGCATAAAAATGATATTGAATACCAAGAGAACGTACAATCTGTCCTAAGGGGCTGGTGTAGATTATAAACAGAATCGGACCTAATACAGAGCCTTGTGGCACACCAAATAGTAAGTTACACAGGTCTGATTCTACCCCTTGAATTACAACTGATTGAGTCCTATCACTCATGTAGCTAATGAACCACTGCAGGGCTTTCTCAGATACTCCTATGGTATTTTGTAGACGTGAGATGAGTGTTGTATGGTCGATAGTGTCAAATGCCGCCGACAAGTCAAGAAGGACTAACAGAACACACTTTTTGTTATCTAAAGCAGAGAGAATATCACTTTGAATACGTAATAAAGCAGTCTCAGTAGAATGAAATTGTTTGTATGACGATTGATATAATTCGTGTAGATCATTTAGCAACATATGATTTAAGAGGCGGTGAGCAGCGACTCTTTCTATTAGTTTTGACAAGTAAGCTAGGTTTGACACGGGTCGGAAATTCTTCAATATTTCTGGATTTAAAAGAATCTTCTTCAACAGTGGGATGATGAGCGCTCTTTTCAACTCAGTTGGAACTATCCCATGCTCAAAGACAGATTAATAATTCTAGTCAGAATTGGTAAAAGCACATTCATGATTATTTTGAGGAACCATGTAGGAATAGGGTCGAGTGCACACGTCGTGGCTTTAGCGTCCATTATGATCTTACGAACTTCTTCTGGTGTTGTTGGTCTAAGAGAGTCGAGAGGAGGAGGAGAAGTAGGAGGAGCCGTAGACGAATTGTTATCACACTCAGCTTGAACTGTAGATGCCTTGGATTTTTGTGTAGTTTCTAGACGATTACGTAGTTTTACAATTTTGTCATTAAAGAAATTTCCAAATCTATCAGCCATTTCCTTGGCAGTTGAAAATTCTGGTAGTATTGTATCCTTTTTTTTATTTGAAATCGTTTCCACGATACGAAACAGGGATTTTTGATCTGGTGCCTCTTGAATCATATTAGAATAGTAATTTTGTTTTGCTTTTTTCATAAGATTATTGACGTAATCTCTCTTTTCAACATAAATTTGTCTGTGCACCTCCAACTTAGAATTCCTCCATCTCTTTTCAGCCCTTCTTCTTTCATGCTTTGCCAACTCAATTTCATCATTAAACCAGGGAGATTGTGGATGCAAAGTAATTGTCTTAGTAATTTCAGGTGCATGAATGTCTAATAATTTGGATAACTCATTATTATAAACTGACACTGCATGGCCAACACCACAATATGAATTGTCATTGCTAAGAGGTGAATTTACTATGTCCTTCTTAAACTTCTAGATGATACTAGCTATTTGTTATAATGTATTCATTCGAATGATTTCAACTTATAATTATCTTTAATGTTTCGCTTTAAATTTAAGCTTACAATATCATGATATATACATACTTAACATAAAAACAAAAACAAAACACAAATGGAGCCAAAATGGTGCGCCATCATGGTGTGCCATACAAAGATGTTTTTCAACCGTTACACACATATTTACTCATATTCACAGGCACCGAAATTCTGTATTAAACCCTCAAATTCCGATTTAATCTCAGGTTTCTTGGAAATTCATCTTGCCATGAGAATCCTCTGCCTCCATGAAGGTCCATGTTGGTGTCTGTGCGCCATGGCTGATCATGATGACATGCAACGACCTGGTGTTTTCCCCCCTGCATGGTTATATATGCTGTTGATATATACAGGTCATTCAGAACCTCTATATTAAGACCATAGGCAGATCCAGGGGGCGCCTCCTACGCCTCGATCTCCCCCCCCCCCAAAAAAAAAAAAAACAACAACAAAAAAACACACACACACACACACACACACACACACACACACACACACACACACACACACACACACACACACACACACACACACACACACACACACACACACACACACACACACACACACACACACAACCTGTTCGAACCAAAATATTTCATTTTGTTGGTTTCTTACACGTCCGCCATATCGACCGAGTGTACAAAACCCCATCCCACTTTCTCTCTTATGGTTAATTATTTAGGGCATTGTTAGCCTTATACTGTATGTATACAGAAATATTGATACAGTAGTAGCCAGAAGGTACTGGGTGTGAGTCTTGGTCGCCGCCAACGGAGGCAGCCATGTGCACTTTGATGTAAGGCCGTACTTATTTATCTGAGATATGTAACAAATGATTTACCAAGCCATTCTCAAAAGAAAATGATAAGACCACCATTTTTGAAAAATTAGACAAATTTAGTGAATATTGCTCGAGCTTGGGAGGGGAATGGTCATCAAATGAGGGCATTGAATTCGTGCATATTGAATGAAAAAAGGACATATATTGATCAGTATGCTAATTTTGGCGTGTTGTCCGGTGAACTCCTCACAGACATAACTAGCTAGGTGCCATCTGGCTACGAGTTATCATTCGTGATACAATTGAGCTATGCAAATCTGTGTTTCTTTTGGTTAAAATGAGGCTGTTGCCTGTCTAATGGTAATATTTCAAAACACAAATTGCTGACGATGACCGCCATCTTGGGGTCATTTAAGGCAACATATTAATATGTAATCAAGGTTGTCACATGGGTTCATATTAATCACAACTTTGTCTATATGTACATTAAAACCTTCAACTAAGACAACCACTATAAACTATAAAAACACCACCTTTATAATACGACGAGTTCTTACTTCCCCTAGCCTTCATAAAAAAGACCATTGCATACCTCCATAAAGAGACCACCTCTCTATTAAGACTACGCTCGAGGATTACACGATGCCAGCCCTTGGGAGATCCTAAATAGAGATGCTATATTGCAGTTTGTAAGTATTCAAATTGTGTCTAAGCATGTGATATCGCTATCTTTATTATGTAAGTACGACAAAAAGTGGAGGCTCATTTGTTTGTAATCAGCGTCTGAATTCGTGTTTGGGGATGATATGGCTGGGTTAGGTGCTATCAGTACAGGGCTGGGTGCTGTCAGAATGTGGTGTGTGCATTGTTAGAACAGCGGTGGATGGTCTCAGGACGAGGGGTGTGGTTGTCAGGCGACTGTGGCTGTAGATAGTGCTATGCAAAATTTGTTATGGAATTTTGTGGTGGGGGAATGTGGGTGTCGTGGGCAGGTACTATCAGCAAATGGACTGGTGGTGTCGGCCTTGTCACTACAGTGGTGGGGGCTGGATACAGAGGAGTACGTGGTACGGTGGTGTGGGGTTGTTAGGACAGTTCGGTAGCGGCATAGATAGCTCTGCAAGCAATATTTGTTGTTGAATAGTAAATGGGTGGGAGGGTACTAATATTAGCTGTGTACATTTCAGAAATCACGAACAGAAACGGCAAACACTTTTTTGTGACACAACCCATATTTGCAAGTGAATTGCGTAGAAAATCAAATATTATAAAAATTTCTTCACCATTGCCATACCATACGTACATTTGTATGTTATTTGTATGATCCAATTTTAAAGGACAGTATTGCGTAGGACATATATGAAGAAATATATGCTCGCTGATTTCAGCTGTAAGCCAGTCAGAATGCAAGATTTCGGTAAGTGTCACATTAAATGAGTGATATAATGTACAATACTAGTCACCTAACACCTACATTAAAAAAAATGGCCGTTCACCCGTTTTACAAGGAAGTAAGAGCCATTGATTCTTGCCAGAAGTGTTGGCCGTGAACAATAGAAAATGCATTTTATGAAATTATTATGGATTTATTAACATAAAATTACTGCTATATATTATTTCACAGACAATGTTTGTTTTGATATGAATCAAGGTTTAACTGCTGGGTCCATCCGCCCACGCTATAATAAATAATCGGACGATAAGTTGTCATACAATATTGCACACGTTAATATATCTGGTTTGTACGTGTGTTTGTGTGTTTGAGTGTGGCGCGGGGGTGTGTATTTCACGGTTATTTCACTACGCAAGTGCACCTTGAAATTGCAATTGCACGGATGGTTTAAACGTATACACGTTAAACGTTCTCCACAATCAACACATTTTCTGTGAAAATCTACATCCACACTGTAAATTCTCAGAACATACACGCATTGCGTGCGCGTTGCTACGAGCTACGTTTACACAATCTAATGTAATAGAAGCTGAACCAACAACTCCCAGATAAGTTGGCCTAATGTAGACTTTGCCTGTTGAGCTTTGTGAAAGAAGTCCATAAAGTGTGGATCGAAGTAGAGCCAACGGTGATCTTCTGCATGTTAGCAACCAGCCAGTTTTTATGGACTAAGGCCAAGGCAGGTTGGTGACTACGCGTTCAGACAGTAAACGCTTGTGGTGGATATACAGATAGGGAAGGGGCTATGCCTTTCTTCAGTTTGGCAGAAATGGAGGCGAATAAGTCGAGGTATGATGACTTCAGTGAATCACCCCACAAAAAAGATGACTGTGGCAAACCATCCACACTTGCCTACCAGCACTTGGAGAGTCTGCGTATGAAAAACCTCGGTCTGGATAACAAGTATTCACGGCATTTTAACGTGAAACGGTCGCATGATCACGACGATACCAAAGTCCTGGAGCTTCCAGGCTCATGCAATGCTACGACCCCTCGACAAGCACAACAAATGGCAACTATGGGCGCCGACATGCCCTTAACCCCGGGCACCGCGAGGAGAATCAACAACACCGTCGCCCCTTTCGCTACTTACGAGAAGCCAACTTGTGGAGTTTTCTTCAGCTTCGATACAGACAACCGTAGAAAGAATTTCGGTATTCCAGCAAGCAATTTGGTGAAGTGGAGGAACTTTTCTCAAGCAGCCAATTAGGTAAGTGCTAAACGAATTTACTGTTTCATATACGTTGTATGTTACCAGCAGAGTAGATCTACATGTTGCACAGCTAAATAGATGAATGTGACAGATAAAATTGCAGAGTACAAGTTTTTGGAAAATAAAACAAAATGCATTCCACAAATATTCTCATCTGCTCTCAAAATATCAATATTTTACTCCCTTTTTCGACATCCGTGGAGTGGTTGCTATGACGGAAACTATGTGGAGTGTTATCTTTTAAATATTGCACTCAGAAGTTAATAACGTCGCTATTTGATTCCTTACCTTTACCAAATTACAAAATAGCGCAAATACTAGTAGAGTATAATATTTTGATATTTTCAGGGGAAAAACATGCGCCTAATTGCATTTCTAAATTAATGTAATACGTAATGTTATTTATGTGCAAACTTTTTCGTTTCAGATTTCAATTCCACCATCACCAGTTCATTTATATTCATTGTCCAATATTTTGGAACTTTCATTGTGTAGATAGTGTTGGTCATCAAATCTGTAAACTTGTTGTTTTCTGTCATTTACGTTGATTCGTGTTGGACATTGGGAAAGTAAAGGGGAAATATATGTTGTTGATGTCATATCTTCTTTTTGTTGGTATTGGAAAATGAATAATTTTTTGTGACGTTTTATCATATTCATGTCATATTCAATATGAACGGAGCAGGGCAGTAGTAATGAAAGCCGTGAATAATACATAAGTATGTCATAAACTTTAGAGGTGGATCAATGCAACATTGTATAAACCTATGGACAAATCCTGCTCCCATGTGGATCAATGGACTGACATTCATATTTCAATGGAATATTATGCATTTGATAGTGCTTTATGTGATAACTGTTAACAGTATTATGTGATTCAGTATTAAGGAGTGTTTTATTATTAAATACATTTTCTTTTATACATTTGTATGTGAAGTTGTATTTGTACATTTTCAGTAGTTTTCTATGTTGTTGCTTCCAAGTATGATATTGTTGGTTTAAACAAAAATTATGCTATTGTTATTTGATAATGATTAGCACTATTATAGGGTTTATTATCAAAGTGCATTATTATCATAGCCATTAGATGTTTTGTGTTATTCATGTTTAATAATTTCCAATGTTCTTGAATACCACTTTACTTTTGTTCTTTGACAATGGTTAACGGTCTTATAACAGAGATCATTTGTAAGAGTGTTTTGTTATTACAGATAGTTTCAATGTTTTACTTGAAAAGGTGTAATGGTTTCTAGCGATTTTCAATGTTATTGAATTCCAGTATGCATTATAATTGTTGTTTGAAAAACAGATAACAGTATTATTAGGGTCAGTATTATTTTTTTCTTCTAATATTATATAGATTTTAATAAAGTTCAAAATAGGAGGTTATATCAATACATTTTGAGTAAATTGAAAGTTCTTGCACACCACTATGTTACTGTATTTTTAACAGTTTTAAATGGTTGAGTATTACAAATATAGTTTTTAGCCATTATAAATATAGAATTTTTAGTGTTTTTTGGTTGGAATTTTTTTTATTTAGCATAGTTTCCAAAATTCTTGCACATCAGTATGCTAGTTCTTGTCAATCAGTATTTTTTTCCCGCTCATCAGTATTATATTTTGGCAATGAATTCTGTTCATCAATATTATATTTTGGCAATGAGTTTGATTTATCTTGTATATAGTTTATATCCTTTGATAATTGTATGTTTTCCTTATGCATTTTGGTTGTAATATTTCGTATAAATTTAAATGATTATAAAGATGCTGTCTTACCTTTTTTTTTACTATTAAAGTAAAGCAAAAAAGCAAAAACAAATCAGATAGATGAATTTGAGACATTACTAAAACCCTTAAGTATATTCTTTTTGACCTAACTTTCCACAAGATATATTCATATTTTGTGATTATCAAACTCATTAACACTATTTCAAATCTTATAGTTATCCTTTTGTTAGTGGCAACTTATATGAAATATAATGGAAATGTTTAAAAGCACTATGAGATATATCACATTGTACATATACAAATGTATATGCAAAGTCACAGTGTGTTGTATGCTCCACAGAGTTGAGAAAGAACACATGACAAGAATGCTTGTGAACTGGTGTAAATGTTGAGTATATATTTCAAACATGAAATTATAGTATATTAATTGTATTTATCATATATTAATTGTATTTATCATTTACGTTTTACTTGAAGATTGTCCTTCACCAGTTGTAAATTTACTACACATATACTTCATGACAAGCAATTCTATTGAATTATGATTAATTTGATTTTCTGAAACACATTCTCAAATGTTCAATTTTATCTTATTTTTATCAGACTAGACTTCAAAGGTAAGCATGAATGAAATCCATTTTAAAAAAACTAATAAGATTTCCATAGGATAATAAAGTTGTTTGTATACCATTAACTATCAGTTGTCTAATTCATAAGCACTTACAGAGTATATTGAAGTGTTTCATGCTATTGACAATAGATTCAAAAGTAAATAGAGTCCTGCAAGTTAGTTTGACTTCTATTTAATTGTATTATGAAAGATAGCCCTTCATAACATTAAAAGGACCAAATATCACATTAACATAAAGAATTCATAGAGTATGTATTACATTATATATCCCAGACATCAGCTCATTTCCATGAAGCCTGTGTATATGTATGGCAGTTCTATGATAAGATTCATTTTAATTTTGTTGGCGTTACATTGACTTACTGTTTTTAGTTGCATTGTCTACACAGTTAGTAAGTCTATGCAGATATTCGACATTATATATATGCGAAGAATTTGGAATATTTTCATGATTAGTACTGTCTTCTGGTCACTGCTGTATGAATAATCAAAAGTTATAAAAATGTTCATTAACGTTTTATGTTCTAATGCTCTCAAAGATAGAACATTTGTATGAAATGAATTTTACAATATTTTATTTTATTACAGTCCAGACTACTGTGCCATTTATAATTGTGCATTAAACAGTGATGTGACTACCTAGCCTTTCGGTGGATGTTATATCCATGACCTATTCTAAAGTAAAATGCTCATTAAATCACTTTATTATAAACTTAAAAAATCACAGCAATCCATTGGAAATTACATATATCTTACATAATCAATTGTTACTGAAACAAATTACAATCTAGGTGTTATGTTTGTATCATTGAGCTTTAACTTTTCTTTACACCTGAAGGTGATAGGGCCTATAGAATATGGCTTGGATCATATGAGTTGACTGGTTTTATTTAATTCAAATGTCCATTCATACTTTCATAAGTTTGGGAACAATAAAAATAATAGTGACACCAACCGTACATAGCTAATTAATAGAGGCATCACATATTTGCCCTAGTGATTAGCAGCACATTAAATCAATAACAATCAATAATTACACAAACGTTTAATGAGTTTTCCCCAATCTTGATTGTGAATTCCATTCTTTTCTCTTTCTTTGCCTGGTGTTATGTATAGCAAGCAAGCACCTACCACTGTATTGACATAGCTGGAGCCAGGGTTTACAACCCTAAGCTTCCATTTAATTACATGGAGTGGCTCTGATGAGACTCTTGACCCCAAGGTTGTGAGACTAGAATGAGACCATCATACCAAGCAGCATGCTGTAAAAGGTTACATGGACGATTTTTGTCTCTGTAACCCCATGAACCCCCAGACTACATACTTAGTCAGTTATTACCTCAACACAGAGGTTGTGGGTTCAAATCCCACCCAAGGCTGGGGTTGCAGAAACAACAGTTCATCCATGTAGCCATTTACAGCCCGTTGCTTGGGATGATGTAACACCTCCAAAAATTTCCATCCTTGAGTGGGAATCAAACTCACTATCTCTGGATTGAGGTGATAACTGACCAAGTATGTAGGCTGGGGGTTACAGAGACCAAGGTTCGTCTGTGTATCCTTTTACCTTTTGCTTGGGATGATGTTATCATTCTGGTCTCACAACTTTTTGGGGTCGCGAGTTCAAATCCCATCAAGGCCACTTAAATGGAAGCTTAAGAGTAAAAGTAAAAACCTGTTTTCAGCTACATGTGTGTCAATATAGTGGTACCAACTTGCTTGCTAAACAGAACAGAGAGCAAGGGAGAGATGGTGAGAAAGAGAATAGAGAACAAAATTTAAAATTCCAAAGAAATAAAAATATGGACAAATAATATATTAGCTCTATAATAAACTTTGCTTGATAAATTGTAGAACATGAAAAGTATTGCAAGATAATACCAAACCAGGTTATAAATATTTTTGCTATTGAAAAAGTATGCTATCCAAGTGTTCAAAGCAGAAATTCATGACAGTAACAAAGGATAAAAAAGTGTACAAAGAGACCCAAAATAGTGAATAATCCATAGATATGTCAAACACACTAGTGATCTTCAAAACCAGATTTGAGTACAATGTACTCTAGTAAATCATGCAGCCATTTAATTGGGGGAAAAAAAATTGACGAAATAATAACCATATTATACAATTTGTACCAAAGAATGAATATATTTCACTGTGCATGAAATATAACTATTTACATTTTGTGGAAATTAATTAGTTCAACATGGGCTCCCTTTTTTCAATTTCAAATCTGTGGATTAATGCTTTTGATTTGGCCTGCAGAGTGGTCAAAAGTCTGGACAGTCATATAAGCCACAATGCAAACATGTTGGAATAACTAGTGTTTCAACATTGAAATACATGGAATAAATGCATGATTGGATTTATCATTATTTCTATCTAATGTATTGATGATAATCAATAAAAAGGTCCAACAAAAAATTATTGTTTTTTCAATCCCTACGAACAATCATTTTTGGTAAGCTTTCACGCACTATCAATTAGTGCATTTTTTTTTCAAAAAACATCAAGCAGACATCAATCAGGCAAGCAATAAAATAATAAGTCTCATTCATCATTACCAGTTACACTTCAAACAGCAAATTGCATTACTTTTTTGTTTAAAAGTTGCTTCAACTTTATTCTAATGACAATGAAAACACATAGCACCATAGAAAGACAATAAAAAAGGGAAAAAAAGGGTTGTAAAATGTAATTTAAAAATAAATAATCTTGACAATGAACACAGCACCAAGGTATGAACACAATATATGTTGAGCACCATTAACAAATAAATGCAAGCACCTGCATTATCAAAGCCTTTCAGTCTAACTCAATGTCATTGACAACCACTGGAGATCCATTGGCCAGGATTCTATTTTCACTCAAAACTGGCGAATTCATCAGTGTTTGTTGCCCATCATTATTAAGGTCTTTAGCTGTATCTGGTAATTTCACATCACTTTGACAATTACCAGACTTTTCAGAAGCACCTTTTATATTCTCAATTAAATGTGGTGCTTCCGTGTTTGTTGCTGATATACAATCGAATCCTCCAGTTGGCCCCATGTCCTTAGTTTGAGCAATGTCATCTAGCCCAATGGCTAGAATAGGAGAGTTATTTCCATTGCTGTTAGTTACTGACACATCATCTTCAGATACATTTGGGTCAGATTGAACATCGTCTTCAGAATCTTCTGTCGACACGTCCACATCTCTTGCATAACTTTCACCTCTTGACGGCATCGAGTCCCCTCTTCCCAATCTTGTCTGGATCAGAATGAACCAAATTTTAATCAACTCATGACTTTAAATGGACACACTTTAAACCTCATCTGAACAACGCAATGTAATGGATGGAAATGGGTATTATGTGACCTTGCAATCAGATAACCAAGAGTTGTCAACTAAACTTCTTAGATTTCTGGTTGATTTTTTTGCCAGTCACTTTTGCTGTTCTTCCACACACTTTCAAACCACATTTGGTAGCTTACAGAGGTAGGCCTAATGCGATTTCCGATGATATTTGGCACAGAAGAAACAGTTAATGCATGTAATTTTACATAATATATGAATATAACGTATTTACAAGTTATCTTCCATGTTGATAATTGAAATACAAATAAAATAATTACATGTGAGTTGTCTAGGAGGAAGGTCATTAGGTCAGCCATACGCAAATAGGACTTGACCATGTTGGGAACTGGTAGATCACTGATTGTTAACATTACAGGCTTTTGCAGTAACTTTCTCACCTGAAAATAACATACCAAGAAGAGTCAAATGTAAATTTTTTTAAACCTCATAAAACCAGTTTTGTAAGTGGACTCGTCATATAAGTGTGCAAGGTGTTTCTATATAGTAATACATAAATTGATGCAAGACATTTTGGTACATTCAATTAATAATTATAAAAAAATGGCATTGATCAGGCATCAATAACTTTACTATAGGAAATTTATAATGGTGTGAATATCACCACACAAAACCACTGCTTACTAATTGCCTGCAGATCATGTGAAGAGGCCTCGGAGTTTTACTCATCTTTTCTAGTTCTGACAAAATTTCTTCATTTTCCACAAAGTAGTAAATAGCACCATCAAGGAGTAAATGGCGAATCAGATTCACATCCACCTCGATTGAAGCCAAAGCCTGCCAGTGTAAAATTATTAAAATACCAGTATTATAGAAAATTATCAGTGGTTATCAAAATTACAAAGGTGGCTAATATCTAAGACATGAGAATGGACAAAAAAAATTAAAATGGGTAATAATCATTTTTCAAATAAAGCATTTGCCTACCTTGAGAATGTCCATATGTCCTTTTATAGCTGCAACCTGAAGTGGATGCTTGTTGTCTTCCAATCCATAGTCCATCTTTGCACCCCACTGTATCAATATCACCATACCTACATGTTTCAAAGTGCATGAATTAGTGAAATAACATTCATTACTGTCCAAAAAAGAGACAACATTATGAGTAATGCTTTTTAAGCCAATCAATTTTGTAATTACACTTGAAATTGCATATGAAAATATGTAACAAATATTTGATATTTGAAGATGTATCCACCATGCAAATCTCCATTCAATATGCAAGCCAATAATGGACTATGTTTCTGTTGACCAATCAAATCTGGGTCAGCTCCAGCCTTGAGCAAAGTCTCCATGATGTCATAGTGACTGTTACTGGCTGCAACCGAGAATGGTGTAACTGCATCAAAATAAACCTGCAATTAAAACTCACACATAACATATCAAGTCAACAAAAAGAATTATAAAATATCCTATCAAACAATCATTCATGAGATATTTCTTCAGAAAAGATCAAACCTTGTTAATTTCACACGGATACTTGAGTATTTCATTGACACAGTCTCCATGGCCCTCTATACAAGCTAGTAATAATGGACTCCTGCCATCTTTGGTAAGAGTATCGGTAGAAACATTATGTTTCAGAAGCAATGCCACTGTTTCAGCATCACCATAAATGCATGCATGATGAATTGCACATCGGCCATCACTATGCATCTGAAAGACGGTTACATGCATATCAATGTTTACAATTATAAATAATTAAACCCAGCTGTCAAATGAATATTGTACGATAGAGATTGTGCAATAATTTCTAGGCACTAAGACTACAAAACTGGTGGACGCACTTTGTAGAGATCACATCCAGCATTAATGAGCAGCTTGGCTGATTCAGGTTGTCCATGAGCTATTGCCAGCAGAAGAGGAGTGGCTCCATTGTTGTCCAGGATGTCCAGATCAGGGTTGAACTTAAGTACAAGTTTCACACAATCAGGGTCACCCACTGACCAGTGCAACACAGTTCTAAAATATAGCAAATGGCATATACAGATATCATCAAGTTAAAAAGGTAAAAATGAATGTGGTCGTATTAAAATTGGTACAGATAGAAAACACATTACATTCCTATAGGAACCATGGCTAACTGAGGTGTTTCATTCCGCCCATGAATAATGAAACCCAGAATGAACTGAATATTCAAATACAAAGTGTGTTTGTTTCAAGTTTTACCTTAAGCATCAACATAATAATTTATAATTTGCATATATAGTACTGTAGGACACACATCATTTTAAATTCACAATAGTTAAGGATTACTGAAGGGGGAGCATAGTCATAAAACATATATCAAAGTACAAATCTATTAAAAATGTCATGCTGCAAATCAACTACATCAACTGACATGATACAATTTCTCACCTTCCTTTCTGCCCCTGAAAGTTGATGTCATATTTCTGTTTGGAGTTAAGTACTTCATGAAGCACAATCGGTCCAGATGTATGAATTGCTGCACAGAGAAGAGCGTTGTTGTTGTGCAAGTCCACAATGCTCACATCAGCCTTAGCATTCAATAGTGCAATGACACACTGAGAGAAATCTTTGCTAATTGCAAGATGAAGAGCTGCCATACCTTAAATTGGAAAGGTATTAAACCTAGAACTGCATTTATTTTGTTTGCTATTTATCAACAATATTTAAAGGCTTTTTACTTCTTCAAACGTAACTTCAAAACCTTACATAAGAGCAACTTCTTTAGTACTAATCACATTCTTGTTTCATATACATATACACAATCCCTGATTAAGGTTTGGTGAGGCCTCAGGCTGTGTTCGGAAGTGGGGCACTTTGTTGAAAAGTGGGGCCCTTTGTCACTAACCTATGTCTTACCCGGTACTTGCGACATCATTAAATATGTATGTGGGTAAATAAAATGCTTTGAGAGAGCACTGAAAAATTATTTTGAGTAAATAAATTGCTAAAGTACAACTTTAGCAAAATTTGGTGGGCCCCTGCATGAAGTTGTTGAGCCCCCAGCTTCAGCACACCTCTTTTAAATAGGTCACTGCGTGTAGTACCAGAATATTTTTTATGCGATAGCAAATCAGGTTTAAGGATTATGAAAAAAGAAAACATGAAAACAATATGATGCGCGTTAATTGGATCACTACATACAAAACACCAAATAATTTTTTGCATAATAATCATGGTCAATCCCATCAAGAAAAATCAGAAATAAACATTAGATTGGACAGTAAATTATCATAGCAAATAGAGCCAAATACCTTCCTCTTTTTCTTTGTGATTCAAGTCTGAGAGAGGAATGAGCATTTTTACAGCTTCCAAGTGACCATGAAAAGCTGCTAGCGTCAGTGCAGTGTCTCCTGATACATCTTTCCGCTTCGCTTTTGCTCCATGTTCAATTAGAACCCTAAAATCAGGTAAATTGACTAGAAGGACAGGACTTACACATATATAATGTCAAACTACATGTATGTCAGCATACTGTACAAATAGTTATTTTTCTAGCAATTAATGCTTATTTCTTGCACAACCATTTTGGAAATAGATTATGATGTATTTTCTTGATTATTAAGAAAATAAATCTACTTCACATTATTCATATACTGGGTATATGAAAACACTGGTCAGCTTGAGAATGCATGTTTCTTACCTAATAATATCCACATGACCCATCTGTGCTGCCCACATTACAGCAGTCCTAAAGACAAAAATGTGTTTCTAAAATCTCAATGTAAAAATATAGATATACATGTAAATCTATGAGCTACTGAATACTCTAATCACTGAATATTTATAACCGGGATATAGGCATCCATCACACATTGTTTTCTATTCAACTCCTCAGGCAGCTATGATATTCTGCTAATCTTTCCTGGCCAGCATTGTTCAACTGCCTGCCTACTTCTATTATACTAAATGTGCCCATCATAATAATAAAGCCACTTTTGAGATGAGGTAGGTATCTCAAAACTAAATTGACTCAAAACATGAACACAATATCCATGTTTTGCACATTTCTCATTAATTTACAATGTATCTACATGGAATAAATAAATCTCTATAAAATGTTATTAATGAAAATAAATATAACCTTCTATGATGGTCTTTACGATCCACAATTGCCCCATTGGACACCAACAAAGTGACAACGTGAACATGGCCACCTTTTGCAGCTTCTATCAGTGTACTGGACTGGCTACGATCACGGTCTGGTTCAGCACCTTTTTTGAGTAACCGAAGCACAACCTAAAAAGGGAAATTAGGAAGTGGATGTATTTACACTTGGCAGTTAATGATCAATATATTTCATGAAATTAAATGATTTAAGAAATACTAATTTACCTCAAAATCTCCTTCTTGAGCAAAGTAGTATATAAGTGTCTTCTTATCTTTGTCCAGAATATTAATCTACAAACAAAATGTACATGCCAATGATAATAATTCTTAGATTATCAAAATCACTGATTGAATTTATTGAAACATCATGGAGAATTTGTAGAGCCAATAAAAATGTGGAAATTTAACCTCATTTGGCGATACAAGATCCATGAGTTTGATGACAAGGTCACGGTTTAGCTGCTTTGCTGCTAGACTAATCGGATGGTTGCCATTTTCATCTGGAATCTCCAGTTCTGCTCCAGCTTTGAAAAGGTCATTGAGGGCATTAAGTACCTAAAATATACAATAACTATATAGTGCTATTGTTATATACATTGTAATGCAAAACACCAACCTTGAAACAAAATGTTCTGCTCAAAAGAGCGATAAACAAAGGTACATGTCATATGGATACATGGACTAAATATTTATTTGCATATTTTACCTCTTCACTTCCAGATGGAGTGACTTTACTTTGGCACAGAAAATGAACAGGGCATTTTTGTTTGAAACCAGTGTGATTGACGTTAGCTCCAGCTTTTAAAAGTTCTCTCATGGTCTGCCACTCACAATACCTTAAGAAATTGTTCTTTGATATCACATTTTGGTATGTATATGATACATAAATTATGCTGTAGCAGCAAAGATGGCAAATATCAATAAAAATGTTTACAAATGTGTAAAGATAAAACTAAAATCTGTCAACTTACTTAATAGCATAAATCAAAGGGGTGTCACCTTTTCTGTCAGGAATATCACACTTTGCGCCTTATGAATAAAAAGTAACCAAAAATTAAATAAGCCATTCAAAACAAAATGTGATGTCCCAAATTACACTATCTGTATGTTAACACAAAAATGTTAGCATGTTGTTTGGCTAACTTTTTCCAAATGTGACTATAGCTAGGCACCATCAGACAGGAGATCCTAACATGAAGTACTTCATGGTACACTGTAGTATTGCAAGTTTTATGTTTCTCATCATCAAAACAATGCTGTTGGCTGTACATTGGGGGGGGAGGGAGGGGGGGGGGGTGTCTGAAAAGGGTTGGGTGCTCTCGGGATGGGGTATTTATACTATAGTGATGGGTGTGGATGATGTGGCTGTTAGAACAGATGTACAGTGGTGAGTGTTGGACAGGCATGTCGGGACTGAGCGTATGCTACAGACAAGTGATAGACAAGTAATATTTGTTATTGAATCTTGGGCAGGCGTGGGGTACTTCAGAAATAGGGCATGAGATGTGATTGCCTGTTATTGGTTTTTAATCCCAACAGGTATAAGCTAAAGCTTTTTTAATTGATGATGGATCTACAAACTAAATAATTTCATTTACTCCAGGACGTAAAGACGCAATTTTTTCAATGGATATGCTATTGCATGTGGTTATAGTTGTGGTCAGTGATATCCAAATCAAACAAATTCCAAAATACGTGAATATATCATTTTCATGACAGACAAAGTTTTCTAATTTTCATTTTTTCTTTTTTAAAAACAGGCATTAAATGTGTGTTAAATGCTACCATTATGTCAAACCTTGCTTCAGAAATTGCGGAATAAAAAGCTGAGCTCCATTCATAGTCAAATGATGTAATGCAGTGCAGCCATCTTTATCTTGTACGTCCATATCTGCTTCTTCTTTCAATAACATCAACATTTCCAATCCACATTGATTTCTAGCTCCTAAAACACAGTTCAATTCTACCGGATCAAAAATTTATCACATTTCATAATTCAGCTATTATATTAAATATACAACAAAATAATGTGAGAAACATAGATGTAATTGAGTTTTGTTACAAAAAGAACCTGCCATACAATTAAATATTAAACTACGAATGGCTGTATGAACTACACCTAGTAATAATGGAGTATTTCCTTCATCATCTACAATGTCGGTATTTAGGCATGTAATGTCCAGCAAAGCTTTTAGACCTTTCGCATTTCTGTTGAGAACACACCAGTGAGCTGGTGACAAACCTTTATCTCCCCTGATATTTACCTACAATAACAAGAAAAATTTGTTTACAGAAAAGTAATTGAACTGAATTACTATTCACACATATAAACTCAGATGTTTGATACCAAGAGGAAGTGTCTTCAACTGATGTGATCGATACGCTTCATTAATTTTCTGTTCTTGGTCAATATATTATTGTATCAGGGCCAGTCTCATGATAAAGTAAATAACCTCATCTATCCTAATTCAATAACTTCTGTACTCCATGTATTACCTCACATTCCAATTTGATTAATCTCTGCATCAAATCATTGTTGCTTTCTATAGCACATTGTATTAGTGGGGTATTCCCCAGTTCATCTTTCAGATCAGGTTTTAAATCTTCCCGTTGTAGTAGTAGTCCTGTAAGCTCATTTAAACTGTTTTCACAAGCAAAGTGAAGAGCTGTTCTTCCACCATAGCCCTTAAAACAAAATACATGAGATATCATTTGAAAAGTCTAGTGGAACAAATCAAACGTATCTTTTTTTCGCTAAGAGTTTTTTTCCCATTTGATATAGGACGTAGAAGTTTGTTTGTGGAATCCATTATCCTAAAATCTGCCATAAACAATAATCATAATACCTGTACATTTATATCAATCTTCTCAGCACACACTTCAAGCAATTCACACCCAAACTGTTCATTATGTACGCATGCTGCCACAATAAAAGGTGTATTTCCACATCCTTCTCTTGCATTGATATCTACTCCAGCTTTTACAAGAGGAACAACCAGTGCAATATCACCATTTAAAGCTGCAAGATGCAGTGCATTGTTCCCTTCATGTGTACACAATTTCAGATCACACTTGCCAGTTTCTAGCAAATAATGCACCATTTCAATATTGCCAGATTCACATGCTTCTAGAATCGGATTGTATCCATTTTTAGACTGTTTATTTATATCACATTGAGCATCAACCAATAGTTTTGCAATGTCTAGTAGGCCTCTCTCAGCCATATGACTTAAAGCTGTTACCCCTGAAATGTAATAAAAAAGAGTAAACAACAACACTTGAAAAAACAAACATCATAATGGTATCAAGTACTTTATTATTCAATAATTATTTATTTGGAATAGAGCGATCACGTGAGAACCTTTACGTTGAACTTTAATATACAGTTTTACTCATAACTTTGAAGAGAGTGAAATATAATTGCAAGTTAAAAAAAATGCTGCAGAGCTATATTATGGTTATTATGAAGGGAAATAAAAATTATTAGAGGCTTTATGTATAAATCCAACTTGTTTGAGTGTGACGTTCCAACCGTGTTTCTATTCAAAGAATAGCTCTAGAACAGTTTCAGTCAGCAAGCATTTTAAGCTACTTTATTGGTACTCTATCTAACATATGTATGAAATTAATAGAAACAACTACTTACCTCCATGTCCAGTACCGTTAATGTCACATTTTGCTTCTATAAACAGTGGAACTAGCTCAGCAGCTATTCCTGACAAACAGGCACATATCAGGGGGGTGTCTCCATCTAGATTATTGCAGGCATTTTGAGCATAAATCGTAATGAACATTTTACATCAACAAACTTAATCTTACTTATTTTAGGAAATGCCTATTTTTTTAATCAGCAGCACTTCACGTAACTACCCTATAGTACCCACATAAGTGGTTGAAATACCATTTACCTACCAGGATCTACTTCATTGGGGTCAGCTCCTGCCTGTAGTAGAATCTGAATCATTTGTAGATTGTTTTTTGCTATAGCAATTTGCAGTGGCGACGGCATTACTGAAAATATAAAACACAATAACATAACTTAATATACACTACAGCACCATTGCTAGGAACTTTGAAAGCTGGTCCAACTACAGTCTGTCTCTTTATTGTTTGCCCGGTTCACATTAAAATAGCCATTAAGAACTTGTGAACTTGTACTCTACCCGACATATTAGTAAGACCCCGCGAGAGTATTTCACCATTTTGATTGTTCTTCTTACCTCTATTTTCTGATCTACTGGGTGGCTTGAATTCAATTATATAGCCTCCATCAATGAGATGTTTTACTAGTTCTACACTTCCACTATGAACTGCTTCAACCAGAATAGTTTCACCTTGAGGTCTGAAATTTCAAAGACATTTACAAAACTACCCGATAAATCTAAAGGCTCATTACCAAAACACATTATTTAATTTACATTTGAACTTCCTTTATTAAATAGTGTGTTCACTGTGATTAATGAATTATTTCGCTAAATCTTTAAAACACTGCATACTTTTACTTATGCCAGGATTACTTAAAAGTAATGATTAATCTATACTAGCTTATACCAGTGTGGTCAAAGAGGCATGCTGAGAATCACATTGAATCACTCCAGTTACGTAATCATATAAGTAGATTCCAACTAAATCATTATCTTCATTGTAATGACTTATATATATATATATATATATATATATATATATATATATATATATATATATATATTATATTATATTATATAGCACCTTCCAAGTATCAAGTATGATATGGAGAAAAGAGGGTTTTGGAACAACCTTTAAGCCTAAAGGTAAATTGAGATAGGGAAGTTCTTATATCACAATATAGAATCTTTTGCATTGAGCAAGAAGTCAAGCAACAGATCAAGCTATTGCTTTCTGAGCTTGAATGTAGTATACTTGGTGCAGATGGAGAACTACCTGGATTAACTCAGAGTTGAACCTTGTATAAGTATATATTAAGTAAGTCATGATCACTGAAAATGCACTTGGCATCTAATATGCAAAAGCTATGGGATGAAATATTAGTATCTATGGTAATGGGAACATAATGTTCTCCATGGCAAAGATAGTCTCACACACTTCAGTAGAACATCCCTATTAAGACTGCCCAAGGACTGTCGTCAAGTGGTTTAATATAGGGGTGGTCTCTTTAGGGATGTTTGCAATGGTCTTTTTTATGAAGACTTGGGACGGTTATAAATCAGCGTATAAGAGGTGGTGTATTTATATAGGTGGTTTAGATTCAAGGTACTAATGTACACACAGCCCAATTGGCAAAGTGGTGGTAATCCCTAGTATTTGAACCCATGTGACGCTTTGGCGTCTTTATGACATCACACTACTCCGTATGACGCTGTCATGGCTGCAGCTGTCTGCTATTTTTGTTATAAAACCGCTAATTAACAACTATCAGGGCCATTTTCACAATAAACACATATTCGTGCAAACTTCACAGCACCATGAACGATCTCCTGTAGTCAGATGGTGTCCAGCTAGTCAGGTTAAAAAGGAGATAGCCGAACAAAGTCCAAAAATTAGCGTATTAATATATCGGATTTGTTTTCATAATGCAAACAGTTGCAATAATTGGCCACTAACCAATCAAAGTAATTTATTCAAGTTACTTGAAGATGTTTAGTACATCCATGTACCTTTCTACCCCCCCCCCACACACACATCCTTTACCACACATGCACCTAATGCAAACATCGTCAAATTAATGTATAAGTTTGCATTATGATTTGATACAACTACGAATTTGTGTAAAAATCACCAGGAATAAATATTTAGACACTGTGTAGGCTACCATACTTATTTTACCACAGAAGAAAACAACATGAAATATCAAATTCTGTTAAACTGATTGTATATATTTCATACTTGCTTTGTAAATTGTTCAAATGACTCTATTTTCATCTATCTATGTTACACAAGAGAATATATAATATATAATTCGATATTCTATTATATTACAAGTATGTAAACACTCTTTTTCTTAACATTATAACTACAATATCATCATAATGATAAATTCACCTACCCGCACGTGTAGACATCAGCACCAGCTGCGAGTAGCACTCGTGTGCATTGAAGATCTCCTCTCCATGCAGCTTCATGAAGACTTGCATCCAGCTCTTCTTGTGGAAACTCCTCATGTTTCACTGCACTCAAAACGTGGTGAACTCCACTTCTCACCATCTCAATCAATCGATTGCTATCACATAATATATTAGCTAAATACATGTACATTTATCATCACATTTACCATCATCAAACATTTCATAGAAAAATTACTATTCATAAATGGTTTTCTGGGCTAAAAAAGTTGTAAGATGACAAGTACACATGGTAGGCCTATATTTAACACAGCAATACTGGCTAAAACTTAAGAAGACAGGCTCGCTGTCTTATTGCTGTATGTAAGCCCTACATATTTGGTTACTTGGTTAGCCTAAATTTAGAATAGGACGTACATGTATGAGGGTGCCGATGCCCTATAAGTGGTTAGTGGGAAATGGCCTTAGAATTAAGTGGGATGTGGGAAATTGGCAAAAATTAAGTGGTTAGTGGGAATTTAGACAATTAAGTGGGAAGTGGGAAAATTACCAAAATTAAGTGGGAACAAATTCTAATTTTAGTGGGAAAGTATAAAAAATGCGCTAGTAGGGGTCATGCACATAAATTTATAACAATTTAAAATTGGTTGTTAGACCTATAATGATCATGTCATTTTTTGTAAAAGTGAACAAAATGTTCATTAAAAGTAAGCATTTTAGTGGGAAATGAAATTAATAAGTGGGAATTGGGAAATGAGCTAAAATTTAAGTGGGAAGTGGGAATTGAGCTAAAATTTAAGTGGTAAGTGGGATCAGGACCCCCCCGCCCCCCCATCTAGGCCCTTATGTATTTATTTGTTCATTACAAAAATGGTACGATTTCATTTTTAACAACAGCACTTTGATAGTTATTAAATGAATTTACCGGGTAATTGAGGTAGGCCAAGTAATAATAATAAAAAAGTAATAATAACGTTGAGCATATTGAGCTGAGCCATGTGAGCGGCTGAGCTCACAAACCTATATACACCCACCGAACGCTATGATAATGATTTAATTAATTTCATATTCTACCTTCTACTTTAGAATATAGGATTAGTAGGCCTAAACCAGCAATAACTTACTTTTAAACTTAACCAAGACTAAACAATAAGTGAGAGGTGGTATATTCATCGTAACCCCCCCCCCCCCCCCCCCCCTTACATATTATGCAGAGGATTAACGTTCCCGGCGCCACTACCGTTTGTAATGACTGTAATGTTTTACCTGTTGTTCACATTAACCATAGTTTACTCTGAACTTGATGTTAAATCCCTTTGGTTTAAGTTATAAAAACTTCAAAAACTTTCACAAATAAAAATCCTGCTCACTTGAGTGAGCTCAACTCATTTCCGGAGGATGGAGCTATCGTTTCGTTATGACGGGTAAGTAACGTTTTGTATGTTTTGCCATAGATTTCTTAAACTTCCGGGACGATGGAAAACAGTGAAAATGAAATAAAAGTATTAAAAATAGAAGCTGAAGAGGCAGTACGGGAGGTGTCATTTGCTGTCAAATATGTGGAAGTGTCCAAAGAGCTACCATCTAGCGATGAATGTATATATTTGAATCTCCAAACCAAAGAAAATGACGTATTTTGCGTCGAATTGTCCATTTCCGGATTTCGGGTACGATCGGCTGTCGTCTTCTAAAAATATATAGATCTATTAGACTTGGGCTAAGAACTTAATCTAACTTCTTAGTCAAAGAATTCAGTTCTGTATACTACATTCTAGAGACTAGACCTAAAATCTCACCCTAGACGTACCGTAGTGTAGATGTTCCATATAGAGAACGTGGTTCCCTTACCGTAAGAATCTAGCTGTGTAGTGTGTATCGGACGAATCTGCAGTGCCATTGACGTGCACTGCATTATGAGTAATAGCCCAATACTTACATACAGAGCTGCTCATATTATTAAGCTCTATCTTATAGGGCTACAGATGAGTCCAGTACACAGCAGCTATATCGGGAGATAAATGAGTTCTTTATTTTTATCAACCAATGTTTTTTGTTTTGTGTGAATACTCCGCAGCCATCAATTTTGATGATTATAGCAGAGGGAGGCCACGTGGTGTTAGTACGTGGACCTCCACAGGAAGGTTAGTTAACCATGTGAGCCTCAGGGTGGGGAGATCACACTAGCTATTGTTTTCAAACTACAAACTAGATGCGCGCGTCACCACATTGACATAAGTCAGCAGATCGCCACGTCACTAAAATGTGCATGTGACATCTGCTAATGTACGTTGAGATGCTGGCGTGTGCATCTCGGTGAGTTTTTTAATGTGTAGAAGGGTGGCTCTCCACTACACGGCTCACGCATTTTAATGAGGTTTCCGAACCTCTATTGCATGGTGTCGCCGTGGTAGAAGATGTACGATGTAAGTGCTTGGCGACACTCCGTCTGCTGTGCAGGGCAGCTAACTCATGACGCAGGCAAATCCTGTTTGGCAGCCATGCGTCTTTACCACTACACCGCCAAGGACCACGTCCTAAAAAATGTATTGCTATTGTAATAAGCATTTTTAGACTGTCTTGCATTTACTTTCATGACAGATAGGTCTAAAAATGCTTGTTAGAATGACTGTTTCCTCCTCTGATCTACCTAATATTTCAGTTTGAAATTTGTGCTTGATGATAATTTTTCATTATTATTAGATAGGTTGTTGCCAAAAAAAGATGTGTTTGCTAATAATTTGTCATTATTATCTTTGAATAGGTTGTTGCCAAAGAATTTAACAAGATCTCGGAAGAGAAGAACAAGTATTATGAAACCATATACCAACTATTGGACAGTATTAGCCCAGAATATAGAAATTCTTTTGGAAATGCTCTCATGACAAAGCTTTCTCAGCTACAACAGAATAATGCCTGAATTATAGGTAAGTTTAACAGTGGATTTGAGAAATACTTTATAGATTGAAATCAGATGTTTTAAGATTATTAGTCATGACATCCATGTAATTATAAGCATTATATCAATGTTTGCAAGTGCTATCCAATGGCAATGTATATATATATTTATAGTCCTATTTGGTCCAACATATCTACATCATTATCTTAAAATTATTATTATATTATCGCAAATTAACATATGATTTAACACACCATGCCGTACCCCAGGGTCCGGTTAATGCCCCGGGGTGCCATGAAATGCACACCCTGGCAATGCTGGCATGCCATGAAAGCTTGGTTTCCCCATGATATATGTACATAATTCTTGACATACCAACTGTGTACATATACATGAATGCCGTATTTTTAGCTCATGAATAAATCCAATATACTACTCTTAGACATTCAAACACAGTTTCGTATTCATTTTGCAGTGATTTTGCCTGTTTACGTACAATTTCGACAATACAGACGACACTAATTATCACAATGTGCTGGGGTTTGAGGCTTGTGAAAAAATAATTAATTAACTGAAAATCTAATTTTTCTTCTGGTCATGGGCCAGGACATAACGAGTGGTGCATCATATTTTGTATTACAACAAGCAGTTCATCAGTCATTTTTTTGAGTTATGGAATTGTTATGATTTTTAGATTTGCGGAATACATGTGCATGCCAATTTTCTTTTTTATGTACAAATCAGGGTTGGGAAAAAACCTTTTTTTTTTTAAAAAAACGGGTTTTATTGGTTTTTATTGGGCTTTTTGGTTTTTTGGGGTTATTTCTATTTCAGGATCAATATTATACTTTATACATTTCATTTCTCTTAACACATATCATTACTTATTATAATTTGTTTTATGACTTTTATTCAGTATATTTGTTAATGTTTTAATTGCCAATCAAAACAGATTATGAATTTAATAAATTAATTTTGAAAATGAATTAAATTTTGACAAACCCTCTCTTTGTTGACAATACAGCTCAGACAATATCCAGTATAAAGTAAAGAAAACAAAAAACAAAAACAAAACTATTGATAAGACTTGGAGCTGGCTGGTTACTTGAAATGAACAATAATAACAACTTGCATTTGTTAGCCCTTGTAATTAGTGTATCAAGTTGTTAAGTTTTGACTTCTTTGTAAGTGGGACAGACTTGGAAATGTTTCTATTTGCTTTTGTGTATCTGATTTACACAATTATCAACTCCTGTCACCCCAGAATAACTTTGCAAATAGAGATAATTAAAAACTTGGCTCCAAATCAAGGGGTATTTGGCTCCCAACTCTGAATTTTTGGGAGCCAAGTATGAACGCAAGGTGCCAACCTTTAAATGCTTCATTTCCCTCTTCCCTCAAACCAGCGGAATTCCGCTGGTCAAATAAACTTGGGATTTGATTGATTTGATAAATTGATTGATGGGTTAAAACAAGATGGTTTCTCCACATTTTGGTGAAACGGTGATCGAAATACTTGTACAATATTACCGGATTTGAACATAGTATTCACAGATTTACGCTCTTGTCGCATTTGGCATTGGTCGCATTTGGCAACCAACTTACAATATTTAGGGGCATCCAATTTTTTCTAGGAGCCTATGGCTCCCAGCAGCGAGCCATTTTGTGCCCTGAAGCCACTACTGGAGGTATTGTTATGAAGTCATAATTGTACTAATTAGTGCAGGTCAATAGTGTCTGGGTTAGGAGTTCACTTTGAAGTTGGTTAGAACATTGTCAAGTGGTTGAGCATATTGCTCTAAAGTGTCAACAGGTTAGTGTCAGGGTTAGTAGTTCAATTTGAAGTCAGCTAGAGCTACTGGTTAGAACAATGCCAAGTCAGTGCTTGTACACAAACAATTTCTCAAAATTCTCATTTGTCAACATATATCTTCTTAGCCTCTATAAATAGACCTGTTTTATCTAACTCTTAAAAAACTTTTTAAATAAAGACATTTTGAAAAAACCCCAATAAAACCGACTTTGAAAAAACCCAACCCACAAAAACCCGGGGTTTTTGGGTGGGGTTTTTCATGACTAACCCTGGTACAAATAGCTAACTGTCGATACTATTTGTGGACAATGTTTATCAGTATTGATTCAGATAAAGATAAAACTGTATACTATGATCAAAATGAATTGTATACTAGCATATACATGTATGTACAGTTGTATTTTGGTTTTGGTACAAAAACTAAAAATGGGACATTGTACTGTATGCCGCCTAAATAATTATTTATATGTATTTTTATTCCTATTTTAGGTTGGTCAAATATAAAAATGTTCCTGCTACTGCTTGATGCTCAAGTTGATATTCTCTGCTCCACTGTTTATGTGTATCAACATACATGTTTTCAATTTGGTGCTGAATTCTCCTTTTCTACAAGAAATAATTTTTTTAAATTAGTTAGAAATTTTAACCTTATGGTTTACTGTTTATTGTACATATATGTAGTTATAACGGAGCGGTTTGGTAATATCTTTGTGCTTTATGAAAGTATGCAACTTGAAAAATTGTGATGTATCTGTATTGGCATTTACTTCCTGTATCTTCAGGACATTCTTTATTCAACGACCATATACAAACATTTTCTGTTATGTGTTTTATGTTTTATATTGTTATACATTGATGGTATTGTTTTATTTTAAAATTTTATACCAATAAATTGAGTATTTTAATAGTTTATTTGTAACTTGTACATGTAGTATATAGATAAAGCATGCATGCAGTTTCTTTTTAAAATCGCAACACCGATATTCTGCGATCTGAATTTGTACAAATTCGTTCAGAATATACAACCTTGTTTTTCACAAATCATGCTCACAAATATAATACAATTTGTACGTGTATTTACTATAGTTTTATAAAAAAAAGTTCACTACACACTCACTGTATTCGAGCATGTCTTCAGATGCTAGTTAATCATTGTAACTCTAAAATCTGTAGGAATTATACATGCCTACATGGAGAATGCTCAAAATGATAATATCGATTAACATGTTACCTCGTCACACAACTGATCTGAAATCAGAAAGAGTAATCATTTTCTTCCACATCCATACATATACCCAAAAGTCCATATACAGTATAATTGATAATATTAACAAATAAGGAACAAATCCTGCAAACTACAACAAAAATACACCAAATTTTAGATATATGTAAGTAGTGTTCCCATATTGTACAATTGCGTACATGTATCAGGGCTGCCAAATAATACAGATGCCTATTAATATTAATTTTAGAACCAAAATACATGAATGTTAATTGTAGTTTCAACTACAGATTTCACTACTTTGTACCATTTTCATCAATAACCCTCTTACGAAGTACAAGCAAATAAAACATGCTTCCCAGCAATGATATTTATTCTTTTGAGTGGTGTTAAAATATACACTTAAAGCCTTGAAGTATATTTGTACTTGCAGTTTCACTATGGAATACAGATTTTGGCCCCTAAGATACCAATTTTGGGCATTCTGAGGAGCAGAAATGACCAAGAAGGGGTTGGCAGCCCTGATGTACAAAACCAAGACCTAAAATGCATTGATATGTTGTAATAATTTTTATATCACCTCTAATACTCACAGAAATGTTAAATCAAAATGCCCAGCCAAAACACTAAAAACTTCAATAGATGTCACTATAAACTACACAGATTGTATAGCTATTTTTTTCTATAACAAACATAACTGCCAATTTGCATAATAGAATAAAAATAATACCCTAAACTGCAAACAATTATGGGGAATATATCATTGATTTGGCATATTCATTATTTAAGATACTACATTTTTTAGTCCTAGTAAGTTATGTGGTAAAAAATTATGATTAGGACGTAAAAAGCCTCAAATTGTTTCCCCAGTATATTTCACAGATATATGGAGTTGTTTACACATATAAAGTAATTGATAGCAAAATATCAGATCTGACCTACTCTACTAGTTTGATAGGTAAAACATAATGATAAAAATATTTTAAGCAATAAATAATGCATAGCCTGGGAAAGTTATTTTCACAAAGAATAGAGATTTTTTTAGCAGGGCAGACATGGTGTTTGTTGCAATGAACAATTATTTGACATAAAATGTACACTAATAAAAGCACTAACCATACCCAAAATCACAATGTATCATTCTTATGAAAATTTGCACAAAAAATCATTCAAAATAATTAATAAAATATATTTCCATTTAATATTCACTAATTCATATCAAATTTCAACAAACTACTACCCTGAGTACACAATCTTTATAAATATCTAACATTTATTAATCATCACCATACTCATCACTTCTATGTATTGCAACAAGGTCAACAATTTGAAATGAGTGCTTGTGCACTTTTCTCTACATATTTCTGATAACATAACTGATTTCCGCATAAACGTACATAAAAATAGGTCATTTTCATCTGAACAGTCAGATAAATGAATCCCTACAATATACAAAACAAACATTGTTATCATTTATCTAATTCAAACTACTTATATCCATTACTCTGAGAAGGTAAATTCCTTGACCTATATGTTATCATCAAGAAACTTTCTAAGTGTACCATACTTTCAACATGTTATGTGACATTGGCATTGTTACATATTTATAACCTGTCTAAGTGTAAAGAGAAATCCTTGCCACTCGTAACATATTTATAATTCATATAAAATATATATTGCACAAAGTAAAACAACATCACAATGATCATAAAATAAATGTGTACAAAAGTAAATGGGTTTCCACTATATAGCCTCACCTGCTATTTTCATAAAGGATTGCATTTTATTACACTAAAATTGAGTTTAGTTTAAGCTACTAGAAAGAATTTCAGCTTTGTCGAAGAATATACTGAGTGCTCTATGTTTCACATTATGTATTTAACGAAAATTTGTGACATAAAAAAATCATGGTTTCTTCAGTCACATTTAACCATTAATTGAATAACAAACTGGGGCGTCAATAGCAGGTGAACCCAGGCCCAATCACTTTAACAAATATTGATAATGTTGGGCCCTATTTTTAGGTCATAGTCTGGAAAACATCGCCTTGTCACTGACACCAACCAATTTTTATAAGCTAGTGACATCCCTGATCAACAACTAATTGTGAACATGTTACATGTATAAAAATAGACAAGAGAGGATTCTTTCCCCCAATCTACATGTGTATATAATAGCCTATGTCCTAGTAGAGGGTCTATAGCTCTATAAACTTGGCCAAAGAATCATCTTGTGTTAAATACCTATTACACTCAATTCTATCATCATAATATTATACATGTGTACATATCAATAGTGGGTACTGTTGCTAGTGATAGTAAAATATATACTCAATTGTAAATATTGAAAAATGTGCATTCACACATATTTAAAGTAATGAACACATGTCATAACATCTAATAACACAAACATTTATCATCACCATAACAAAGTTTTAAAAATGAATTAAATTCTAAGTTGAAATAAAGCATGTGCTGCAGGATATACATTGTCAATGTCAAAAAAGTTAAAAGAGTCCAGACGCTCACAAAGTGATCCTTTTAACTTAAAATAAATATTAATAGCTAATACTCCTGAATTTCTCCTCATTCAACCAAACTTCAAAATATTACAATAAGTAGCTACACATTTCTGCCTAACTAAATCTAAAATTGAAAAAAAGTTTCTAAAAAATCAATTTGTTGTACATACGGTAATGGTTTACTTTCTGTTTTTGTCAATTGATACTAATTCTTACATGGAAAATAGTTTTTTGACTAAGCATTATCTTTAAACGCTCATATATACAAGATATTTTAAATCAATAGGCCATTGGTGTCTCATTGAGAAAACATAGTACATTAAGAAATAGTCTAGAATCTTGAGCCAGCTCAAAATCACTAGTCTTGTGTAGTTGATTTGTGTATATATATAAATGAAAAAATATTTCTAGACATAGGGGTTTGTGTGACCATCTGAAGTGACAAAACATTTTTCATAGATTGATTGTTGTAATGCTACATCAATTCCTTAAATTACTGTGCATAGACAAATCTTCTCGATTAAAATTTTAATATAAATATATTTCCAATGTGGAAATGCTATAGTAATCACCATCATTCTTTTCTATAATGTATTCCAGTATATATTTTCTACCATAAAAATTTGTAAGGTTGTAAACAGATGATTATTGGTATATGTTTCACTAATTGAAACACAATTTCCTATACCCTACAGTATCCCTCACAGCAAGGGTTTTACTGTATCATGCAACCACACATGCTTATGTGACACCTTTCATCTCATTTTCAATTTCTCTCGCACCACATACAAGTGATATTGAAACTCATAATCATCCTTTGGCATGTTAATCTTAATCAGACTGTAATACTGAAATTTAATCTAATGACCACTAAACAAGAGTTTATCTGAACATATTAATCAGTTAATTATTGTTGTTGGATTGCTAAATAAATGTTTAATGCGTTAGGAGTAAATACATGTACGTTGCATCAGAAACTCATAAAGAGCATAGATTTCTTATGGGTTTCTACTTGCATACATGTACATACTGATGAATATAAATTAATATCTCAAATGCTGTATACATAATACTTCTTTCTAAATGTTAAAAACATATTGCTTAGACCATATTAAGCTATCAGTTTTAAACCATATTAACCTATTGTGACATATTAAAACTGAACAAGAAACACCGCTCTTCATCAGAGCATGTTTTCTTCATTTACTTCACAATGCAACTTCCCATTTTGTTTTATGGACACCTGCCTCACAGTTTGCTTGGATTTGTATGTTTTCCAACTGGCAAAAGAGCATATGGAATTTAATGTTTTCAGCAACAGTGAGAGGGCTAACATGTACATTCCCATGTAGTAGTTGTCAAAATACTGACAGCTGCCTTCACCATCACAATTCTGTTCCCACAAAATACAAGCATGATCCAGAGCTGCTCCAAATAGCACAGCCCCTGGTACAACACCTGCAGTGACAAATGCAGACACATGAAAAAAAGGACAAAAACACACAGTATGCAAAACAATCAAGGCACAGATAGTACATTTTCAACATATCTGAATGAATACCCAGTAAATCCTGTAGTTGTAAACCATAAAAAATATCAAATATCACTACAATGATTTTTAAAGCCGAGCTTCGCAGAAGACTCGAGATTTTTAGTCGTCGGCGGCGTTTCATTCTGTTTCCTCTTTACCGTTACTATATATACTATAAGCATATTCATACGGGCTGAAATTAGTGCCCAATTTGAATTTATCAATGAAACTGAAGCAGCTGACAATCGCCGATGTTAATGAGCAGGGGCAACTCCAATTACATTGTAGCCGATCAAAATTAATATGCCACTACAACCGCATAAATAAAGTCACAATGCATCCAGGAATCATCGGGTAATTTATCAAGTCATTGCCACCATGGTCACTATGCACTCTCTGCCGTTATTGCTGCATAACATTCTCAAGCTCGGCTTTTCAGGAGCCTCACTCCTTTGATTAAGTACATGTATAGACAGCATATCATAATCTCACATAAAAAGAATCTTTAAGGAAATAACACTAGTATATAGATAAATAACATATTGTTCACTACACAACATAAAACAATGATGGAAATGATTTTAAATCTAAGATGGTGAAAAAAATTTAAGACATACCAAGAAGAAGACAAAATATATGCTTAACTCCCAGAGCTAGTGAGCGCTGAGAAAGAGGCACACATCTGAAATATTTGATGACATAATGTAATATCATGAAATATGTTTTAAATGTCAAATAATATTTTGAATGGTTAAGGAAAGATGTACATATTGTCTCACTCAACAAAAGTGAAACATTGTTCCACTTAGGCGAGGGGGTTCCATTAAGTTTCTGATATTTTTTTTGTGGGTCTAAGACTTTTTCTTACGCTCTAAAACTTTTCACATCAGATGTCCACGATTTACTATTTAAATGTGCCATTAAAAGATATGCAGCGTATTAATATTATGATATATATTCATAATATAAAATAAATATTATCTTATGGCATATATAAATAATATTTGAATAAATGTCGCGAAACACTGTGTACATTGTAGATATTCTTCGATTACCGGTATATCACAAATCTGATATTTCCACTTTTTTAGGGTCAAAGAAAAGAGAGCAATGTTCAACGTGACAAAATGTAAATCATTCCAAAGCAGAAATAATGTTACTTGAAAAAGTTTAATTTATATACCGTAATACAACTTGAACTTGCAAAATTTCTTCCGCAAAAATCAGAAACATTGCACAAAACATAAGAATACAGAAGACTGGCAACCACGCGCAATCTTTAGCAGGACAAATGCTGTCATAAGCGATTGATGAAGCAAGAGAAGGGTCACCAACACAGGAACAATTAGTATAAATCTGCAAAATGATTAACAATGCTTTATTTTACAAGATTGATAGTTTGTTATATTATGTTATGTTTGGTGAGTATAAATTCAAGATGGAGAACAAATCACTGCGATACTAGCAGCATGACCATGAGAAACATTGCAAGTGAAAAACTTGTTTTATTCACAAAATATTAATATAGTGATATCTTTATACAAGTAAATTATTTTTGCAACACTTCAGATGCATTTAATTAAAGTTTTAAAAATATACATTGTTAGTTAAAAATGTTGTATCATATATTAAAAAACAATATACCTTTCCATTATCATACATTTCACTAGAGCATCCTGCATAGCAAGGAGAGAAATATGTGATATTATTTGAACCACACACTGGGTTGTAAAGTGTCTCGCTACACCCGCAGTCACCATAACAAGAATCGATGTCCAGAAATCTGAAATGACAAATTTGTCTTCATTTTTACCATTGCATTATAAAAAACAACAACACTTCAATCTATAGGGTAGAACTTATAGCATATATTCATATCACTAAATCATCTATTTCATACTACACGTAATATCATATTGTAATTAATGAACAGAAGCTATTGTGATAATTTAGGTACATATGTAATCAAAGGAATTGATTTTCATCTTGTTCACATTGACAAAATTATAATCATTCTATTTTTTATACGAAATTACAGTTGAATTATTTATTACTGAAAAAGAAAAATTACAGTCCCACAAATCAATACTCACAAAGAACTATTTCCATAGTTGACACCTTGAAAATCAACATTATCACACCTCAAAAGAAACATCGCCCCTGTGGCAAACATGAGCATAGACATTATAAACATTGAACGCAAGCAGCCATCACATTGCAAACTCAGTTTGTTGACAATGATGCTCCCAACTATAGTGCCACCCACAGCACCAGGTACGGACACACATCCTGAAAGAAGTTGTAAGGAACATGTTAACATAACATTGATACTACTGTGAAATTCTTTATTGCAATTTGACTTAATGTGCAATCACAAGAAAGCTAGACTCTTACCCACAACAATTCCTGCAGTACTGGGTTTCAGAGAAAATTGGTTCTCAAGGTATTTGGGGCCAAAGTAAGTAAAGCCAAGAATAAGACCATCATCAAATACTGATGCTAGTGATGTTAAAACATATGTAGGGTTCTTGAAGAGCACCTGTAATAAAGACATAGATTAATAAACTTAATTTTGGCGATACTGAAATGTTAATATATATTACAACGTAAATTACAATAGCAGAAACCAATACTACAGTTTAATTAAAAGTCGACAAAAATTTGGAGTAGCCAGTATTCTAGAGGATTTAAGCATGAGTTTTAGTTTATAGATAATTAGTAATCTGAGCTACATTGTGGTTGTATTATCCATGGATAAAAAAACTACCTTTAATGCAATAGGCAATTCTGCCCATGTGGTCCCAAAACCAGCTTGAGACACCATCTTATCTTCTTCCTCATTTCCTGTTTGATACACCTCTTCAGTTTTGTCTTCATCTTTTGCTTCATCTGGAATTATGACAAAACTATTTACATTTACTTCCTATTTATGATGAAAATAATAATGTCCATGAACATAGCCCGACTTTTTGTAAAGGTATGCAAAAAACCATCATCTCATATAGCATGTGTAAAAGTTTGGTGAAAATAAAATAAAAAATCATGTGTCATTAGAAAAGCTCACATTGTCAGGTGAGCTAAAAAAATTAGACACCACTCACTTTTCAACTGGACAGGAAAGCCAACCATGGGTATAACCGTAGAGAGCATGACAGCCCCTGAGAGTATGAAGCCGATCCACCAGGCCCCCACCCAGCGGGGGTCATCTGGTGTGATGTCCACACCACCACGGCCCAGTTGGTCCACATCAGTGTAGATGTCAAGGAGCTTACTGCCACCAATGAACGCTATGGCTGCACCCAAGCTTGTCATGCCATGCAGCAATCCTGTATACCAATATCAGATTGTTAGATATTTACAATATTTTACAAAACCTTTGTCCCTATGAATTACCGGTATGATCCTCATTTTTTTCACAATCAATGCTTTATTTTAATCATGTAGATGCGAAAAGTGAATAATACCCATTTACTATCTATTATGAATGTATTCTCTAAAACATTTGAAAATGCTTTTTGAGTTATAAGAAACACATGTGTGTTCAATCAATGTGATATTCCTTACCCACAAATATGGCTGCCTTATCTCTAGGGAGACAGTCATCTAGGTAGGTAACTGCTTGTGTGAGTAGAGGTTTGGCACCTAGTCCCATGAGGATTGTGCTTGCAATGAACATATAGAGGAATTTGCTGTCCTCTGCAAAAAATAAAGTTGTATGCTAACTAATATCTATTTTGAGTAAATCCTACACACTTTTATCAAGTCAAACTTTTTCCCCATCCTCTCAAGATGGCTTCATCAGGACCAATGTACAGTGACTTTCTCAACTCTCTGAGGACCATACAGCACATCGCAACCATAACACAGTTTATCACTAACAGTAGCATTGTATGCAACCTGTTAGAGATGAGTGTGATTAACACCCAGACCCAACAAGGAATCAAACACATGACGTTCTGGTCAAGAGTCCAATTCCCTATCTATTCAGCAATGGAAGCACACAGGTTCATAGCGTTTACTGGGATCTATATAGCTACTGATTCTCATATTTGTCCGTCTATGACTTTGGACTTCTTTGCCCATAATTCTCTTGTTTCCCCAACCTTGGATATGGTTGTGTTGGACCAAGTAGTCTTGTTATTGTGGAAATGTGTAGTTCTCCAGTGGAAGAGAGACAGGTCGCTATGGTGCATACCAGCTGGTGCATGCATCCACCTTTGGTATGCTCCTGATGTCATGTGATTTCTACTTGTCTGCTTATGATGTCAGACAGTCACTGCATATTGGTATTGTGTATACACTATAGAATAAAACATGAAATAATAGAATATATAATATAAATAATAAAAATGAAAAGTGTATAGTACCAGAGTGAGCTCCATTATCTAAATCACAAGGGTCTGTTCTGTTTGCATCAAGATGACACAAATTGTCGTATGTTTCATCAGAATATTCATATAACTGAAATGATGAAAAAATAAAATAATAAAAACTCATATACCACGATTATTTAGCACAATATTAGCAAAGTGTAACTAATAACTAACTACTCAACTTATCACAGCACATTCTAATATGTGTATTGAAATAAATATTATCCATTATGAATTGTGAAGGGCAATGATTACATGTTCATTTTTTGTAGACGGTTGACTTTTTAAGAAACCAAATGCGTTCTGAACTATAATTTTTATATAGTTCAAAACACATTTGGTTTATGTAAAATATGGAAAACAAATCACATAAATCTATTTTAATTTCTTCAACATATCTTTATTAATTAACAACGCAACAGATTTTGATGAAATAACAAATAGCTTGAATTTTTAATAAATATTTTCCTATTAGCGGCATGAATCAATGATCCATTCATTTTTGGTGTTCATGGATTTTTGTGGTGGGAGACATTTCTTTTTTCAACAATTGTAGAATCATTAACATGTATCCCTCAGATCGGACAAAAACAAACAATATGCCAATGCGTAACTTACAAAAATTTGATTTCTACATAACCTATATTTATATCATAGCTACATTTATGAAGTTTGCTTGGTAATGATACATGAAATTGAACTTTAATTTGCTTATATACCGACAAAAATGTGTTCATAAGCCATGTTATGCATGTAACATAAAGGTGATAGAAATGATAGAAAAAGTACTTAGACATTTTACAATAACACAGCAGGCATGCTGAATATTCAACAAGCAAACTTCTATCTACTTAATATAACTTTACTACAAATGGACATTAAAATACAATCTATTATCAAAAGTGACAAGAAAACAAAGAGTTTGTTTTATTGAAAACAAAGAGTTTGTTTCATTGGAAAAAGTTTGATGTGTTTGTTCCTTGCTCTTTGTGGATTATTGATTCCAATTCGCAGCTACCATTTGGAAGTCTCAATATTATAAAAACATGAGTCTATAATTAAGAGCTGCATTTAAATCTTTCAATTTACATAATATAAGTACCAAACTGGCAATATCTGTCATTACAGGTTCAAAATGAATTCTTGATACAATTGCTCACATAAACCTGTTTAACAGTCGCAGAAATTCCTCTAACATGGAAATGAGCTCTGACTACTTAGACCCTCTATCACATTTTGCCTAATGTGACGGGCCCATTGTGACCTATATTGAAACTTTTGTAGGCATATGCATGGCAAAAGGTGCATACATCCTCTTTCTTCGGGAGAGGAGACCACTGACATTATTCCTTAGATAAATGATAGTATAAGCCCATTTAGATTTGAATTAAGACTATTGACTTTAGCCTGTGTGGAAATAAAACTTGAATTTCAATACAGCTAAAATAAAATAAGTATCAATTTGATACAAGGAGCAATGACAAATAAGTTTATGGTATGATAATTGCAAAATTTACAAGTATATTGCAGCTATTATGATTTTTAGAACATTCTGGAAAAAGGCAATGACCTGTTTCTTGTGTTTATAACCACAAGGACCCTATGTGTATAAATGTATCTAGTCTTGAGAAATTTTAAAGTCAAGTCACTTGTTATATCACAATTCACTCAGGTATAAATAATACCATAACAAAGTAAGGCAATTTATACTAAACAATTGAACTCTAATAAATGGGTTATTGCTTGGTAATTAGATGGTTACTAAAGATGTAAACTATATCAAACACATCTCATTGCATGTACACCCTGTAAACTTTTATGTCAATTAGATTAAATTAGAATATATGCATATACTTACTACAAGTCTAAATTACAGCGACTCACTAATATAAGACATCTTTCAGCACTGTTACAAATATGACCAGAAATTATTAAATACATCATGTATAAAGAGTAATGACTAAATATACAATCCTTGGTAGATGAGATGGTTTGGAACCAGTTTAAGAAATGTGTCAAAATACTATGGTTTTTAATGTTATAATACACATATATCAAACCTATATGATATATAAACATTTAAAAACCTATAACAGAAAGTATTAAGTCCCAATAGAGTTCCACTAAATGAATTGCAAATTAATCAGAAAATAATCTTTGAGGGATGATTCTCATTGTTATAAAGGCTCCCCACTTGGGATTTCACAAACAGTAGATCCTTGGTTTGGGATTGGATGTTTGTGCCTGAAGGTACAATGTAAGTCTCATGATCCAAAATGCAAATTGTTTCAAATCCAACCTTTGTTCAGCACATTAATTGTGGAAATACTAAAATAGTTTGTTGAATAACATTTTGCTTTGCCTAGTCATTCATGATATTATTAGTTTTTAATGTATTCATGTTTTTTTAATCTGCTGTATTTAATGTATATATAACATATATTTTTATATGGACTTTTTTAAAATCTGAAATAAATTACCTATGACTTATATGTTCACTAACCACTGAGCAAATAGGACAATGATGCAATCTTTAAACATTATGTATTAGGTTGTTGATGTCATATGATATAGCAATAAAAATAATGGACTAAAACCACTCACCCCTGTAAGAAAATGTGGCAGAGAAAAGATGACTGCCCCCAGACCTGACATGAACACTCCTGTCCCGATCCACCTAGGCCTGTTGACTTTGTCTCCCATCAAACCAATGAGGATCAATGATGGAATACCTGAATGAAATAAGCAGAGATACAAAACTTTTCTCTCAATGAAAATCTCTTTCAGCATTTTAGTTATTTCTGTATACTGTACTTATAGAAAAAACTGAACCAATGCTGCTAATGTATATCAACGAAAAAATAAAAATAAATATTAACTGTGAACTATATGTCAACACATGTGAGCACAGGCATCAAAATAGAAAGCACATCCTATGCAATGAAATGTTTGGAGAAAAATTCAGTGTTCCAAAGGTGTAATCAAAAACTTTCAAAATCTAAAGTGGACTTGATTTAGCTGTGCTTACCTTTTTTCAACCAAGAGTAACAAAATAAAAGCAAAGTACATAAAATTACAATAAATAACATGGATATCAATTTGACAATAATGTCATATAATGTTTCGTGTATATAAAATGAAGTATTGAACATGATATGTGCTTTACCTGAGAACTCATACAGCGATGGAATAGCGCTGATGGCTGTGCCAGAAATACTGAAGCGCTTCTCCAGAGTGGTGATGGACACACCAATGAAACCGTTCACACACATATTGATCCCAATTATTGAAGTGCATGTGGTTATCAAAAAGAAGATTGGCCTAAAATAGTAAATAAACACGTGCTCATCATATATGTTATTCAAATTCCAAGGTGTCAAGTTACTGACTCTAAGAAATAAAAAAAGGCTTTACATGTATTTAATGATCAAAATATAAGAACATATGAATAAAACCTATAAATACAACTTTGAGACAGAATAATATGAAATCTAAGGAAAAAATAAGATTTTGTCAATTTTCAAAAGCTATTCACGTCATGAATGAATAATGATCTCAAGCAATAAAAGTTTGTGGCTTCCTCATGATCGTTGTAATATTTTACAATACATGTATGTAATGTGACACCTCTAATGATTTGTCATATTTATTAGGGTCTACATTCTAAGAGACATCCCCCCCAGAATCAAATCGATAAGTATAACAGTTGCTTCTGGCCAAATTGTCTATTGTATTCATAAATATAAATAAAGTTAAGAAATCCAAAAACTGTCTGTAAAAGAGAGAATATGGGATGAAATATCCACCTTGACAACCAACCCTGTTAAACAGTCAAGTCTGTTATACATAAAATGATATTCTTTGATAACATTATTTCACTGTCTCTTGGAGATGTTTGAGATAAGAAGAAAACAGATTGAAAACACATTGGCTTGGTCGAAGTCGAGCCCACCACTGGATGGAGAGCAAGAGAGAGACAACACAGGTTGAAAGCATCAGACAGGCCCAGATTAACATGGGATGGGGTGGTGATGAGGGACAGAGAGTTGCTTGGGTTGGGTATTTATACTGACCCAAGTGTTGATGGGACGGTTGCGTCATCACTGGGGATCCAGGTGACACCCTCAAATTAAAGACTACCCGGTAATTCAAGCCTGTATAATATATACTTGAGTGGTGACAGTGACAGGAGCAGTAGTAGCAGTTGCATTTGAAGCAACATGAATTCCATTTTCTTCAGCACTTGAACACTTATAATAGATAATCCTCACCTCAGGATACTCACATTCTTTAATTGAATGTTTTGGTTTAACCTGTATGATAAGATGTCTTATATCCTCTAGAAATACATTGTCCTTGTGAACTAGAAAATACTAAAAATCATTTGATTCTAATGATTTCTAATGTGTACCTAATAAGCCATGTTGCATATGCAAATCAATGTTAATTCATTGGTTATAAAATGCTGATGTATCACAATCTATCAGAGTGCTATTATACAACCAATCACTCTCATCAATTATGTGCCATATACAATGCAAATACTGAAAGACTTGAATAAATAGTTATAAAATTCATATGCTCATAACTTTCAAAGTGAAAATAAATTTCAATTTATTGCATTTATTATTTGGTACCATTTGGTAATATAAATATTGATATCTTCAACATGTTTTCATTGTTTACTTCTAAAGAGTAAAACAGAATGTCTTTTATATTCACAGTTTAGACAAGCAACATCCATATCTGCTTCAGTTGTACATGTTACTTTGCCAGATAAAAAGTCAATGCTCTCAACAAAGTGAATGCCCACTTATTTACTTGGCATGCACATTTGCTACTTATATGCCTATAAGGTCATCATAATACAAACCAAAACAAAAGCTTGAACAGTAAAATGTTACTTCAGCTAATTAATCATTGCAAGGTAGCTTACTGACCATACTATAATATGCTCATTTACTATTACACCATACTCTTTACAGGTTTTCTAACATCCTGTGGAAATCTGGAATCGAATTACTCTAAAACTGATCAGGTTACTATGTAACAATGAAAGTTGCAGAAGAATGACCTTAATATAAAGTTCAGAAAACCTATAGCAACATGACAGAAAGGATATCTCATGGACAGATTCCCAGCAACACTCAATTGCATATAGAAATTATTCAATTACTAAATAACTACTAAATAAAAAGTTGAGGGTAGGGGTGGGGGAGGGGCAGGGGGTGGGGGCTGTTAGGCACTACACATTCAACATATCAACATAAAACCATAACTTCACTTCATAATGAAAGAAAAATCAGCTGAAGAATATGACAACTTATTTCAACCTTGTACATTAATGTGAGATTGCAATTTGTATGTAAAAATTAGAATAAATTTCTCCTTTTGTTCAATCCTAAACCTTGTCTGCAAATTTGACATTTGGTCAGAGGGTGATTAGAAATGTAGATGTGGTACTGATATGAGGTATTAAGAAACCCCATAGATAAATCAACATACATTGAACTCTACCATGTCAACTCCGGTCAAACCAATGTAAACAACAAAAGGGTGTTCTGGGTCAACCTAATACATAAATTTGACAGGTGTAAAGTCTCATAGTATTGCTTAACCATGCGACTCACAATCTAATTACATGATGTATATCTGAATCTCGGATGTGTGAAAATCACAATGCCATAATGGTTCAATTTTTCTACCAATGCTGATTTAAAAGCCCCTTTCAAATTCCCCGGGGTGAGCTGTTTGTGACCACTTGATCACATTCACATCTGTTTGAAAGAGTAATTGCGTAGCTCACATGAGTGGTCTCTTCTGATTCAAGTGAAATTGCAATCACAATAGAATATTTGAACAAGCACAAAATTTATTTTTAAGTGGCAGAATGGCACACCTAGCGATACTTCCGAATAATTACACACTAGTTCTTACACGCATTCATTGCACAATGCACATTTTTAGATTGCATGATGATTTCATGACCATGGATGATATTTAGTGATAATGAGGATACTGCTCAACCATTGTGCTCGGTGAGGAATTCTCATTCATTGTCTAGAAGTTCTGATTATTTAGGCGACAACCTCATGAACACAAATGTTCATGACATTTTGGTGGAAATTATTGCAATTAATTGTACAGAAATGAAAATAATGAATAATAGAGGGTGAAAAAGGCAAGGAAGAACAAAAACATGAAAAAAGACTTAAGAACATTTGGACTCTGTCATGCAGAAAGACTGAGCATGTCTGGGCATGGGTCTAAGAGATCCTAATGACCATGAGATGTAGACTGGGTAGCCAGAACCACACCCTCTGAATGATTAATAATCTATAGCTTGTCTAAATAAACTTAGAATTTGATTGAATTCACAGATGTAAATTCATTGAATTGTGAAAGGCTCTTAACTAATCCATCCAGCCTGTGCAGAGGTAACTTTGCTACATGTTAAAATATATTCTACTATTTCTGAGAAGTTCTGACTGATGCTTTCTGTGCAAACGACCTTCGGTGACATATGCAATGTGTTCAAAGCTTTATAAGGTTTCACTGACTAATGATTTGCATCAATCAGAAAGGATTTGTCCGATAAAAACTTATTACCCCCCAAAAAAAATATGTGAACGGGACCATGATTCGAAAAATGAACCATAATGTCTAAAAAGTTTGCAAATGAAATTTGAAACTGATATTTTTCAGACACAAATGGTAAACAATAGAACTAAAAAGCGTATTCCTATATACATGTATAATTAAGTCGTTAGACTTATGAATCCAAGACAAAAAAGACTTGGAGTAATAATTAAGATAAGTCTAATGACTTAATTACATATCATGATATATTCAAAATATTAAGTCCCAAAAAATTGATCTCATTTAAATATAAAAAGTATAAGTCAGTGAAAACAGAAGAAACATATTTTACTCCATGTAATACCCAAAACCGAATTATTTGCCATTTTAATCTGTCACTTTTAAGATTTATTGCTTATGTCATATTATCAGGAATAAATTCGTGATATTATGTAAGTGGTAATGAGGGTCAACGGAAGAAGATTATCACAATTTCTTGTCCATTTATCAATTTATCACCAATGAATTGAATGTCTGGACTGAATGATCTATATCAATTGTTTTTAGAGATTAGTACCTTTGTAAGGTTAAAGAAAAAATTCAACAATTTATGATATGATGCAATTTGTAAATTGTAAAATTGTATAGTTTTCTGTTGGATTGCAAAAAGAAACCTGACTAGCCTTACAGCTATATCGTCATACATAACGGCTATGGAGCTGTAGGAATATAGAAAAGGAATAAGAATTTTTTTACGCCAATGAGGTTTATGAGGTGTACATTCACATCACATCAGATTCTGTTCAAAATCACAAAGATGTGTATGGTATATGAGGATCGTCACTGTGTTGTTCCACATTGTCCATAAAAGTGGCTACTCCCACATATTGTACCATAACTTTAAAACAACTTAATAACATGCCTTAGATTTAACGCTTGCCCCGTGTAAAAGACATATTTGGTGAGTAATCACCTAAAATCACCGAGTTTACATTGCTCAAACAATTGTGACACGTATGTGAAACATGATATTTTGGTATTTTGTGGACATATAGGCGTTACGTTGCTCCCAACATTGGTTCTACGTCAATAAATAATAATATAATTTCTTATTTTTGTAATAATTCATAGGGTGTTCTGGAGGGCAACATATCCTAATGATTGTTTTCCTCTAATAATCATTGTGTGAGTTGACCTGAATGCAGCTTTGGGAGCAACACTCGGTTACTCCCAACATGTCCTGTCACCAGCACAATGTACACAAACAGAAGTAAACCTTTTAAGCGCGGGTTTGAGGTGTGGGTTGTATAGAAGTGCCACTGCGAAAAATACTTCTAAATCAATCCTTCTTTAAATTTCATATACATCATATGACTAATTTAACAAAAATAAAACGTCCAGTTACCCCCACCATCTGGTGGACATGTGTTATTCCACCAACTGGACCATTTGCTTACTCCCACTTTTAAGGCATTCTGAAATACCAATATTCTTTTACCACTAATGGTATTTTGAAAAGTAATAAACCTGGAATAAGAAATATAATCCTTTTTAACGTTCATTTTCAAAACCTGACATTTAAAATAGCAGATATATTTCAATTTCAAATGTCCTGTTATCCCCAACCATGTCCTGTTACCACCACAACCTACACAACCACAAACTAAGCTCTTTAGGGTGGGTTTGAGGTGTTTGAAGTTGTATTAGCAGTTGTCTAGCCCCTGCTTGAAAATTATGAAGATACAAACCAAGTTGAAAACATTCGACATCTTGCAGAAAAGTGGGCGCAATACCGTGACCACTCATATAATGACCAGAATCAGGGTCACTGGTAACACTAATAACTGGTGATGAGAGTACACTGATACTGTGTTACTACAATAAAATTCAGTCTTATGAGACTAGTTTCTACACTATTTAAACTATATATCTTCTATATTGGTGTTCACAATGGTGGTTATTATCACAATGATAATTTACATTGAATATCTTAATTTAGCACTGTGGCCATTACACAATGTATATAAGATGAAGGTTACTCTAATAAACCTAATCACAATTTTTTACAGTGAGAATGCAACAAATCAATGCCCATCTCTGTGAAGCTACAAAATGACCAAAAGCAAACATAACTTTGAAAGTAAATTTAAACATGTATGGCTGTACATTGTGCTAATAAGTGTACACCATCTATACAAAAGGCAGTTCTGAATTCAGAAATATTCGTGTTAGGGTACAAATGTAGGATACACAAATTTCTAGTTGTTTTTATCACATTAGTTTAGTTGCTTAGTCTGTACATTATTTTCCTGTTAAATGCCCAAACAAATAGAACATGTTATAACTGCCAACTTATTTTAGGCTTTCCAAAGTATGCACTTACTAACAAGGACTTACAAATACATTCAGCCAGTTGTATTTGAATTAGAATTTAGTAATAACAAAATAAAAAGCAAACAAATACAAAGCAAATGGCATGTGTTGTATAAACTCAACACTCAGTGTTTAAAAATGTATGAAAAAAACAAGGAAAAATCTTATATGTTGGCTTGAGATCTGTTCTACTGAAAGTACAATATGGTACATAATATTTCCCACTAAACCATCTTTCATGTGGGGAGTTCATTGCGAATTGTATTTAATCTTTGTTTGTATAAATGTTTATCATGACAATGGGAAGGTAACCACTGTTGTATCACAGCACTGCTTACTGTACATTGATAAATGCACTCATCAATGCACAGAAGACTATTGCTAGTGGAAATACAAAATATACAATTCATACTAGAAGTGGCATCAGAAAATATTACCCCTCCTCAGCCTTGCAGGTTATTGGCAGCCCAAATGGTTCAGGACAACCAGGCTGAAGATTTACCAGAGAGAGAACTAACCCTAAACCAGGACATAGTGACGGAGGTACCACACACGCTGATCAAGCCTTTCTATTCTGGTTTTCCTGAACCGTTTTCTGATGAAGTCAAAAGTTGTCCCAGTGAAAAGTTGACACACGACCAAAAACTATGGTTTGGTTTGGTTTGGTTTGTTTGTACTCCGCAGCCATCAATTTTGATGATTATAGCAGAGGGAGGCAACGTGGTGTTGGTACATGGAGCCTCCGGGTTGTGGAGGGATCAAACTAGCTATAGTTTTCAAACTAGGTGAGTTCTTTTACGTGCAGAGGGGTGGCTTTCCTCTACACGGGACACGCCTTTTAACAAGGCTTCCGAACCTCGGGCTTGGTGTCGCTACCGTCTTGTGTTATACTCGACAGCGACGACACGTTGTGTGGAAATCGGCAGTACAGTGGCAACTGCACAACGTAACGTTTTGGCACCACGAAGTCTGCCGAGGCCAAGGCGCGAACTTACGATGCAGGAAACTCTTGTTTGTCTGTCGTACGCGCTAACCACTGTACTAACGAAGACCACATTAGGGGTATTAAAATGTACTTAGTATACACATCTATAATGTTTAAAGGAAGCTTAAAATTCAAAACTGACCTGTTAAACCATTGCAAACAAGAAGGTCGCAATGTAAACCACCCATATGGCTTAACTTCATCCTCTTCCTCTTTCTCTAAGCCTGACTTTGAAGCAAAGCCATTTTGATGGTGAGTGATACCATTCTGTTTACAATCTTCAGGTAATAGAGGAACCTTCTTCTCTTCTATCAGGTCCAAAGTGATGGAATCACTATGATGTCCATTACTGTTGCAATTTTTGTTAATTTCACCATTGGAATTGAGATGTCCATTATTGACACTATTTTTATCACAGTGATGGTTTATCACATTAAGAGGTATATTTTCATCTGAGATTTGACTGTCCTTTGTGAGGTATAGCTGAGAATGTGAGGGACTTTGGCCATTTCGGTTTTCCTCCTTTTTATATTTTGGCGAATTATGAACTCCGTTAGTAGCTGGTCTTTTGTGACCATTTTCAACACTATTATAGCCATACTAAAAATTACAATAAATATGACATTAGAAACATGATATTATACTCATGTATAGTTAAACTGTATAAGGATGTATAAAAATAAAGCAGTCATTTACTAAATTGTTTATACAAATACATGATTATAGTAGAGAACTGCTGAGATGTTGTAAGACATCAAAATGATTATCAAGATGTGTCATTATCCAAATTAAACCATTATGATACATGTATGTCCCAACACAACTATGCTAATGTTCTTTCTTACTATACACTAGGTTTTTATATACTTACATGCTGTGGACTGTCATTCGCCATTATGCTGGTTATGTTGCCTCTGGTTTATCCTGTTTTCTGTTCCAGGCTAGATGTCTTAAACCTTAAAAGGAAATGATTCTATCAATGACTCCATTATATATAACCTCAATAAGGGACCTGACAATGCAAAATTTTCCTAGAGCTTATCATGAACATTTCATTTCTTGACCTTTCTTGTGTTAAGTTTCGTCAATGTTTTGCAATCACATTTGATTAGCATTGAAGTGGCATATGAACCTTCTTGAAGGATGAAACATATCACTAGCTCAGCATGCCAAAAACGTGAACAAGATACACAGTATCAAATGATACAATCATATTCTTCTAAGTGGGATTGTAACCTTTGATGCTTTTAGCCTATTGTATGGAAGTGATAATCAGAGTAGATATTAACCATCCCCATGTAATTCCTTGTGTGATAAAAATCTTATGATGGAAAAAGTTCTAGATTTCAAAGCACAAATCACTTATGAGTTTGAAAATATAGCATTTGCTTGTGTACAATTGCTATGTATTATCTAAACACAAAATGCATTGGCAGAGTATCAAAAATGCTTTGTAACAAAGATTATATCTTACTGGTCTCATGTTAATCACAGCTGCAGCTGTACAAAGTTAGTCTATGCCAACAAATTTCTCACTTGACATGCAGAACATAAGTGAATATCATTCTATGATTTGATTTTAACAATTGTATATGTAACAGAATCAGACAGAAAGATCTTATGAAGAGAAATTCAGCATACTATAACAGTTTAAAGACTTGTGTAAGTTTGAGATAAAACCCTATCACATCCTAATTCACACAAAATTAATTCAAATGCCATAAAATAAATTTTACTAATTGAAGGCTATAGCAATAACGTACCTAGCATATCAGAATACATAAAACGCAATCCATAAATAGGGAGAGAGTTCCCTTCGAGGCCCTTCTAGTTATATATTTACGTTTGTAAATGTTAATGTAATGTTCGAATATAAGGAAATAAAATGGTAAAGCCACTATTAACATTTTTACCCATTAAAAATACTCTTTGAGATTTCCAAAATGTACGTATTTTTTAGGTCTTCATCGAATACCACTATAATATTATGAACTTAACAATCATATCAATTATAAATGTATCATGCTCTAGATTTCGGCTTTCAAAATAGCCTGCAGTGTTATCCAAGATTCAGTCTTTGATAAGTTAAAAACATATGTTGTATTTATCTTTAAAAATAATATGCCGAAGTTTTCTCTACCAAATAAAGTATATAGTTATAACACTTTTTTCTAATTATACAACCTTTAATTGAACGTCTGTCTATCATTATCGATCATTATCGTGAACAAATTTATGTAGAGTTTTACAGCACTGACAATGTCTGTAGATTCAGAAAAACTTACTCAAGACTGCATTAATTTAGTTCTGCTTCTTTTTTTAAAATCAATATCTGGATATATCATTAGATATCTACATAGTGTATCAAACGTTCTAACAAAAATCCTTCTCCGCTGTAACGGTGTTAAGTTGTTACATTGTGGCGATTCTATTTTTAGGTTTCAATGTAGTATACTAATATATAAATGAAATTTTCTTTCCTTTTGCATATCCACAATGGTAAAATACTACTTACATTTATGGTTTAACAACATTGGTATATGTATCACAAGTAATCACAAGCTGTCAACAAACAAGTGCTGTTTTCACAACCAGTACAATATCCCTTAAATCTGGAGATTTGCGTCAAGACAAAATATAAACAAAGACTTTTGCAGAAGTTGACATCATAATAAAAGCTGTACAGTACCCGTATCAACGAAATGAATAACTCTATGGTGGCCGCTTTGTGTCGTTTGCATTGTGAGTCATATGATTTCGAAAGTGCTAAACACCACGAACGCAGGCATGGAACAAACGCCTACATGTACTTGCCGTTGTCTTGCGATTTTCTAAAACAGAACATACCCGCTGCAAAGTTTAAAGCAATTCGTGGTTCTTCCCCCAACGTATGACGTGCGTGCATTGTCAGATCCAGTATTTAGGGGACTGTGACATGGGGGCTCAAAGAAAAAAGGAAAGACAGAAAAAAATAATTCCATTAGACATTCTTTTAATTTATTAGAAATCACAACGGCAAAAAGACTAGAAATAAGTTTCAGAACTATGACTTACCTATGTACTCTATATAATATAGGCTCGTGAACTTCAAAAGCAAGTTTTTAGAAATGTATTGAGCCCTTGATATTCAGGGCGATTGAACTAAATGAGGCACCGCCACTCAACGCATGGTTCCCAAAAGTGTCTTTTTATGTAATTGTACCTATATACGGATATGAAATTTAGAAATGAAATACTGAATCAACAATGGCAGATCCAGGTTTTTGGAAATGGGGGGGGCACACTTAAGGAAAAGGGGGGCGCACATAAGTGATTTCATGAAAACTCCTATGAAAATGAAGTATTTTGGTGGGAAAGGGGGTGCGGCGCCCCCAGCGCCCCCTGGATCTGTCTATGATCAATATGAGGGAATAAATAAATGCATATAAGAGAATCTATCAGAAACGCTGTAGCATATGAAACATATAGAAAGTATGACTCAGGATCCGATGAAGGAAGATGGGGTTGTATTGGTGAAAAACATTTTTAATTGGTGCTTTTTAGGCAATTTCGGAGACCATAAACAGGAAACACTGTATATTTTTAACTATTAAAAAGCTTGTTTAGCCTACACATCTGAAAGTCTCATTGTCAGTAGTGTCATATCATGTTTTCTTTTCTACGATCACTATTACATAAGTTTTTTATCATTGAATTTCATCAGCTTTTTATGATATTGGAAACATTTTCCGTTCTCCCACAAATGAAATGGTGCAGCCTGAAAGACTCGTTATTTCCTAGAGAATATGGAATATTTTTTTAATACTATCTGAAGACTGCTCCCCAATCACAGAAAAAAAAAAAGAAAATTAGACTTGAAGTTTTAAATAATTTTGATAGAATATTGCAATTGTTTTCTACAATCGTCCATGTCTATTGTGCCCCCCTATGTGCTGGTTTTAGAGGAAACCATAAGAATCGTTCAGAATATTTGACCCCCACCCCCACCCTCCACCCCCCACCCAACCCACTCACCCCCAAATCCACACAGGCATTGAATAATGAGTCAGCCATATGAAGAAAAAAATAACAAGTTAAAAAAAGGAATTTAGATCCTCCTAGTAAAAGGCTTTAACTACCTTTGCGTGCTAAGGCGAGTTGTTTGTTAGACTGGGGCGCGGCTCTAGCTATGGGTTTTGGTCTAAAGAAAAGTCATAAAAGTGGCAGAATGCAGCGCCGCACGGCATCACGCGTCTCATTCACTAGTATATGGTCAAATGAAAAAATCAGCCGTGTAGAGGTAATCGGTCGGTAAGTTTAACTCCATTTAAAATACATTGGAGCGGTTGATGCATTTTTCCTGTCTTTCAAACGTGAGCTGCCGCGCGGCAATATGGGTTTTGCCACAAAGATTCATTTTCCTGAATTCTGTGGTCACCTCTATCAATAAACACCTGGTAGAGGATACCTTGCTGTGGCAAGATGTCACATAAGTTAGACGGCTACACGGGCTAGGTTCTAGTGCAGCTCTTCTTACTTTATTAGGCTAGACAACATTCACTTACAAATATGTCAAATATAAATAATAATGAATAAACGTGTGTTTGTGTGTAGTAATTAAGCACGCGTGTACTTTCACAGATAAAATGCTCAAAATGAGAGAATTAAGCTACGCCAATTTGCAAACTATAAAGCAGGCTTCACATACTGTTAAATAGTTGTTAACGTCTGAATGAATAAGATTAGAACAATAAAAACACCTCTATTAATACTTTGTATCCCTAAAATTGCGCACACGCTCTTACATCAACACAAACGAAATTCCGTCGCGTTATTCGCTATTCATCAGGAACATGCCATCTAAATATAGTAAAATTGATCTATTGGGATCCGGGAGTTTTGGAAAAGTTTGGTTATCAAAGAGAAAAGAAACAGGAAGAAACTATGCATTAAAAGAAATAAAAGTTATTGGTTTATCGGAAAAAGAGAGGACACAGTGCTTGACCGAAGTTGAGGTTTTAGCAAAATGCCGTCATCTAAACATTATCAAATACAAAGAAGCATTCGTGAGTAATGGTTATTTGAACATTGTGATGGAGTATGCGAATGCAGGTGACCTACAAAGAAGAATTGAGCTTCAGAAAAATATTTATTTTCATGAGAAATTAGTGCTTGATTGGTTCATCCAAATCTGTTTTGGTCTCAAATTCATACATAGTTTGAACATTTTGCACAGGGATCTGAAAACGCAAAACATTTTCCTCACAAGTGATAACATAGTAAAGATAGGTGATTTTGGGATAGCCAAAGTGTTGCAGAATACTGATGACCAAGCAATAACGGCCATAGGTACTCCATACTACCTAAGTCCTGAGATATGTGAACACAAACCGTACAATCAGAAATCTGACATGTGGGCAGTTGGCTGCATAGTCTACAACCTATGTTGTCTTTTCCCTCCGTTCGAAGGTCCCGATTTTTCTTCGCTTGTGATAAAAATACTTCGGGTTGATTACAGACCCATACCCGGTCATTTTTCTTCGTTGGTGTCTGATTTGATCGCTACCTTGCTCTCTGTTGAAACTGACAAACGACCCACTGCTGAGCAAGCTCTTTGTGTCCGTGCTCTGCAACCATACGTGGATATCTACGTGAGGAGAACGAAGGCTACAAGACCAGACACTCCCATAAAAGACAGAGTTAAAAATGCAGATGAGCATCGTTCCAGAGCTCGGTGCTCTCCAGTTTCCACGTCTTCACCAGCAAAAATTTCAAGAGACGATAATTCAACCCCGAATAATGTCAAACCTTTGTCACCTTCAACGAAGGCACACAGTGCAAGGCGTGCAAGCAAATCCGTGACACCTGTTATCAACAACGATGTACAACATACGGAAGTTAGAAAATGTGAAGTCGTTGAGAAGAACACACCTGTCAAGCATCACGTTAAAAACGATCTGATATCACCCAGGGAAGGAAACACTCAATGTTCTCCACGAAGTAGAGATTCAAGACACTCGCCACTGTCGATTCACCAAGCGAAACGAATTGAAGTAAAAAATGCTATTCGGGCGTCGCCAAAATTATCACTATACAAGGAAACCTTTAAAAATAGGCGCAGATCATCCAAGATTGCACATGTCTCTTCTAAATCTGTTGATCCCCCGTTGCCTAACTATGAAGGCACGTGTAAATATAAAGACTGCGTAGAAAACATCCGACAAGTAGAAGACAATAACCCCCAGCGTACGCCTTACAGTAATGAAGAAGACGATGTGTTCAAACAAACAACTACAAAATCACACGATTTGAAAGGACTTCATGATGTTGAAGAACGGACGGATTCCTGGGATAGTCCAGCAGCTGTCGATACATGTTCACGTTCAGTAAAGCCTTCTTATCAAAGTGATGAAAACACACCGGAAGGAATGCCAGTTAAGAAACTGATGGTAAAAACAGATATTGACCTTTCTGAAAATGAAACCGCGAAGAACACACCAGTTCGCTGGGCCTTAACACCCGAATCGGAAACGAACACCATGGAGGAAAGCGAGCATCTACATGTAGGTTCTAATAATGTGAGCAAGGAGACACCGAAACGAATCAATAAAGTAGACGATGAAATAGACACTGAGGAGGCTACCGTTCCTTTAGAAACTACCAATGTGTCTGTCAATGCTCAACGAGTTACTCAGAAGCGCAGAGCTGGCAGCAGTATTTCTGGAGGACCGACTTATAAGGTGATGAAACTGAGCAAAGTAGATGACAGGGGGTGGTGAAGTCACCTCTACTGCGGACGAGGACATCGATAAGGTTCCGTATCCTCTGTTCTCTACTGCATCAACAACCACGCAACACGAAGTGTGCAGGTACCAGTTTGAGTCTGTCAGCGCAGAAGCAATAGAGATACGGGGGAAGGCAAATAAACTGCTGGGTTTCTTGGAAGGAAGACTCGGAGCCTCCACTGCAACAGCTCTAAAGTCGCACGTAAAGTGCGTAGTTCGCTCAGGGGGCACTTACGACGATGTTCTAAGACACATTCCTACAGGTGCGATGGATTACCTGAATTTAATTATACAGTTAGTTCAGTTAGAAGTGTTCAGTGACTTTATGGTTTGATGAAATAACACTTCGCATAATCACATGTGCATATGTTAAAGTTGAAACGAGCAACTTTATTTTATAAACACTCATGATAGTTGTTTTCCTCCAACTACTCTCATTTCCTCCAACTACTCTCAGTATAATAATTCTTATTTTCTCTTTTTTGTGTATGTGTGTTCTCAACTTTATATAGCAAACAAATCTACGTTTTACCTGGAGACTTCAATAACAAAAGATGACTGGAAATGGAAAGATGGGGTAGCAAACAAATATTGATTCTCTTTTTTTTCGGGGTCGTGTGATTTACTATTATAAAAAGAGTGTAAATATGTTCAAACCAAATACCGTATATTGACGTTACATACACAAGATCCAGTTTTCTTTGTTTTATGCCAAAAACTTCAAAATCGCAATTTCACCGATGATGATGAACATCACATAATTATGATATTCCGCTGCAAATAAATAATGTAACTACTCATTTAATGAAATTATCTTCTTTGACCGTACAGGTTATATATTGTTTTATTCATGTAAGATACAAGCTAAAATAATAACCGCAAACAACCGTATTAGAAAGATTGCGCTTACTACTGTACATTTTCATGTCGGGCACCTATAGTCCGTTTTATCATTAATCATTAAAAGTTTCACAACTATGACATCAAACATACATCTATTTTTATCCGAGCATTGCTCTTCTAACTCAAACACCAAAGGCGGCAGAGTAACCGGCGGATCTGTGAACGCATGTCACTGTCCTAATGAACACACGGCTATTTAAAGTAGATCCATGGGTATATAAAATGCTGGCTATCAGCTAATTGGAGTGGAGAAGCTACACAGCAACAGTGGATGCATTATATGATAATCAAACACACTTTTTTTTACATTAAATCTATTTATTGGTCAAATATGTTGAGCGTAAGAATGATGCTAATATATTATCAAATGGCTGTAACTTTAGCCGTTTCATTGCACGGAGCCATATCCTCAGAGTTTGTGAGAGACTGTTCCGTAGTAACTGATCACTGCGCATCGTGCCACAATCCAGCTGTTCAGTGCACGCAATGTGAACCAGCAAGTGCACTGACGCACGACAAATCGAGTTGTCTGGAATGTCCAAAGGGATGTCACACATGTGAAATGATTGGAGGATCGGTAACTTGCATCGAGTGTCTGGCTGGATTTAATTTAACAAGTGAAGGGTCGTGTCTCAACTGCAGTTCTATTGATGGCTGTCTTCACTGTGGACTGGACTATGATGGAAACCTATTCTGCAACCAATGTGAAGATTCATACGCTTTGCAATATAATAGATCTAGAAGTACTAGATGTATTCGGTGTATAGAAAACTGTGTTCAATGTGATTCCGGAGCTGTAAGACGTGATGGTTCCCTCGATTGTCTCAGATGCGGCGCTGGGTATGGAATACAATACAACGAGAATGTTTGTAAAAGATGTCCCGAAGGATGCAGTAAATGTTATAGTCTCTCTAATAAATATTGGGAGCCCTATTGTGCAAAATGTGAAGACTTGAAAGGACTTAAATTGGAAAGAGGAAGATGCCAAAGTTGTTGGAGCGATGGATGTCTCGAATGCAATAGAGGTATCGGCTGTTCTAAATGCAAAGTGGGCTACAGTCTGCTTGAAAATAAGCATTGCCTAAAATGTCCACGTGGCTGTTCTGCGTGTGGTGTTAATGGACGCAAAGAAACTATTTGTCATAAATGTGCTCAAGAGTTTGGAGAAAACAAAGAACGATTACCAGTATGTGAATTTTGCTTCGATATGAACTGCGCGGTGTGTGCAAATGGTGTTTGTATTTCTTGCAAAGAAGGGTTCACGCTAGTTAATGACAGCTGTGTGAAATGCAGTCCTGGTTGCAAAACATGTAATATAGTTGGTATCGATATTGTATGTACAAACTGCCATCCCGGCCATGCCTTACAAAATAGCGTATGTCACTCATGCGGCAATGGCTGCATTCGTTGTGATCATGAAGACCAGTTTTCAGACCCAGTGTGCAAGGTGTGCGCAGAAGAATACATCCTGACGAAGACAGGAGATTGCAAATGGTATACATGTCCTTCTAATTGTGAACGTTGCACTGGCAATGTGTGTATCATTTGTAAGCAGGATTTTAAGCTAAGCGCTGGTCAATGTACCCCGATATCTAACTGCTCTGAAAGTTGTAGTGCGTGCGATGAACGCGGCTCTTGCATTGGGTGCGTTTCCGGCTATGGATGGAATCACGTGCGCAGCAAATGTTTACCGTGTCCAAACGGGTGCAATTCATGCATTAACGCTGGTGGTCATATGCGATGCATTGAGTGTCTACCCGGATTGGAGTTGAATCATGGACCATGTGCAAGGTGCCCTTCGTCGTGCAAGAACTGCCAAATTAACAGTGGCGGCATTCGTTGTGAAACTTGCAACTATGGTTTCTATCTTTCGAATGGCTCATGTAACCCTTGCCCAGAACACTGTGAAGAATGTTCACCACCACATGCGAACAGCGACACTATCATTTGTCATAAGTGTACTGAAGGATTCCTCAAAGACGATTCTGGAAAGTGTCGTTCTTGTGATACGTTAGATAGTGAGTTAAGCCACTGTGCTAAATGCGCCGTGGGTGTTAGTGGACTTCTCACCTGCTCCCATTGCAAGACCGGCTTCGTTCTCGCTGACGACAAAAGACACTGTATCAACATATCAACCACGATTCCTCGCTGCGTGTCTGCCATCGACGATCCCCCAACGTGTGATTCGTGCTCTAGTGGCTACGGACTAACTCCAACGCGTAGGTGCAAGACATTTTGTCGAAAATGCGGAGACATTAACTCTGGACTGTTCAAGTCGGACCAAGAATGCGGTCTTGATCCCAAGTGGCTGGACTTTGCGACCGAAGAATGCGACGGTAGCTGTGTAGTGGCCATGAAAGAAATAAATGGAGTGAAAATGTTTGCACGCGGCTGCTCGCACGACACATGTACGGATAAGACTGAAACGTGTCGTCGACTGTCGTCTGCCAACGGAACCGAGGAGTGCAGACGCTGCTGCACGGGCCACTTGTGCGATAGTTTCACTGTAGGAAAAAGTGGCGAGACATCAGTTTTATTTGCAGCTACTGAATCTGCCATCTTAGTGTGGACCGTGGTGTTAACTTTATTGGTATAATGTCAACCATAAATTGTAAATGAAAACCCGCATTTAGTATACATGTATACATGTACTTTCTTACTGAGTTAACTTTAAAGGGTTTCATGACCAGGCCAAACTCAATTATTATGCACACAGAAACTCGTGTATGTTCAGATCTCGATGAGTACTTTTGTCACAATGAGGGGCCGACAATGTTTGCGTTAACTGTAAGGGGGTAGGGTCATCAATTTTTATCACATGAAATTGAGGGGGTATCAATTTTTTCACAGAGATGTGAGGTGGAGGGCTATTACTTTTTTTCACAGCATTTTTGGTAAACCTTCCTACGTCACTCTGTCATCAATACTGAATGGTCCCTAAATCGTGATGAGCAAGTACCCACTGACCAGGTGAGGTAAAACTTGAGCGGTATAAAAGGTATGTTGTTGGCCTTAGCCAACGTAAATGATATTTTTAACAATTAAATATAAACTTAAGGTATATAGTTTTAATTTTGTACAGATACATGCACTGTGTTTTTTATAACATCTAGGTGCTGTTGGCCATGCTCTTTTCTACATGTAGTTACAGATGTATAGCAGCAAAATTTGATCTGGCCGTATGTGAACACAGAAAATATGAATCGATGTTAATTAACAAATAACAGTGCATATTACACATGCTATGTATTGGGTATACGTACAAAGAGCAGCAGAATTATTGTCAATACTGATATGCAGGATCCAGAGTAAACGGACTAGTCCACAATTTCTATTGGTGCCCCTCGAGCCTTTCATAATCAAACTACACGTATCTTGAGTTGCTGGTGCCACCCACCATGTCTGTGAAGTACACTGCAACCCAGAATGATAATTGTACATTATAGCAAGTAAATCTAATATGATGCCATGTATATATTTAACAATCAGTAATTGTGGTACATGTATATGTATGGTAGTCCTATATTGTAAATATCTAGTCAAAGCATTGTTGTACGTGTTGTTATATTGGAAATGATGGATGTAGGACGCACTGCCTTTAAATTGAAACAACCAATTCTAGTGATGTATTATTTTAAAATATCATGTTCTTATACGGTTGATCGATTGTTATTGAGAAGAGAGTTGGTTTCTATTGGATCGTGGTAAAGCCACAGATGGCATCTGTTAATAAGCAGCTTATAAATATATTGACCCAACTGTGACAGAAGTGGAAATATCAAAGATACCTTCTTTATATTGCCATTGTAAATTTCTGGTAATGTGTATCACAAAATTTGTAATGTTAAAATGAAGTAATAAATTTATTTAAAATGTGACATATGTGTAACTTATGGACTTTGCGTCAATTGCGTCAGCTGACTGCATCCTTCAAGAGTCAGCTCAGCGCGCACCGTCACCATATAATGCGCACAAGCCGTTGGTGTGATCTCAGGGTGTGATGCCCCAACCTGGGGCCCTGTCGACTATCAGCCAGATCCAGATCCAGATCAGAAGTTTTATTCTATGTGATCATTATACCAGTTGGACGTAATCTTTAGTAATAGCATCATACACATATTAGCCTACTAACAAGTAATTCATATTTAATAATAATTATTAATTATTAAAAAGTTAAAAAGAATATATATCAATACTTGTCACTTTTTTTGACATAGTATTATTATTTGGTTTGACAATGGCATTATGTAAAGTAGAATTTTAAAACGATAATTCATCAACACCTTCACTCAAATAACATTGGTTAAATAATAATATTGAAGAATTGAAATGTGAATTAATTTGTTTATGTGACTGCTGTTTCCTCCATTTTAATTTTATAGTCAATATTTGGGTGTATAGCTATATTAAAGCATTTAAGGTTCTTAAAATAAGTGTTCTTTAATTGTCACTTAAAAATACATATGCACAATATCACATCTGTAAAATTAGTCCTATGTAATTGCCTTTTCAAAAAAAAATTGTAAGCATCCACAATATCTAAAATTTACACAGTTTTGAGCTATCACTAATAATGGCAGATCTACAGGCTGTCCAGAAATTATCACTTTCACTGTCACTAATACAATTCAGTATATATTCCATACATCTAGTATGAATAATAATATCGGGATGTAAATCCTAAATAAATATACTTGACTTTTTACAAACACATTTTCAATTTATAACCACCAACATATGATACTACCGTATTTCCGCCTTAAATACTTTTTTAGAAGCACCTCAGAATTACTGAAGCGTAGCGTGCATGAAAGGCTAATCCAGGTACGTGTACATGTAACATTCTATCATTCCGTGCAAAAATCACCGCCAATAACCCACGCTGATTGGTCGAGCGGCGTGCTCAATTATAATATAATATGAGTTAATGGTGACTAAATGACACTGGCTATGGTGGCAATTAGCGGCCATTGTCAAATCTCGTACCCGCGCCCGCTAACCCAAGGCCGCCAATACGCTAATGCGAAGTCGCGAATGCGCGAGTTCGAGAAAAACACGCACTGTATACTCCCCAGGAAGTTGAGAAAGTGAAAAAGAATGAGTTACATTATTTGGTAACATGTCAGAAGCGATGTTGCATGATTTGAAGAAGTATGACTTCTTGATTTCACAGATGACCTTGAAGGAAAGGTCGTAGGTGAAAACTAATATTACCAGTGGATTCATTGACCATGATTTCCAATGTGCTGGTAATATATACTGTATCTCTACAGGCAATAACAAAGGAGATAGAGCATGATTTGTTTAAGTTTGACCGCCGATGATCTTGAAAGAAAGGTCGTATGTCAAAAATAATATCACCAGTGGATTCCTTGACCATGATTTCCTATTTGATGTCAAAACAAAATGAACCTCCAACTGTCCTATTTAGCTTTAAGCTATTAAGCTTTTTCTGTATTTCAGAAAATGGCTGTCAGTCAGCCATTTTGAAGAATTTAGAAATTCTAAAATGACGGGCATCGTCCTTTTATACTAGGGAATATCATGTGTGAGTTTCGGAATGATCCATCCAGCCATCTCTGAGATCTGAGCTCGGACACACGGGCGCACACAATGACGGACATCAGCAGTTTTATGATTCCTCTCTTTGATAAAAGAGGGGAATAATAAGAATGCATCATATGCTAGAGCCCAACCCTGAATAAAAGCCCACCCTCATATTTTTAGCAATAGTTAATTTTCAAACCTTACTAATTTAAACATTAGAATAAGAAGCCACCCCCTAATTTTCAACGTGTCCAGCTTATGGCTGATCAGAGCGTGTACGAGCAAATACGGTAATCTAATTTATATTACGATATGAAAGAGATATTCAGAAGATTTTAGATGTTCTTTGTTGTGGGAAAGGAGAAAGAAAACAACAAATGTTAATAAATGATTATATAACATTTTAGGACATAAAATAAATGTATATGTGGTGGTTTATAGTCCACGTATCCATGTGTTCAACGGACTTCACATATTACACCCCAGATCAGGAGCCTGTTCAATCTTTTTCACTTTCGCAACACTCTGGGGAGTATGCAGCCCGTATTTTTCTCGTACTCGCGCACTCGCGACTTCGCATTAGCGTATATGCGGCCTCGGGTTAGCGGGCCCGGGTACGAGATTTGAAAATGGCCGCTAATCGCCACCATACACGGGCAGCATCTTTGAGAAATCTGGCTGAGATGTTATCACACCCTACTGCTTTAGCAATGTTCAGCTTATATAATATCTCGGTTCCGACATTGTTAGCTGCATTTTTAGTTCGCGAATATTGTTTTGGTGTGTAGCTCAAAAAAATATTTGTTTAAAGAGATATCCAGAAACACATTTGAATAGGGCTCATTGGGAGCTTTCAAATGAGCTATCATTCGTCAAGCAATTCATAGATATTAAAAAAAAAACGAACCGCACAGGTGACAAGCAAGCTACTATTTTTTCTCCAAATATTGTTTCATTCATATCTTGAAAAGTAAGGGCTTTTCAATGATGTATAACACAATTTGAAACTCGAAAAAATGATTCAGGTCAGACATTGTCAGCTGCTGTTTTCAGTTCGCTAATATCATTTTCCCATGTAGCTCAAACACTATTTGTTCCAAAAATTATCCAAAACCATATTTGAAAAGGTCTCATTGAGAGCTTTCAAATGACTTATCACACGACCAGAAACTAAGAAATAAAAAGGTCATAGAAGACTGCATATATTTTCAAACTCCATGTAGGACTATTGCTGTCAATATTGTAGGATTTGACAACGAGATTGGAGTGTCAATCGTGAAATTGAGCATGCATGAGTCAGCATGCTCAATTTCACGATTGACACGACATATTGTAAATTTGTCTTTAAGAACTGCTACTGTCCCAAATGACTTTAAAACAGCCAAAGGTAATCCCGTTGTTTAAAAAGGTGACTCAAACTTTGAAGGCAACCATAGACCTGTATCAATATTACATGTGATTTCTAAAATATTTGAAAAAATTGTACATAAACAACTGGTTGCTTATTTGAATTCTAATAATCTGTTATATGAGTTTCAATCTGAATTTCGTCAAGCTTTTTATACTGACACTGCATTGACTAGTCTCTCTGACAGGGTGAGACTGAATATGGATGATGGCCTCTATACTGGGGTAGTTCTCATTGATCTTCAAAAGGCATTTGATACAGTAAACCATCAAATTTTGACCACTAAATGAAAATCCATTGGTATGGATAACACAGTAGTTTCATGGTTTCAGTCTTACTTGTCAGACAGGCAGCAATTTGTTAGTGTCAATGGCAGGGTCTCAGCATGCAGGAGGGTCACGTGTGGTGTTCCACAAGAATCAATATTGGGTCCACTTTTGTTTACACTGTATGTAAATGATATGATTCAGGCAGTCACATGTGATCTTTTTCTGTATGCTGATGACTCTAGCTTTAGTTGTCACTGGGACGGACCCAAGGCAGATTGAAATAACATTGGCAGAAAATTTAAAATAACGTAACTATTGGTTGGAAGAAAATAAACTATTTTTACATTTGGGGAAAATGGAACGTATTTTGTTTGCTACTAAAAAGAAATTGAGTAAATGCAATAGATTGAATATAATGTGCAATGACAAAGAAATTGAGTCAAAAAACAGTATAAAATATTTAGGTGTTACTTTTGATCAGGATTTTAGTGGTTTGTCTATGGCTAGCTTAATGTTGAAAAAAATCAATGCTAAATTGAAATTTTTGTATAGAAATAATATGTATTTTGGGTTTAAAGAGAGAAAACTATTAGTTTCTACTTAGTACAATCTAATTTTGATTATGGTGTCAACAGCTGGTTTAGAGGGTTGCCCCAAAAAGTGAAAACAAGATTTCAAACAACACAAAATAGGCTAATTAGATACATTTTAAACTATGATGGAAGGCACCACCTTTGTTCTGAGGATTTTAAATTAGTTGGATGGTTAAATGTAAATGATCGAATTGAATACTTGTCTTTATGTTTAATGTATAAAATACACATCAAAAAGGCTCCTGCATATTTATGTGATGTTAAACTTGTGAGTCATTCATACAATACTGGGAAGAGTTGTCGTACATTGTACCAAAAGTTAAGTCCCATGGACAGAAAACGTTTAAATATTGTAGCATTAAATGTTGGAATAGTCTGCCTCTACCAATACGAAAGTCAAACTGTTTGGTGTCTTTTAAATCAAAATGTAAGAAATATTATATGGACCATTTTATAAAAGAATAATAAGAATATATTTGTAAAAAGGTTAATCATTAGTAATGTAATTATTATGTTCTATAGCACCAATTCTAGTCAGTTGTTTTTCCATGTTTTCACCGAGGTCCACTATGAAAATAAGACTCTCCATTTTAAATGGACATCTTTTTAGTGCTCCTTGTTTGTCACATGGTTCATTTTTTTATTATATTTGTATATCTCTATTCAATTTTACTTCTATTTATATATATATTTTTTTATTTATTTGTAATCTTTTATTTACTTTGTAATTAATATGCCTGTGATAAACGAAATAAATCAAAACAAATCAAAATCAAATCAAAAACCATTTTTAAGAGTTTCTGATCGGGTGATGCATAATTTAAAAGCCCTTAAATAGCACTTTCCAAAACTGGTTTTAGAAAAAAAAATATTGAGCCAGTACTTTTCCCGATATGAATGAAACAAAATTTTGGGGAAAAACCCTGTTGTTTACCAGCAGACACATCAACATTGTTTCTACGTTAAATCCAACATTGATACCAAAGTTGGATTTAGGTTGGTTTTGCAAACATGATCCTGAGTCATATGGTGTAGCCTACCTGAATTCAGGTTGAAATCGTATGGGATCCAGGTTGAAATTGTGTTGGATACAGGTCGAAAATAGGTTGGATTACAGTCATAATTGGGATGGTGTCATCTGTATATATGTAGCATTCTTTTTTGTTTTCTTAAAATTCTGGTCGAGTGACAGTTCATTTGAATGCTCTCAATGAGCTATTTTCATAAATGATCATATATGATTCATAAAAACACAAGATGGAATAGAACGGGACAGTGCAGGAAGGTATAGGACCACTAAATTTGCCTGATATGTATTCTTTGTTTGCACTAGCTTGTAATAATAATAAATCTAATTTATTTTGATAGTATCAGTATCAAATCACAATCATAAATGACATTTAGTGCTCGAGATACTTTACAAGAAACATATCTAATACACTATGTATTTAACAACAGGAATGCATTCTCCACCCTAAAATTACTCAATCGAAATGTGTCCCATACTTAAATGGCACTACATGTAATTCTTTGCCCTTTGTGTGTGACTTCACCTTGAATTTGCGTCAATTAATATATAATGTTATTTTTTTAACAATAGATGATAGCTGAGATTTGAATGCATATGTCAAAGTACAATTTCTGAAAATTTCATCTGTCTACATTTTTCCTAATTAGAAGTCTATAATGGGAGGGGTATAAGGAAGTGAGATAAGGGGGAAAAAGCTGAAAAAAGGGATACGAGAAAAGGGCCAAAAAGAGGGATAAGGGATCTCCAAATAGTGGGATAGTGGAAAAAAGAGCCAAAAAGAGGGATAAGGGAAAAATTGGCCAAAATGAGGGATATTAGATTTCTAGACCCCTTATACCCCCCTATAATGATCTTCTGGATCATGGTATATTTGTTATAACACATGACATAGGACGGGGGCTTCACAGGAAAATGTCATTCAGATTAAACCGTGGTACATTCCATGAGTACATCTATTATAAGTCACTGTCACATAGAAAAAACGGATGAAACACATATGTAGGACGCACAAATGTTTTGATACGCGGGGCTCCGTGAAAAAAAAATGACAAAAAACCTTAAGCAGATTTACCACAAATGATACACGGACAATACACTTACAAAACACAGATGACACACAGATTGTTCACGTACACTCCACATACACTCACGCAAACATGATATTTTGGTTGCAAAGTACTGAAAACCCCCAGCACAGATGAACACCGGATAAATAGCGTATTGCCCGGACGTTTTACGGACAATGTACGTTTGTATCACGGTAATGTCACGTACAGTCCACGTACGATATGAAAATCTATCCGCGCAAATACTTTTGAACATTCCAAAATGATTAGCGCGGACATCTCGACCCGTAAAATCTCTTCACGTATAATTCGCCGTATAAAAACGGACGAGCCACACTGATGGTCGGCGTATCTCCACGGATGAACCACGGATGAACCACGTACGACAAAAATCTATCCGTGGTACATACGTGTTTCATACGTTAAACGTTACGTACGTTCATACGTTAAACATGGGTTTTACACTTATAATAATGGTATCGAAGTTTTGACCGCAGATAACTGAATTTTGACATGTTGGTCAGCTTTTTTCTTAGATTCTATAGGAATATTAAACCATAAGATACCATTTTATGGTTTTAAACAGCATATTACACTGAGCTTTACAATACTTCTGTGATTGTGTGCGCCCCACCACCCGGCCTTCCTAGATATATATTTTACGGCTAGAATAATCGCACGTTGTGGTTATGCGCTCTACAACGCCCGAATTGGTTGGGTCAGTGATGTAAGCAAGCTTGAGATACACGGCACATCTGAGTATGGGGCAAACTGCAATAACACCGTGTAGGTAGACCTACAATACACGATCTTTTGGGGTTCGCACAAACCTACTGGGATATTCATGACCTGCTGGGGTTGATTGGTAATCTACGGGGCAAAATGGCTGAAAAACACAATGACAAATGTGAAGGTTCTTCTTTGACAGCTAAATTTCCACCTCTGAAAAAATAAAATATTGTAAGTAATGTTGTTCATTATGAGGAATTATACATAGATGCCGACTACCTACTAAAATGTTTGTTTTACTTTTTTACTTTTGAACATTAGGCTAAGAAGTTGTTCACTTCAAAAAATATTGTAGCAATGCACTGGTTAATGGGAGTTTCCCAGCAAATTACTGATTAAAACAACACATGATGTGTACCATATTCATTATTTAACCCATAAAAATGGGTGTTGTAGTCAGGTGGAATTATGGCAATATTTCATGGAGGTTGGAAAGTTTCTACAGACTTTTTTTAACAGTGGATTTTCATAGTTATGGGTCTACGGTAATGTTTTCAGGAGTGTGTGTAAACTTTTACCCAGTGGCATTTTAAAAAATCCAAGATGGCCGCCGGTGAGAAAAAATATCTTAAAATAACCATATCTCTGCAAATATGTGTGCTAAATACTTCATTTTGGTGTCATCACCTAGGTTTTCATATGTGAGGAATCTAATAACAGCATTATAAATGACTTAGGTTAATAATATATACACAAAGAATAAGGTTCAACTTAATGCAATATTTGTTGAGAGCTTACTAGACTCTGATTTCTTTTCACATTCTCTGACACTTTCTGGTGTTAATGATGCACCTATTCAGATCAGCAGAGGGGTTGAAAATTGAAAGGCATAACCTTTGCTCCAAACATGAGGAGGCAGACGTCATCATAGCCCAACATGCCATATCCTCATCAATCCGTGGAAGCTCTGTCAATGTTGTATGTGATGATAGAGACGTGTTTGTCTTAATTGTTCACTTTTATGATTGCGATTGTAAGGAAACCAATTGTCCAATGATAATGTTGTCTCCAGTAAAAGAGCGGGCAGTGATTGATATTCGTGCCACAGTTAGCGCTCATCAGAATATTGCTAAAGTTATAATAGCAATCCATAGTTTGTTGGGTGCGGAAACAGTTGCTTCGTTGCATGGGATTGGCAAACCAGCCATTGTCAATGCTTTTAAGAAAGGTAATTTCCCATTGTTTGCCATTGGAGACGTGAATGCAGGTCTAAAGTCTGTGGAGCCGCAAGCAGCTAAGCTGATATATGTGCATTATATGAGACATGCAACTCAATGACAGAATGCATAGTGAAGTCATGGAGAATGAGAACAGCTAGTGCAGGGACATCATCAATAAAGCTTTTCACCCTGCCCCCAACAAACAAAGCATTCTATGAAAATCTTCTAAGATGTCATCTTCAAGTAGCTATTTGGAAGTCAACACTTGATGAAGTTCGACCAAACTTGAATCCTCTGGAATATGGTTGGGAACAAGATCATATGAGGACATGCTCATACGAAGAACTGTAGCTGCTGGAACTTTGCTCCAAATGCCATATTACAGCTAATACACTGTAAGTGTAAATCATCTGGTTGTCACACAGCAACATGTAGCTGTTCCAAGCTAGGATGCACCATGTTCGGCTATTGTGAGGGTGGCGAGCAGTGTCAGAATCTGCTAATTCGCAATGATCCAGCAGGTGAATAATGATATAAAAACTTGGAGGGGGCGGTTGTGAAAAAGACAGCTTTTACTTTTCATCATAAAATTAAATATTTTATTTGGTTTGTGTGATAGAACACCGTTACCCTAGCGACACCAATTTCAGCTACCAGTCTAGTCCGTTCTCAGAGAGTCTGTTATACTGGCTTAATCCAGTTTTCCTACTACTAGCAAGAGTGCAGCATATCAAAATCTTTTTACCCTCCTCCCACCCTTCATCTGATGCATCACGCCGTAACCCGGGGTCCGTATGATGCCCCGGGGTGCCGTGAAATGCAAACACCGGCATGTCGTAATGCTTTTACTTTACATACAGATTTCAAAATTGGTGATATTTTGATTTAATTATTTGAATAAAAGGCAAAAGTGTGGCACAATTTCATGAACGGAGCTACTCAGATTAGGAATGATATATTGAGAAATTTACTGCAGCTGTATTCTCCGCGAAACTGATTTTTTTCTCAATTGTGTAAAAAAAATGAGTAAAATGGTTTTCAAAGTGGGAGAACGTGTAAAATGCTTCATGTAAATTTAGACCAGTAGGCCTATGTTGTGATATGCCATGGATCAGTTAACGTTGCCACTTGGTGCATCGCGCGTTTAGAAGTTTGCTTACCTGGTAGCATACCAAGTCAAGTCAAGTCAAGTAATCATTTATTATACTGACATGTGATATACTTATTCTGCTTATATTTAAATACATTAGTAATATCACCCAGCCAATAATGGCTTATAAGTCAGTACCAGTGTAATGTGGAGGGCTGTTAAATAAAATTGGAATTTCAACCCTAAATATGGAATACCGTACGCAAGCAAGGACTGTAGTGCATTCATCCTGTTTATAAGCTTGGACATCACATTACATTTCCATAAACCAAATTATACGTGGCAAAGTTTTTCATAAAATTTATTGCAAGCCCGTTGATTTAGCAGATATCCTAAATCTTCCATTAACGGCCGGGCGGCTCTAGGCATACTTCTACTTGAGGGCGAAGCGTTTAATTAGAGGTAGGCGGTTAATGATGAACGAGAAAGTGATGCTAAAAAAAAGAAAAGACAAAAAACAAGAAAAAAAACAAAACAAACAAAAACAAAACAAAAAGACGAGGTGTTTCAAACGGTGCATGATTTTTAGAAGCTTTAGACGATTCAGCCTTGTTTAAAAGGTTATTATATGAGTGTGTGTCCGATATCAGATAAAATCTCACCTCGAGTGGTTTGTTAACAGCACGAGAGAGCGCAGCGATCGAGTGCTGTTAACAAACCACACGAGGTGAGATTTTATCTGATATCGGACACACACGAGTATAATGACCTTTTTCTCCCACGTATGACTGAAATTAAACAATAAATCATTTTCACGGCATTGTCTGTTAGTCAAATCTTGTAGCCTTTCACTCCCTCATTTGCATATCCCCTTCCATTAATCAACAAATAGTTCCTCTTTTACTATCAAGAAATATAAAAAAAACATATCATTGACAGTACACGTATTACCATATCAAACAATTTAAAAAATGTTCTTGAAGTTATTGGTTTGATTTTATTATGAATAAATCATAATTATAAAGATTTTAAAAGCAATAGTGAACAGCAACCATGGCATGTTACGTTTTTGTATAGCAGTCGGTAAAACAATGACAGTTATGATATTTCTCATATCACACCCAACCCAATATGATAACTCTTTTCTCACACTCCACCCTCGAAATCATATTAGAAACATATTTATTTTATTCGTTAAACTCAAACTATGCATTTCAATGTGCAAGTGCGGTATATGCAAATCAGCAGCTTGCAACATAAAAATGAACTCAATTCAAGAGATGATTAAAAGGTCACAAACACGGTCTATGCATATTAGTAAAGTCATTTTACCCACCCTTGTGGGCCGCTACATCTGAGAGGGGTAGGTTGTATTTTTAAATACATATTCTACTTCTGAAACTTTAAAAACTTTTTTTTAAACTTTAAAAAACAAATATTTTACTGCTAGTGAAATAGAATAAAGTTGTGATGTAAAACAGAATTAAATAATGTTTGCACCAAAAAATTGAAAATAAATGTTTTAGCCAAAGTCAACAACCTGGCCCCCCTCTCAGATAGTAAACTCGTCCAGCCATCTGAGAGGGGTAGGTAGTTTTTTTAGAATGAATATTTTACTTCTGAATATTTTCAAAATAAACATTTTACTGCTAGTGAAGCACAATAAAGTTATGATGTAAAACGGCAAAAAATAATGTTTGTTCCACAAAGTTGAAAATAACTAGTTTTGCCAAAGACAAACGACCTAACCCCCCTCAGATAATCAACTCGTCCTGTGTTTAAACCAATTAACTTTACACACTATCAATGAACTTTGCGTAAATATAGTCCGGCTGTAGTAAAATTATGCAAATTTTTTGACCCTGATTGGGACACTATCCTCCTCATGTACTTTCATCCTTTATCTATATCGAACACTATCCTCTCCTATCTTACACTCTCAACCCATATATACCCCGCGAGGTGATTTTTTGACTTCGACAGGGATCCTATTTTCTTCTATACCTGTATTACTGTTCTTTTCCTTGTTGATCCCAAGGGGGTGATTTTGACCTCGATTGGGACACTATCATACATTTCTAGGAACTACGGAGTCGCTCGACGACCACCGGGTTCCAATCTATTATTTAAATTGAATCATTGAATAAACCCACTATGTCCTTCATTCTCCCGGTGTTGACCCCTTGGGGTGACCCGAGAGGCTGACTTGCCCCCTTGGTTTCTCTTGAAGTTTCCAATGGACACTCATGCCTCTGGGGTCCTGGTTTTGGTGAGTGGTGCATATTGGCCACTCGGCACACAGCAGCACTAGTGGGGAGAGGACATCAGGTACTCAGGTGCTTAGTCGCCTGGGGGGTTGTTGCGTATCCGGCGCGGGATAGTGTTTGGCTAATAACCTTACCCTAACCCTACAAAGGATTACAACGGAGTTGAACTGAACTGAACTGAACTGCAAACTGTTGAAAACATTGCGTAGTAATACTTCTTACTTGCTGGGCTTTGATTGGCTAAAAAAGGAGCATAATTATTACTAGTCTTTCAAAAGACCTTATATCTAATAGTTGTTATTTCTATTATTACATAAACCCTTCGTGTCAACCATATATTAAATGCAAAGATAAAGAGCAAGTGCAATTGTGACAGCTTCTAGCTCTAATAGATATAAGGTCTTTTACAAAACCCTAGGAATTCCACTGATATTAAATATGCAGCCTCAAACATCCTGCCCTGTTAGCCTTTAAAACCAGAGTAATCACTAGCAACAGCTGCTGAAGCAGCAGAACATGTATGCATGGGTGATCAGGTAAGGGTCAGCTAAGACACTGCAGCACCATGCATGGGTGATCAGGTAAGGGTCAGCCAAGATATAACCAGCTCTTTGAATCTTCCAATGATAGCTTTAATATCACAGCAGGTGCTTTGCAGGTGCCCTTTATCCTTAATCAACTAGAGTGCTACGTTGCTGCACGGACTGAACATCCAACAAAGCGCGGGCGTCAAAGGCTAACCAAATAAATAAATGTATTGATTTTCCAAACCGGTTTGCTCTAGATCTGAGCTTCCACTCGGCCCTTTTTTCCGGGAATTTGCACATGGCTACTTGACTTATGTTAATTTATGCCAGCTAGGTTCCTTGTATGTGGTAATGAGTGAAAAGAATCCAGTTACAAGGGAGTCTAATATATAGATAGAAAGAGCTCCTGACTACAAACTTCATGATCTTCCATTAGTATTTCATTATGATAGTAATGTTTTACTATATAGATTTAAAATAAGTTAAAAAAAATTGACAGAGAATAATTTATTGTTCACTTAGTATTTCATAATCATTAAGTGTTGGAATGTTTTTCACATAACAAAGGCATAGTCTAATTAAATAGTATTTCATTAAATTTCCCAAAGTCCACTCTATATTCTATACTGTACAAATACATCCTTATGTAGATGTACAATCATTTCTTCATTTTCTAGTGAC
>CM032666.1:49782169-49803049 GCA_019095985.1 Streblospio benedicti | reverse complement strand
GATCGAATTTACAATACGAATAATAATTTCAAGAAATACGCAAAAACTATTACTAAAAAATGAAGCTGAATTTGTTAAATAAAATTTGATATTATATATTAACTATATTAACATTTTTGCTAAGAAAACATTGTTTAATACACCCACATGTAGCATTATGATTAGAATCTTTAACATGATTATAGTATTATAAAAGGGATACGTTTACGTTACCTGAACATTACTAAAAAGATTTTAAATTTCAAATCTTTAGCTAGATCTAAGTCTTTAATATCTAGATAATTTTCTTTTCTGCCACCGATACCTTCTATATTGGTCAATAATAAATCCCCAAGAGCAATCTATAGTATCTATGATTACATAATATATAATATAATATAATATAAGCATCATATGTATCTTTTGTTACAGACATTTGCAAGTGCATAGTTTTCTAAACAAAAGTTTTACAACTAATTTAGTTGAGTACAAACCTGAAGATTTTCCACATACAGCCCATGTGTTGGGCTCTGCGATAATATCATACATAAACTTCCTTTCTGGATCGGGATCTCCATCTTCATAATGCAATTGGATACCCAATTCATATACAAAACCCATTTTATAATGATTTTCTTTTTCACCAGTCGGTGGAAGTGAAGTTTCTATTTTGAACACAGTCTGGAAAAAAGTAACATAATATTATAGCACTGTACAGGCAAGCTACAAAATTGGTGTTTTGTTCATTAAAAATGTCTATATGTAATAAATTTACAGTAAATACGAGCTATGTACCTTGTAATTTTCAAGCGAGAAATTATAATTGCATGGATATTTATCTCCATTTTCTAGCTGATATTGCATGTTAAAAGAGCAGTCAACAATTTCTGGTGAGTCGTCAGTATCATAGCACAATTCCCACATGTATGAGCCACTGACCGCATCATCCACAACCTAATGTGAAGATAAGTTCTAATGGTTATAATAAAAGTAAGCTTGAAAAATTGACCATGTATGAAATGTATTTGAATGAAATCAAAATACTTTTCCCTCACATGTACACCTGCATGCACACACGCACAAGCACACACACACACACCAAAATAAGGATGAAAAAAGAATTGTATAAGAAAAAGCATACACAAATCTTACCAACTCTTGATGAGGGGGATTAATCATTTTGAACGATGCACCACCAGTTGTGGCATTGAGGGAATGTCCTGATAGCCGGAACACTTGAGCACATGTGCCATGTACTACCACTTGCACATATTTTCTAAAAATACATTGATATATTTACGTTTGCAGACAAAGTAAACAGTAATTGTCTGTTGGATGTATACTCTTCATAAGATACAAAGTGTATGTTTTAATTTTTCTTAATGTGAAGTTTACTATCTAGTTCCTTTTTGGTTGAATAAGCTTCAATTTTCACTGGAGAAAATTTCATTATTACCTTGTAGCAGAAGAATGTATTTTGTGTGACAGCCGGAATGGATGTTGGAATGGTAATAAAACAGTTGAATCAAAGCCAACTTCCTCACACTTGACTTGAATCTAACAACAACAAAAACAATCCTTTTACATTGCTTAAATTTTGAAAGTTACAGTGAAATTTGTTAAAAATTTTGATTTCATTTCAGTTTTAACAATAGAGCTTTCACAGGCAATACATTTCAAAAGCAAATATACCTCATATTGCTGAATTGTTTCTCCAGCTTTAGCTTTTAACTCAGTTGTAGCAAGGCATTCAAATTCACATGAATCAGCAGGGCCTATTCCACCTACATTTATTCCCTGATTTGTCATTTTGGCACAGCTGAATATCAACCCTTCAGATGGATGAACCGTCAAGAGGGCATTGTGAGGAAACTCCACACTTCCAGTGCTAAGTATCAGCCTCAGTGATTGTGGCATGCCTGCCAAAATTGGCTCTGAAATGTTTTGCATTAGAAGTTAAATTTCTTGTCATTTAAAACTTGTAAATATTCTTTACATATTCCTTTTGGTTTCATATCATATGATTTCTCCAATGAAAAATACACATATACAAACCAGAAATGGGACAAAGAGTGACTTCCGGTTCTTCTTCAAGTACATCAAAGCCTATATCCGCTGAGGACAACGACTTTATGAACTCTAAATTTCCTAATTTTATGCATAACTGACACATAGTATAGTTTCCAGACTCTGGTATCTGAAATAGGATTGGTTGTTTTCATTTGGAGGATTTATGAATTTATGTATGAAAATATACATTTAGAAACAGCATTACTCATTAATATCAATAAGAACAGTTGAGATGTTGATTCTATGTATCTACCTTTCCCTCTAAATTGACAACATTGTGGCCCTGCTTAACTTCAAGCCTTTCGCCACCCATCAAATTCAAACTGAAGTCCTCTTTCTTCACTTCTGTGTCAAGTAATAAGGTACCAGACTCAATCCGATGCAAAGGTGTTTTACATTGTAGTCCTGTGGCTACCACCTATAAAAAATATTAACACTAAATTTATTCACGTTGCAGTTACAGCATGCACACATCAGCATTCATCAAAATTCAGTAGACTAAAGCTCCTTCCACACCACTATGTGAATGTATACAACACGACAGATGTAGGTCGTCGTTTCGAAAAATTATAAAAGCTTCTGGTTACAACAGTACCTGTATACACCAAAACAACAATTTGTCATAATTTTGCCGAGAGTCTTTCATAAACTAGAAGCGGCAGCTGATAAATGCTGCCAAGATCAGTACAGTTTTTGAGGTTATTGATAATAGCACAAGCATTTTACTGATAAATATCATACCTGCGTTGCATTAACATAAACCATTGTGACTTAAAAAGTTTAAGATGATCTGTAGTGTCGCAGACCCATCCATATCAACACAAGTACCGACGATTTACGACATGCAACCACAAGTGAACATGCTCAGTCGTAATGACGGCTTATGACGTGACAGATATTGATTGAATCGTGGTCATTGGAGTGTTCAGCAATTTTGCTCAAAAAAGTCATCACGTCGTAGCGGTATGGACAGGGCTTAAGTTGAAACAATCAACATGAACATTACCACTTGGGATATAGCCCTCTTTCTCTTTATGCATATATGTATGTATGTATGTATGTATGTATGTATGTATGTATGTATGTATGTATGTATGTATGTATGTATGTATGTATATATGTATATGTGTATATATGTATGTATGTTGTATGTATGTATGTAAAAATGTATGTATGTATGTATGTATGTATGTATGTATGTATGTATGTATGTATGTATGTATGTATGTATGTATGTATGTATGTATGTATGTATGTATGTATGTATGTATGTATGTATGTATGTATGTATGTATGTATGTATGTATGTATGTATGTATGTATGTAAATATGTATGTATGTAATGTATGTATGTATGTATGTATGTGTATGTATGTATGTATGTATGTATGTATGTATGTATGTATGTTGTATGTATGTATGTATGTATGTATGTATGTATGTATGTATGTATGTATGTATGTTTTGCATGTATGTATGTATGTATGTATGTATGTATGTATGTATGTATGTATGTATGTATGTATGTATGTATGTATGTATGTATGTATGTATGTATGTTGTAAATGTATGTATGTATGTATGTATGTATGTATGTATGTATGTATGTATGTATGTATGTATGTATGTATGTATGTATGTATGTATGTATGTATGTATGCTTATGTATGTATGTATGTATGTATGTAAATGTATGTGGCGTATGTATGTATGTATGTATGTATGTATGTATGTATGTATGTATTTTGTATGTATGTATGTATGTATGGTTGTATGGCGTATTATTTGTATGTATGTATGTATGTATGTATGTATAAGCGTATGTATGTTGTATGTATGTATCCATGTAATGTATATGCTCTTATGTATGTATGTATGTATGCATGTATCTGTATGTATGTATGACCATATGTATGTATGTATGTATGTATGTATGTGTATGTATGTATGTATGTATGTATGCATGTATGTATGTATGTATGTATGTATGTATGTATGATAATAAAGTATGTATATATATATATATATATATGTGCTCTATATATATAAAAGCAGAAAATGAACAATCAGTACACTTTCATGCTATGAAACAGATAAAAATTCTCCATAAAATGACTTTACTACCACACACTTACGCACTGGCAGATTCAAGTTTTCAGAACAAGGAGAGCAAAGTTGAGAAATTCTGTGAAATTTGTAGATTCTAATCTGCCTTTGGTTTAATCTGTCTATTCTTAACAGAAAAAAACCTTCACTGAGTTGAGATTGATGTTGCAAGGAAAATCAAAAATGGTTTATAATATTTGGCAATATAAGGATGTACATTTGAATTTAATGAAGGCTTGGTCTTCAAAACATAATTTTGATCAGCTTGCAATGACTTAGTTTCAGCATAAATGGGGACTTTGAATGAGGTGTTATTTTCAATAACATGCACATTTAATAGTAAGTCAAAATATATGAGGATGCTGAAAATCTATCTAGTGTAATATTGAGGGGCAGGTGGGCGATCAATCAGTGCTACAACATGCATTCATTTGCAGCATAACTTTCCACTCACCTTCATGTCCAAAACTGCAGGGCTTTGTTTTGAAGCAAGAGATGGTCGGCTAAAGAAATCTAAGCCGGTTGCACTGGAAAAAGAACCATGGCGACCTCTGCTACTGTAACTAGAATCTGAATAGTGCCTTTTCCTGGAATATGAAATGATTTAATACGTGAACTGAACAGTAAAACAAATTTTCTTTTGAAACTTACATATTATATTGTAAGAGAGAAATTATGAAGAAAAAGCTTAGAGAGAACATTACCGTCGTGATGAGCTTGAGCCTACGGATGACGTGTCATTAAACACATTATCGAACTGCATTAGCGATATTTCTATGCTGTCAATACTTATAGGATCAGGTAACTCTGCATCAAACTCCAAAGTCACATAGCATTTTTGATGGATATTGAACTCTGTATGTGTTGGAACGATGTTGGTAACATTAAAAATCGGTTCTGCATGGACATACACTGGGGTCTCTGAAATCAAAGTACACCTGTCATTGAATATGAATATGACATAGTTATGGTTTAGATTTTGCAATGAAGAAAAGTTCGAACTGTTTTAGTAAATAAAAATTTAAAAGCCATTTATCTTTTCACATCCAAACAAAACGCAAATATTACCTCTTTCAGTGTTTGCAATTTCCAGCATGTCTTTGAAATATTTCAATCTAACATTTCTATCAAGTAGATTACTGCCACAGATGTGGATACAAGACTTCACATATCTGTAACAGAAAGTTTTTGGCTTACTGCTAGTTAGTACCCTATAACCTATCTTACATTTTATAGTTCTAATCACTGTTATTTTTCTGGAACTTTATACTTATTATAGGACACAAATATTGACATGTATATTAACAGATAATTAAAGGGCAACAAGTCTAACAGTACCTAAACAGTCGTGTATCACTCATCTATCACTAACTATCCCAGTCATCTACTTAAATGTAATCATATTTGGTGCATGTCATACTTTTTTATGTTAATACATTAACAACTTCCCGATATTAATGCATATAGACATTGTAACCGACAGGAATAAATATCATTAGCTTATATACAGTGAATCGCTCACCTTATCACTTAGAGACAGGTGAGCTAACAAAAACAAACTTCAAAATCTCATCTGACTTTATGATTATCTGAATGTTTGTCACATAAGCTCTCACTAACCTGCCATTGTTTTTAGATTTACTTTGACATTTTGCAATTTCAAGCCTCGTGTTAGCAGCTAATAATTCCCAGCCTTCTTTCTTGAATATTTTCAGCGAATCAATTAATAAACTTTCTGCTTTTTCTGGTTCTTCTTGACGTCTAAGTTGAGAGTAATAAGAATTTGAAAACATATTTGAAAAACTAACTTAACTAATTACATTTTGACATTACTAATACCTCTACACTGGAAGATAAGTAAGACGATCAATATATTTTTAATGCATGTAGAGCATCAATCGCACTGTTTGCCATACACACAATGCGTGAATTTTATGCGTGACGTGAACTCCCCGTTGTAGAGGTCACTCAATTTTACGTCATACGTAAAATCCATAGATTATATATGCATGGCTAGTTTTAGCGACTGGTGCTCTAGTTTCTACTTGAAATGAAAATATTGCTTACATATAAAAATGAGCAAGATCTTTGCCAATAAGTCGTGCTGAACGCAATCGACCTATATGCTTGTATGTTCCCATTGCCAACTCCGAGAGATCCTAATTGAACATAAATATGCATATTAAATTAAATTAGTGATGGAAATGAAACATTATTCTTACAACGGTGTGTCAATACACTTGGCTCAAATATACAGGATAGAATCATTAGAATTTCAAGTGACAGTGAACCTTATTATTTATAGACTACATACCATATAATGTTTTCTAAATGCGATTTTCGATGATAATGCCTCTTTTAATTTTTCTAGTGATTCTAAGCTACCTGAAAAGAAAATATTTTGGTGTATATTTCACGAATTGAAAATGTTATAGTTGTCAATTTCAGCGCATTCAAAAAATCATCTTCAGTAGAAATAAAACAAGATAAAATGCTCATTTGGCAGGACTGATAATGGAAAATTTGTGAAATATGCATCATTTAAATAGATGTGAATTTAAAACCCTGTAACAGCTCATTATTGAGACAAATTGAAAAAGAACTTATTTAAATTTATATGTGCTTTTTTCTATAGTGTACTAAAACAACTTAAAGTGACAATTAAATCTTAGACGTCAAAATGTTCAATAATGAAAGATAAATATATGAAATATTTTATGACATTCATTCATCTATTCAACACAGTACAGTAATTTTTCATTCAATTAATTTTGAAAACAAGGACAATAATAGATCATAGGAACATAACAAAACAAATAATTATTAACTAGAAATTATACAGAATTTTCCGAAAAATTATAAGGACATAATTTTCAATCAATAGAAAATCAATAGCACAAAAAAATCAAGAACCATGAAATGTTCATTACATGTATTTTTAGTGTGCAAAGTAATAGTATAAGTATGATTTAGATAGATAATCTGTATTTTTCAATTAATAACAATGAATAAGAATTTTAGTGATTCACAGCATTTTTTTGGTCTCAAAAACATATTTAATGAACAAGGTATTCCTTGCTGAAAAATAATTATATTTCATGTCTCACTATGATTTCACGTTTTAATTAGACAAAAATGTTCTAACACTTTCTCTGCTAGGCTACACATACCGAGTGAAATGAAATCATGAATGGAATGAATTAATGAAATAAATAAGTGATCAAACCACCAGTTTCATACTGTAGAAGTTGAAAATAGATTTATATTACTATTTTGGTACATTTGTACATGCATTTTCCTCATGCAAATGTGCAATGAAATGTACTAAACTCATTAAAATAAACTAGAGTCCATGTCAAGATCTACTAGCATATATCATTTACTGAAGTAGCTACATAATGCTTATAACATATTCTGAATTCTGCATTTGTTTTGAAATCAAAATGGCAGTTGTTATTCATCATCATGGATAGTTCAAATTAATTTTAGTCCACTGATACTTGCCTGATGTGTATAATTGTTAATCTACTTTTTTTTAGACAAAATTACATATCGATACTGATGTTCTCTTCTCAAAAAAATTAGAATAACGTTAGGGATGCTGATAAAATTTTAGTGTATGAAGAATGATAAAAGGGCTCTTACTAGGGTGGAAAGGGTGGAAAAAATTGCACTCCAGCACCAAAACTAGTCTTGGATTGAAGCACTTGATGGTATGGTTGCTCACTTAATTTTTCATATACTATAAGGCTTAAAGTATATATATTTTGCTGACAGCACCGTAACTAACTACATTGTATTAGCCTATTATTGGGATTGTGCAATATCAGTATAAGCATGCATCGGTAAAATGGCTGTGCACAAGGTTAATAAATATAAAATGATCAATGTTTTTAAATATTACAAAGGGTCTAATACTGAAGTATCTGGAAATGCACTATGGTGAAAGCAAACTAGACTCGTGTTTCAGTGCTCGAGCAACCACCCCGGAACCTATCTCGACAAAGAATACATTCAAATTTGCATGATTAATGTAAGAAATTACATTACATAATCTCTGAAATTCCGAATTTTTTAAATAATATTCTATTTAATTTTTAATTTAAAAAAGTCATTATCTTAAAATGACAATGAACTCACTCACATTGAAAACACACATTACATTGCACATCAGGATGCCGTTATAGGTTATGCAATTGTTAAGGTTAAGCAGGGTTGATTAAGAGCTCTTAAATGTTTTAAGGACTCATGCAAAACCTTTTTCTCTATGAAGCCCGGCTATGACATCAACCACCTTGCTCAGAGCATCTGAGTCTACAGCATCATCTGGCATCAGTTTTAGGCTTTCACCCATATCACTTAACTGAAGAAAAAGTCCAAAGCCTTCAGATGAAAGAAAATGAGAAAATTAAGCCTTTAAAATTAGATGGTAGTTTCAATACCAGGTATCTACAAAAGTTAAGAGCAATATTATAGTGAAAGAGCAACACATTCAGCATTGACAACATAATATCTGAAATACCACAATGATGAGTGAAGGGAGCTTCCACACTTAAACAGAAATATACACTGTGCTACATACAATATGTCTGCATTGTTTACTTCTACCTAATCTGAGAGCAACGATAAAATTTGTGATCAAACTATATGGATGTAGTTTGTGTTATAAGCTTGTAATATAACTACAATATATATTAGTACATGTATCTTGAAACATACCGGTACTGTGAGAGTAATGACATACTACAAACTCCAAAGAACTGTTGCATCATGGTAAATTGTTCAGGTGAAAAACATTTATTCAATGTATTTAGCAACATTCAGTATTGACTGCTTCATATCATGAGCCTAGACAAAGGAAAAATCACTGTTTTGTTTTTCACAATGCCAAAACACTATCATAAAGATAAAAAAAAACAGGGAAAAAAACGTAAAAATCCTGCATACAAAGGATTATCTTACAAGGCTCATCTTAGAAGCAAGTACTCCATATTTGAATTTATTGCCAAATTTATTTGTCATTTGTAATATGTTTGGGTATGAATTGCAAATTTCACTAAAACAAGAACAGCACAAAAAGTATAATGTGAACTGAAGAAAACAATGTTGCCACAGTGTCCACCATCAGAACACAAGACCACTACCTTCCTGCACTAGCCCTTGTGGCGTGGCGCCTTTAATCAATTCATCTGCTGGTGTATACTTATCGCTGCCAGCTAGAGGATTTTCAGGACCTCCAGCTGCTTCAATATCACAACTATTGACAGCATCTACGAGCTAAAATAATGAGTTAGGATTCATTCCATCATTTTAATGTTCAATTTCTAAACTGTTGTTTATTTGTTTTTATACAACCTCTGCAATAGATAAAATTACAATAAAAATGTAACTGTAAAACTTACAGATATGTATGAGTACATTTGTACATATGAACTAATATAATTGAATGAGATCGCATTATTTGCAGATATGATTTGCAAAATTCATATTCATACACACATAAACCTGTTACATAATATGTAACAGGTTTATTAAATATTATATTTATTTATTTGAGTCTCAAATTAAAATATGTACCCGGTAAGTAAACATGTGTTCTACAAACATTAAAATCAGATATTACATATTTCAACCACTCAGGTATGAGTTATTGAGAGACTGTAGCGTTAAAAGTAAGGTCATTAATTATAATATTCATTGCAAAATTAAGCATGAACCATTTTCATGCATCTACTATATTTATCTTATTTCACCATGTGATCACCTCTAAAAAGCAACGTTGTCTTTGGATTTCTGTATGCTAAATCATGCTCTGTATTTGATCCTGCGTACATATGTTACTTGTTTAAAAAATTATCGGTAAAAGGAATATTGTCTTGATAAATAATCATATGTAAAAAAAGAAAGTTGTGTGAAAAGGGTCCATAACACTTTTAAAAAGTACTTTCATATGAAAACAAGCATTTAATTTAAGTAAGTATCGCCTATTCATTCATTAAATCTTTTTTAACTTGAATAATCAAATTTCGATGCTACCTTTACTCGGGCATAGTCCCACAGATTGGCTGTGTATAAAGAATGTTCTTCCATTTGTCCAGACTTCTGAAACCGTTCAAGGGTTTTTAGTACCTCCAGACAGCTTAGAAATATCCAGCAAGGCAGTGCCCCCGGTGGTAAAGTTAACTAGAAAAGTAAAAATTAATAATCAAACAATAAAATTCCCAATATGAAATCTACATAGACCTCCCTCACAAAAACTCGAGTGGCCACAGGGTTGATGCTAAATTTAGTAAATAGCCTGAATTTTATCATTTGTAGTGTACACTATCATGATGCAGATGGTCACCCCACATGAAAAAATATTTTAATCCATATAGTAAAGCATATAAAATTTTGCCAGTGACACAAAGAAAGCATTGGTCCAAACCAAGTTTAAAATTACTTTTTTATAGTATGTATATATCCTTTTCAGTAAAAAATATGTTCAATTTCAATGCTTTCACCTGTCATCTGGGGCATATCAGATAAAAAATAGAGGCAATTAGTTGAAAAATCTTTTTCCAAAAATTGTTAAAAAAATTAAATAGACACGAGAGCTTGATATGATTCAAAGATTTAGTTAATTTGTGTTACACAGGAATATTTTGAGATTTTTTGCAAATTCAAATACCATGCGCCACCAAATAAACTGCTGTAGTTTCTCTTGGAAATAATCTGCAGTTTCAATTTTCAATGCATTACCTGTAGTATTTTCATCTCCTGAAGACAGTTGTGCATGAAAGGTATGGCACGCTGTGCAACCTCCCATGGGCGAACTAACAAAAGTAGTAATGTACATTGACGAGAGAACAGATAGTTTCTGAAGTCTAATAGTGAAGCTTCACCTCTTCTTATCAAAAGACGTTTCTCAATATTTATAGGTTGTGATAAATCAATTCCATCCCACTGTTTGGAGTCATTTTGTGATAGATTTGTCAGCCAGCCAGCAGTTGCTAAAATAATAATAAAAAGTGTTGCAAAAGTAGCTCATCTATGTCTGTTAATATTGTATAATCGTTCCTCATTGTTACTTTTATTCCTTAAATTATGTTCCAATGGATTTGAAATAGTATGACTATAATAATAATCACCACCAGCTGCATGATTCAGAATAAATTGTGTAAATAACGCATCCAACTCATCATACTGCACAAGAGCGTCTTCATATAAGCAGAGCATCTCAAACATAAATGCCAGTTCTTCCTGCAACAAACATAAGTACCTATCTATAAACATCCTTACACAAGTACAATGACAGTGCTCAAGCTATTGGTAACATCCAAACATATCTCCCATGTAGCACATACAATCTACGTAACAATTGGACATATTGGACAAAACAATCTAAAGGAGTAAATGTATATTTAGGGGTGAATGTTAATAAATGCTTTTGATGTGATGTTGCCAAGAACTTGAGCAAAGCCAAAAACTTGGGCTTTGATGTCTGTACTGTGAAATATGCAATTCATTTTCCAATTGCGTTATAATTGTTGCTAGAATCGTCATGTCCATTCACAAAAATCACACAAAGTTCTGTCAAATCAATTTAAGTCAATCTTCCACTTACAGTTTCACAGATAAGTGTGTTTTAATTTTTATATTATATTACTGTACCTGTAACAAGAAGTATTGATTAAAAGTCCAACCATCTTCTTGTCTTTTTTCTCTCTGAGTTCTCATGTGATCTTCAAATCTATTAAGACACCTATTATACGCATCTAACAATAAACTACGTATCCTTTGTAAAACTTGACTCCAGGATTCTGACGTCTTGCTGTCTGTTTTGAACGGTTCGTGTAAGGCAACACACCTAAAAAAGTCATTACATCACTACAAGTACATGTACATAGTTTACGATTATGTTTGGAATGAACTAATCAACATTCATTTACAGTAGAGAAGAAAAAGTTACATAAGTTTACCTCTCTGCTTGTTTACTACAAAAGTCACTCTTGACTTTATCATATACAGATTGCCGTAGTATTTTGTTTTTGACTTTACTTTCATCATTAGTCACAATAACTATAAGCCAATCTAAATGACCTTTGACTTTCAGTGCAGCTACCCAATCTGCAATATCTTCTTTAACACCAGCTTTATAATTGTCAATATCCTAAAATATTATGATCACAATTATAAACCAATACACATAAAATAATCAATATGTACATGATTACACTTTACTTTTGTGCAATTTTTATAAAGCTATACCTTGATAGCTTTCAATCCATCCCGAATCTTCATCAGTCTGCCGACTTCCACCTATTTGTCACATGATGGTGTTGTGATGTCATTGGCGGCTGCTGGTAGGATGTTGGCGCAGACGTCGGGCAGGTCGGCGGCCCCCTCAAGTATATGGCCTCTCTGATCTTTCTTTCAAAAGTACTTTGGTCATGGTCCAAGATTCTGATGTCTAATGTGATGTGATGGCCTTCACTGTCAGGTTGGTGGAGGTGTAGAGACATGCGAGGAGGTACTGCTAGGGAGTCTATGCTGGTGGGATCTTGTTTTTAAAGTCTTGAAAGTTTCACCTACATAAGTACTATTGCACAATTTTGAGCCTGATTCCCGACAGTTAATCTGGTACACTACGCCGCAAATATCCTCCTTCTTCGCTGGGACCTTTGGTGCAACAAGCAATTGCCTAAGGGTATTTCTGGGTTTAAAGTAGGCACTGCATCTGTAGTCTCGCATTATCCTTCTCATGGCCTCGGAAAGGTCCTTCACATAACAAATTCTCACCATTACTTTCTTTGTGTTGTCTGGTCGATCTGTCTTCTTTTTGCCAATGACGTCACACCACCATCATGTGACGAATAGGCGGAAGTCGGCAGACTGACGAAGATCCGGGATGGATTGAAAGCTCTCAAGGTATAGCTTTATAAAAATTGCACAAAAATAGTCTAATCGTGTACATATAAGTATATAAACTTGTGCAGATGAGTATTCAGTATAAAATAGACAAGCTAAACTGTATCTAATTTTGAACAAATGCAAAATGAAAGATTATTAGAACTTACACAGTCTGTCCAATATGTATGAAAGAAGGGTCTTCCTAACAAAGTTTGATCTTCTTCACCTGGCAAGATATCTGGATTGAAAGGAACAAAAGTCGCTTCCGTACGGATTGTGCGTGGTGGTCTCCCAAATGAGCTTAAAAAAAAAAAAAAATGAAATAGTTAGTGACATTTATAAAATGTATATTTTGTCTGAAGATTGATAAATTAAATTGAAAAGTGATTCTATTAGGTTCACTGCAATAAACAAGACAACCATCCATACATAAAGAAGTAATATTTCTCAAAACATACCGCCTCCATTCAACCTGTTCTCTGGGTAATCCTTGAACAACTAACGGATGTAGCTTGGAAAACAAAGTCTGATCACCATGACCTTAAATATATGCAACATTTATAAATAGCATTCAACAAATTTTTTAGTTATAGTGCCATATATCTGTGTCAATTTCAATATCAATTATTGTTGCTGGGCAAATGATAGGTAACTGATGAATAATACACCTCGTGTTTAGCGTTTTGTAGGGCCTTTTGTGAACATAACTTCAGCTCGATGTGCTTACTAACATGATAAGTAAGAAAATGTTGTAGAAACGTATATTTGTGCAAATCACGTTCAGTATACGGCTACAAAACGTCCTGTTACGAGACAGCTCTTAACCCCCAATTAGCCTGGGCGCAGAGTAGGTGGTGTTAGGCATCGTCCTGCCGCCCAAAATTGAAAAATCAAGAAAAATCTCCATGCCTCGCAGCATCAGAAGTCACTCCGTGGCCAAAAAGAGAAGTGCCGCGACCCTCCCCCCCCCGCCCCCTGTATTTTAAAAAAATATAGCTCCAATGGTGCCAGATGGCTTGAAATTCGTACACTGCGACATCCAAAAAATGGTGTGACGACGTCAGACGGAGCGAGATATACAGCCGTGCATCGTGGGAGAGCGCAAAACGGCATCGGACACCGCCACCTCAGCGACAGCATGGTGCGATATCCGAGGCGGAGTGCACCACAGCCACTTACAGAGGATCGGGCACGCCACTGGAATTTAACATGGGAAAATTACATGCGGCGCCTCATGATGTCTGTGGTGGCGTCTGACGGCGTTTCGCCGAATTACTCTGCATGGTGTGGCGTGGTCGGTGATTCTAAAACGGCGCCAGTGACCCCAAGCGCAGCACTGAAAATTCCTTCATGCAGGGAAGTTTTGCACACGGCGCCGACGCGGTAACAAGCGGTGACTCGCGCCAAACCTGTCTCTCTCTGGACAAAGCAAGCACCATGTAAAGTGTAATGATGTATCTGTAGCAATTTCAGTTATTTTATATTATACTATTGACATTCAGAACATTTGGACACAAATTTCAGACATCTCTACTTAAAACCAAAGGCAATTGCCCAAGGAAAGACAAGAATTGACTTTTAAAGGTTTTGACCCTCATGAAGAAAATGGAGTAAAATAACTCTTTCTAAACTCCATTACATAGGGTGTCAAGGTACACCCATATCATGAAGCTATACACATCTCTACCAATGACTATCATTGTAACTCCTTTTATAATAGACAGTCTTGAAGCGACAAAAATTCCTGTGTCTAATATCTTGCAAATTTCAAATGCACCACATTTAACCACAATATACCATAAAGATCAAACAAGATCTATGGAAATGTAAAAGTTTCATATTCTACAGATTTGTTTCCAATATTTTACTCATACACAACCCAAACAAGTGTAGTAGTAAACTTACATATTTTAAACCTTTTGTAGACATTATGCGCTTGAGTCTACTCTCTGCTATATATTAGTAGACAATCAACTACCTGTGAGTGTGGTTTCTGCTCACGTGTATGAAGAGTGATATGATTTATTTAACATGATCTGCACCAAATAATCCCTTCAATATAACATGATGAGAATAAAACGCCCAAAGCCACAATACCAATCATCATTTACGTGTTGCACAAAGCCCGACTCTGCCAACACACATCGCGGGACATGGCACAAAAACACTTCTCCGAACCTATGGTGTCCCGCCGCGTGATTATTGGAGGCGGAGTGGGCGCGGAGTTGCAACGGAGCCTATTTTCAGAGCGCCTGACATCGTATTGCACCGCGACGGCGCGATTTCCACCGTCCACCGACGGTTTTCCGCCGTCCACCGAAGCAATATTGAGAGGGTTAATTTTCCCAATAACTTCTAATTTTTTCGGACTTAGCCGTTTTTTTGACGAAAAATGGACGCGGAGAGCCCACGCCTCGGCCAGGCTAATTGGGGTGTGAGTGTTGGGGTGGGGGTGGGTGCGGGTGGGGAGGTAGGTCAGATAGGAAAGTTAAGATACAAAGTAAGTAGTAATTTTTAATAGTTATCTATACATACAATCAATAATCAATAACTATACATGTGTATGTTATGCGGCAGGTAATATTGAGAAAGAGCCACTCTCGTTGTATGGCGATGAGTTCAACCGATTATCGTCTGGTAGTGCCTGAACGAGCGATTAACCATTAGTCCAATATATCGTTACAGCACTATGTTAGTTACGTTACCCACTCTGCCCGTCAGTCTTTGAACGACACTTAACTCATTACAATTAGTCACACAACCCTCACCACTTCACAGCATTTCCGATGCTTACAATTGCATCTAACTAATGTTAAAATGTGTTTTCTTAATTAGGGGTTAGGGGTTGCAGAGGCGCTAGAAGAGTTGGGGGGGCGTCTATTTCGTTGCTATTTCTCATTCTTTTCTATAGTCTATACTTACACGTTACGATGGGTTTATTTTCCATTGTTTAAGTGTATTAAATATGATATGCGCATTAAAGAAGAATTTGTAGTTTCAATTAAAAATAATTTTTGTCATATAGACAGGTATTCGGATTTTCTTGTAAAAAATAACACAATTTGATTTATTCTTTAATTATCGCCAATGTACGGTGACGTTATGGAAAGCGCAAGTTCTAACGTTACATTATCTAATCGTCGAAATTTCTTCTACTTTTCGCCTACGCACTGACGCATGTACGTCAGATACTGATACATGTATAGCAGGCATCAAAATCAGTGTTTGTGAGCTTTACTTCCAGTATCAAAACAGACAAACAAATAAAGTGACAATGAACTAATTATTTGAGTTTTGTCTTGCCCCAACATGTATGTGTGTATGTATGTGTGTGTGGGGTGGGTGGGGGGGGGTATGAATGAATGAATGTATGTATGTATGTATGTATGTATGTATGTATGTATGTATGTATGTATGTATGTATGTATGTATGTATGTATGTATGTATGTATGTATGTATGTATGTATGTATGTATGTATGTATGTATGTATGTATGTATGGCTGGCTGGCTGGCTGCCTAGCTGGCTGGCTGGCTGGCTGGCTGTATTATGTATGTATGTATGTATGTATGTATGTATGTATGTATGTATGTATGTATGTATGTATGTATGTATGTATGTATGTATGTATGTATGTATGTATGTATGTATGTATGTATGTATGTATGTATGTATGTATGTATGTATGTATGTATTTGTGTGTGTGTGTGTGTGTGTGTGTGTCCGGACAAGCCAGGGGATTACCGATGAACTGATTTTGTTCAAACTTTACACAACTATGAAGTATGAGGTGATACCAAAGTGATTCAATTTTGGGCAATCTGCCATTTAAACTGTGCTTCCCACAGGACAATTATGGTCCATTTACAACATTATTATTACTATTGAATGCACAATTAGAGATCAATATTCTATCAGTTGCAAAATAGTCTACTTGGTGCTGATTTCTATTTTTATTTAAACATCTTTATTGTCCACGTGTCTACAACGTTGTTCTAGCGAGTATACATCGTTTCAGGATATATCTTAATTTAGTTCTGATTTCTGTTCCTCTATAAGCTCTATCGACATATCATTATATTCAATTAACTCATTTCTGTCACCTTCTTTGTGAGCAAATATTGAGACATAGTTATGGTCATCAATGATAAACTTATCATCAAGGACATTTAATGAGATATCAATTTTTGCGTCACTTCATGATCAGCTGCTGAAGTGAAAGCCTTGTGTCGTTCGTTTGTAACTAACTATGTATGTCTCCGGACATCCTAAAGCATTTACCGAGGAACCGATTTCATTCAAACTTTACACAACTATAAGATATGAGGCAACACCGAAGTCATTCGATTTTGAGCATTTTCTAATTAAAGTGGACTTAACCATTTATGAAAGATTATCAATAAGCTTTTATCATACATGTGTGAGCAAATGTTAGGTAGAGGTGCGAGGTGGGACAATTGTAGCATTGTCACCATTAGCTAGTCAAGTAACTCCTTAATTGACCCCGCACTGTGATGGCCCGTACCTCCTGCGCTCGCACTTTCCTTCTCAGTTACTTCGTTTGATGTTATGACGCCCTTACATCCCCGTTGTGATGTTGATGGGACATCTTAGCAAGTGTCTCGACAACAGAGACGGACTACCCGCCGTCAGTTTAGCTTGAAAAGTTGTTGCGATAACACCGTTGGACCAACACCCTCAGATTCTCATAGATTCAGGGCCTTTTCTACCTATACTCACATACTAATAAGGCTATCAAACCCTCGTGCATACGTGTCTTGGGTTTGGTAACCTCTTTAGGACACTCAGCTCGGCGTGTGCCATGGTCTGAAGCCGTCGCTGCCAGCACCAGTGCGAAGCCCTCCCCGTTTGGAGGCCATCAATCTGGTCCTGGAGAAGCCCTATGTATTGTGGGCCTCGGTCTCATTGGATAGCAACACAACAAGAGGGAAATGCGATCGAGCACCTCAACAAGTACCAGAAGCAGTACACGTCTGAATATGTTTTGCTGTATATTGATCACTGCTGTGAATTCATTCTGAGAGTTTCTCCTCAAATTCATAAAGTTCTTAACTATAAAGCATATGTTGTTTCAGTACATATAGACTGGCAGCCCAGACCACTTTGGGTAGCTAAACTAGGTACCAATATCTGACCATATAATCATGTCAGACTTTCCATCTTGACCATGGGATCATGCGTCTGCCGGGAATCAGAGGGCGGGGGACCCCCCCAGGGGTGGTCAAGCGCGGTCAAAAACGGGTATGGGTAGCCGAAGGAGGTACCACTTGAAAATACCGTCAAAGTACTTGGCACAGTGCACCAACATTGGGTCCATATGTGACAGATTTTTTTTTTTTTGACGGAAAGTGACCGACAGACGGCCAAGACTGAACGCTAAAAATGGGTTTGGGTAGCCGAACTAGGTACCACTTCAAATCAATTTTAAAATGATCCTTGGGGTTTGTACTCTTCAGAAATAACATGGACAGACAAATAAAATGACGGAAAGTGACCGACAGACGAGGTCAAAGGTCTCTGGGGTCAGCGGTCAAGCATGGGTTGGGTAGCTTAGCTATGATAGGCACCACTTCAAATCAATTTCAAAATGTTCCTTAGGGTGTGTACTCTTCAGAAATAACATGGACAGACAAATAAAATGACGGAAAGTGACCGACAGACGAGGTCAAAGGTCTCTGGGGTCAGTGGTCAGCATGGATTAGGTAGATTTAGTCATTACCACTTGATATAAAAGATGATATACACTTATTATAAAAAATGAAGTACTTCCTTAACTGCTTTGTTATTAACTGTTACAAAATATCTAAAATACATTTTAAATCATACATGTTAGTGCAAACAACATATGGCATATATGTACAAGTTTCCAGAGTTTTTGTCTCCACACAGATTCCATACATATTAATTGTCTTCATCAGAATCATCGGACCATTGTTTATCATCTTCTGCATCGTCAAATTCAACTGTATCTGTTTCCTCTGTGGTGTCCCCTTCAATAAATAAAGGGTCAGTAGGCGTTGATGGTCCATCGTACCACTTTGGCACCAAGATTTCATTTTGCATCTTCCAACCATAATCTTCTGGTTTTAAGCCTCTAGCTGGTATTGGTGAATCAGCGTTACACCAAATCATACTTAATAAGTGAGCCCTGTCAACCTTTTGCCGAAGTGTAATTTGACAAGGGGGCAAAAGTGCACAATCGACCTTTTTAACATTTGTCAGCGGATTATCCTGTAATAAATTTAAACGCTGATAAGTGATAAGTAATGAATTGTTGATTCACAAAATTCACAACGATTCTGACAGAATATTTGATTGTACATACCTCATTTATTTTTCCAGTCATCTGCATAATTTTCATATAACGGGCTTCGTTCACATCATTGGTTGCCTTGAAACCATTAAGCCTGTGCATACATATTTGGATGCCGTTGCATAGTCAGGATTATTCGAGAATTGTAAATCTTGAGAAGAAATCTATAAATTCCCCTTGCGAGTCCGATTGCATCAACTCTGATGCCTTTACTTTGCCTTTTCGAAAGAAACATGTGGTATAATCTGTCCCGGTCATATCTCTGATATACATTGTCGTATTAATATATAATTTTGATGGAAATAATCTGCAGTAATATGCGATTCCATTCATATGGATAAGTCTATGTAATTGTTTTAACTAAATAGTTTCAGTTCTATACAATGAGGTTTAGGTCAAAATTCGCTTAGAATTTGAGTGGTTGAAAGGGATCCATTGATGAGTCTGTAAAATCTTCAGATTGGTACACATAAATACATATTAGGCACCGTTGCAGAGCTTAGAGAATAACCATTTGTCTGGTATATAATACATTGCCCAAATGGAAGATCTATGTGTCTGGGATTAAATGTAAGCTAAAAAATTAGAGAATATTTTTTCATTGTTTTTGAAATGACGAGTGCCTGTAAGACACATTTGTATAATTAACGATTTCCTTATATTAATAAGAGTTAGAAATATTCTATATACATCACTGTAAAGAGGACAATCTATCCTTTTAAATGGTATATTACACATTGCATATAACATCAAACACATCTTGTATATGGGGTCCCAAACACTCAAGAAAAAATCATGCTCGGTTGAATGACGCAGAATTCGCCACGAACGAATTTGAAGTGGTGTTTTTCAAACACATTTTTGTAACAAAAAGCTACTCATTACGCAATGCCATCATACATGGTTGGAAAGCTGAGATTGTAAGCTTTCCAATGGTATATGATGTTCTTTCCCGAATTGAGTGAACCTATATCATGAAAATCCAGGCCTCGTCCCATGCACTAACACCCCTCCTCCTTGATCTCAAAATCTCAATGAATTTATTTTACAAATCTCAATGCAAAAGCCCTTTTCTCAAATCGCAATCAATTGATTTCAATGAATTGAAAGGTTAAATCTCAATTCTCAATGATAGAATACGAGTAAATACAAAATACGTATTCAGTTTTCCATTGAGAACGTTATGACAATAACAATAACTGTTTAAATTACTCTTTTTGCGCAAGATAAACAGTTTATATATCAATAAATTAAACACGTTTGTTTATAAATTAATTGTTTAAACTAAATTCTACTTTGTATAATATTTTTATAAATATATATATTTACAATTAACCAGCATAGCGCTCGATTAGAATAATGTAAATCCAATAACTTCATTGCTTTGGCGCTAAGGAATACAAATGAAGCAAATAAAATTGATTAACGCAGGTGTAAACTATTATTAATACACGACAGTCTACAACACAGAGAAAACTAAACATAGATAGTAATGGATA
>CM032666.1:49769193-49782069 GCA_019095985.1 Streblospio benedicti | reverse complement strand
ATGAAAAACAGAACATTAACACATTTCCATTGGAAGAGTCACTGAGTGTCATAGAAGTACTTTATTAATTACAGGTGTTTTTACAATGGAATCTACACAACATAAAATTTGTGTGGATATTGTACCCCTGACGCCAGGATTTCTTCATTTGCCAGTTGTGCGTCTCAGTGCATATCAGATTAAACTACACATTGTTGAGGAAAAGGGTACTCATAACTAACATCTATGTTTTAAGTTACACAAAAAATGCATATGAAATAGTTATTTTCGATATTATTTATTTGAAATATATTTGAGTTTAATAAAACAATGATTCAATTGGCATTATGTTTCTAGATACCGGCAGAGTATCCCCTGCAACTGTGACACCGCTTCACTCTAGTCAAGTTTTTAATGCAACCCTTGGTCTACAAGTACGAGTAAATCCAGCAGTTGTAACATCTGACACGGCCGTCAGTGTTGAGCAAGAAAGGGGGGAATAAGTTGATCAGTAAAAACTGCTTAAAAGCATTCATGAGATTCTTGTACAAGGTTAGACTGATAACTGCGTATTCAGGAATTTTTTTCTTTTATTATTTAATATAATGATGAAAAACTCAACTCTTTTGGATTATATTCAGGATATATTCCTAAATGAATTGTTTTGTAATAGGTAAAAATTTTGATTAGTTTTTGTATGCATGATAGGCATCTTTCAATTTTAGTTGTCAGATATGCTTTCTATAATAATTGTATATATTAAATTCTACTCTCACTGTTCTGCCAAGCATTTGTATATATTAAACATTATTTGTGTACATGTTGCATTAAACTGTGATAAATTTGTAATGTATTATACTTGTAATGTTTTATACTTTTTAGTATGTGCAAAATCTCTGTTCAATACATTGTATATTTAAATGCTGTACCAAATGAAATATTGCTAATTTAAGTACAATGATGCAGCCAGGCCTTCTTGTGTGAAAAACAGAAATGGACCCAGTGAAAAACAGAAACATTTCGGGTGCTTTGTGACAAACTTTGTGACAAACTTTTAGGGTGCATTATGACAAAGATTTCGGTTGCAATTTGATTTGACGAATTGCAATGTGAGTGTCTGTAAGCTCTCAGGGAGCATCTATGTACTGTCCTTGCTATCCGTTGAAAGCTACATATTTTAACAGTATCTAATTGCTGTATAGAAAGTAAAGAATCCCACTTTACACACATATTACAAATTAATGTAATATGCGACAATGTCAAATGTATGGGCCGCAGGATGTTGGCATAACAAATTATTTGTAGACACACACTACAAAATATTGGAAGAAAATAAAAGCTATTTTATGATTATGTCTTAATAGAGAAGGGATTGCTTAATTGCATAACCTCCATCCCCATACATGTTATGCAATTAAGCAATATGTGCAATTATCAGTACATTTTAAAAGATATTAATGAAGAAGTGGTTTTACAGTCTATGCAATTATCAGATATGCTATTAAGTGATATCCTCTGTATTACATACAAATGAAAAAACAACATTCATACGATGACAAGTCAAGATAAACATTAACATGAGTAGGATTCTTCAATTCTCATTTGCGCGGGACATGTTGCGCAGTATAGTAGAATTAATCGGAATCCATACCAAATAGTCCATTGACTACTTCCGGTCGCTCGCGTCATTGTAACCTAACACGACTTTAAATATTCTAAGGTAATTTTCAGCTATCACTTATCCTATGTCATTCATGTAAAGTATTTTCTTAATAGAATTTTGAGTGAGTATTATGAATCTGTAATCGGATTTTAGTTAGCATTGAAATTGACGAAGATATGGGCAGAATACCAGTCTTCATGAAAAAAATGAAGACGACCTGTGTAGGTTGTGAATGATACAAACGTTTGAACTTCACTATTATGAAGAATGCATGCCTCAAATAGCATTCCTAAAAGTATTTTGAATGAGGATTATGAATATGTAATTGAATTTTAGTTAGCATAAAAATTGGCGAAGTTATGAGCAAAAGCCGGTCAAATTTGCAGACAGCCAGTCATCATCATCATCATCATCATCATCATCATCATCATCATCATCATCATCATCATCATCATCATCATCATCATCATCATCATCATCATCATCATCATCATCATCATCATCATCATCATCATCATCATCCTCGTTTATTTGGGCAGGCCTGAATTAATCCTCTGCAGAGGGTGCGACCTGGCTGCCTAGTTGTGACCGTAGAAGTCCCCTCCATGCTTGACGGTCCTTGGTGTCCATTCCTTCCATGCCAAGTGATACTCTGTTGCGTTTCACCAGCTCATCCCAGGTCAGCTTTGGTCTGCCTGGAGCTTTCTGTCTCATGATTTTATGCTCCCTCACTCTGGCTATCCAGCCGGTGCTTCGCTCGACATGGCCTAGCCATCTCATCCTGTTCGCACGAAGCACAACTTCAATGTCCTTTATGCCAAGCTTTTCTAGGAGGCAGTCAGAGCTCACGTCATCCTGGGGCCTTACACGACAGATCCATCGGATCATGGCTCGATCATTTCTTCTCAAACGGTTCAGGGTCTTGGAGGAGGCAGCCCAGGTTTCGTAACCATGTAGCATCACACTACGTACACTAGTGGAGTACACTCTACCTCTGGATACCAGCGGGAGATGCTTGTTTGTGAGTATCGGGAGGAGCTCACGGAACTTCCCCCATGCGGTCCTGCATCTCACGGTAGCGGCTAGCTCACAGTCACCACCGCTGGATAGCATGTCACCCAAGTAGCAGAACTCGGACACAACTTCCAGCTTATGCTCACCTACTGTGACCTCCGTGACTGGCCTGCCATCAACAGGTCTGGTAGCACCTGCACACCTCGGACATACGTAACTTGGGTCATTTCTCAGAGGGCCTTTGATGCCACTGCATTTCTTGTGGACCCAACAGGCACATTTTCCACAGTAGATGGAGTTACTACCTGTACCCGCAAGACAGACAGCACAGGGATGTTTCCCAGTCTTCTGCAGTGGTCCTCAGTAGCTCAGTGGTGAGAGCGTACGACTTGAAAACAGGATTTGTCTGCGTCGCAAGTTCGCGGCCCGGTCATGGCAGACACAGTGTCGCCAAAACCGATAAGTCGTGCATCTGCCACTGAGTTGCTGATTTCCACACAGCACGTCGCCACCGTACAGTGTTACTACTAGACGGTAGCGACGCCAAGCGGAGGTTCGGATGCCTCGTTAAAAGGCGTGTCCCGTGTAGAGGAGAGCCACACCTCTGCACGTAAAAGAACTCCCCTAGTTTGAAAACTATAGCTAGTGTGATCCCCCCACTCCTGAGGCTCAGTTGGCTACCTAGCCTGCCTCTGGAGGTTCATGTACCAACACCACGTGGCCTCATCGGCGTGATGTCCCACCAGGGAATTAGCCGATTAAGTATCAGAATCAGAATCAGAGTCTGTCAAGCTGTAACCCAGAGATCATACACTTGGTTTTTCCCATGTTCACACGGAGTCCCTTCTCCTCCATACCCTCCTTCCAGACCTGCGCCTTATCCAGTAACTCTTGTTTTGTGTTTGCAATAATGAGTAGATCATCAGCGTACAGCAGTTCCCAGGGGCATCCAGTGCGGAACTGAAGGGAGGGAGCCTCTAGTACTATAATGAAGCACCCCAGCATTGTGCTAAAGAACTAAGTGATGTGCCACTAGTTTTACTGGGTGTAATGAAGAGCAGTGGGCTTAGGACTGAGCCCTGGTGCACACCGACCTCCACACTAAACTCTTCACTGTACTCATCTCCAACACGTACCCGACTCCGTACATTATTGTACATTGACTGCACCAACACTACCAGCCACTCCTCGACACGTGGCTTGCGCAAGGCCCACCAGATGACCTGCCTTGGGACACGGTCAAAAGCCTTTTCGAGGTCTACAAAGGCTAGGTACAGTGGCTTGTTTGCTGCCAGGTACTTTTCCTGCATCTGTCGCACTATGAAGATGGCATCAGTCGTCCCTCTTCCTGGCATGAAGCCGAACTGCATGTCATTGATCTGCGCCTTCTTCCTAATCAATTGCTCCACAACTCTCTCCAGTATTTTCAACACTTGGTCTATTAGCTTGAGACCCCTGTAGTTTCCCCTCTCGAGTGCGTCACCTTTGCCTTTGTAGTTTGTACAGGCTAACTATGTAACTTTCCTCCCATTCAGATGGTATGTGACCCTCCCGGATGATGGCCTCTATCAGGTCACGAATCAGCCTGATTTCTGTATTGCCGCAAGGCTTCAGCATCTCAGCAACGATGCCAGAAGGACCAGCTGCCTTGCCCAAACTCATCTTCCGGACTGCCTCAGAGATCATCTTGTGCGTGATCCGCTCGCTGGGGCCCTCCACCGGAGGTTCAGTCGAGAGGTCCTCCGGCCTCCAGGGAAACTCAATGTTAAGCAGTCGTTGATAGTGCTGCTTCCATGCTAACTTCTTCGCATCCTCATCCAGTGAGAGTGCACCGTCGTCATTTTTTACAGGTTTCTCCCCAACAACTCCTTGGTTCTCCCGGCGCATCTGTTTGGCTAGCCAGTAGATATCACCAGTCTTGGGATCAATACCTTCCACTGCCACTTTCTGCGCTTCCTGCCTGGCTTGATACACAGCACGGTTCGCCTCACGCTTCGCTGCATTGTATGCCTCACGGCTGCCACCTGCCTTCCACGCTTTGTAGTATGATCTCTTTTCCCGGATAGCACCCTCTATCAGATCGTTCCACCACCAGGTCTCCTTTCTCCATTGGTGTTTTTTTTCGACACTCCACAGACCTGCTCCGCAGCATGTTTCAGGCTGTCTTTCAGGGTTGACCACTGCTCTTCCACCGAGGTTACAACTACGCCCCGCACTTTTGCTTCAAAGGCTTCGGCTAGCTCTGCCTGCTTGGCTGGCTCTCTCAGCTTCCACAAAAGCTACCACAAAAGCATAAATGGACGGTCCTAAAATGTACATTAATACAATCCTTACTTTGAAGGATATTCAATACGCAACAACTAGTACAAAGTACACAACCTATGTAAAGTAGGTCCAGGATGGACTAAAATCACAATATGAAAGTCACGAAGTAATTCATAGATGAAAATCACAACATTTTTGTTAATAGCCATGAAATGAATAAGAAAGTGGCCATCCCTGCAGATGACATGCTTCAGACTTCTGCTCATTGACCGTCGTACATCATCAACACATGTATACATTTACCAGCAAGTACAGACACATCCAGGAACCCCCATCTTCACTTGTACATCTTCCTGGATGTAACAATCCAGACACAGAGACTGCCGACTGCAATTCTGTGGACACCTTCCGTGCTAGCCTACATGCCTTGCACAGGAGCGACTAGTAGCGCTGCACATTCCAATCCATCTGCCCATATTCTCATAAATCCGTGCACATTACAGTATTTACAAATACAGATTAGTAGATATTCAGTGTGCGTTCATTTATGTACTTACTTATATTTTTTTCAGTTACACATTATTCTTGATACTTAATTACCATTTAATCTGTGTTAAGAAAATGTGGTTGGCACAGACATCAGAAGATTACCTATGTTACGTTTGAAGCAGTCCCTATAGAACAGATCCTTTCTAGCAACGTAAGATAATCTTTGGTCAACGCAAGATAATTTTTGGTGGTCATGTCGTGATTCCTTAACCCAGTAAGCATGACCCGCGTCTTGGTTGGGAGCCTCAGAATGTATGCCCCGCTCTAGGTATACCTATCTCTGGTTCATCGGACCTTCTAGATGACCAATTATATCACTGGGATACAAAGGTGCAAGATTACAGTGGTTCCACATATAAAAGTTCATCGCTTCGTTGGTTGCGGTACGAACCGTGTGTGCAATTTTTTTTTCTTTTCTTTTTTTTAGATCTAGACAACATATTCTGAAAATATTGGAAAAAAGAAAATAGGAATGGGCATAGGCAAAAAACAGGATATACCTAATATATTATATAATTAATCTTCTCGTCCATTTTCTCAAGTATTCTTATTTTTCATTTGGGTGTAATCATGAGCTAAACAGCGGTTGGGTCTGTTCTGTTTATAAACTAAGGATTTGAAATGTCGCACATGTTTCTGATAATGAATGTGTTGTGTGATAAAAAAGATTTATATTTATTCATTTACATATTTGCACATGCAGTAGGCTAGATTTAGGAAGACACTTACTGCTGAGATCGGATGGGATTCCCCGTGATTCAGGTGCCTCATTGTGGTAGTGTCAGATATACATATATAGACAAAACCGGGTGAGTTGTGAACATGACTTTTTTTAAACAATAAAATAAAATATGTGGGTTCTTGTGGCGTATCACGAAGCCACAAGAACGAATCCTGTTATTTTCTAAATCGTGTTTATATACATGTACATTATGTGTACATTATGTGTACATTATGTCACAAGGTGTTCCGGTTTTGTATCCATCATTATTTTAGAAAAAAAATAAAGTTATTTTCCTATCAAAATACAAGCAATATAGAATGATAAAGACCTAAATTGAAGCTCAATCAGCTGTGTGGTGCAGCACTAACGTACAATGTAATAGCGTTGTGTCGCTAAACCATTTATTCTATTTACCTATTATTTACCTTCAGTTTCATTTGAGTTTTAGTGGTTCTAATTTTCAAAGGGTCGGTCAATAGGAAGGATAGTGTTTGGGTGTTAATAATTCCTATTGATTGAAGCATTTGTTGCGTCTTGGGATTACCAAATCTATGACTATAAGGGTAATGGTCTGTATTAGTGTGGAGATAACACTAGCATGCACGTGTGGTGTCTAAGCCTGCTCGAGTGAGCGTTAGCGAACGAGAGCAGGCTATGACGTGCATAGCTAGTGATATCTCCACACTAAAATAGACCACTGCCTTTTTATCTCCCCAGTCTAACCGAATTATTTAACTTGATGGTGTTTAGCGTTCACAAAGTAGGGAGATAACCTGATCTCCTACGGCTCTTAACCAATCAGAATCGAGATTGAACGGCAAACTGGGGAGAATATGTCGTCCTGTCCATATTTACACATTTTAGTTGGTAAACGAAAAGAAAAACACCACTCTATTTGATAGATACATGTATATAACTATCTGGGCCTAAGATGTAGAATCATGGATTTAGTTATACGCAAATTGTTGAAGAAATTGTTAAAACCACATGTTTAATATAACGCATTTTATTTTAATTGTTAAGACGTGATAACACACGCCATAATATTACCTACAATTTCAACTTGCCACAGGCAATACATATCTATTATACGTTTACTGTATAAGGTTTAATTCGTGTTAAGTTTGACTGTTTACATGTCAATAGAGCATTATACCAATTTACATTTTTCCAACCATAGAAAAAGTGTCACATGACACGAGTCAAACATGGTACGAATACATACACTTTACATAATGGTCCTGTGTACATTATGTCACAAGGTCTTCACAAATTATCGTTAAGCTATTTGGTTACTTGTAGCAAACTTTTCCAGAACCATGAATATTTAAAAATATTCATAAACCTAATTAATGGTGTTGGTTGACAACATCAATGATACTGTCATATACACTTTGAATATGAATACCATTCATGCCATTGTTCTCATGATGTTGTTTTAACATAAATATGCTGAGAAACAACAAATTTAGTCCTTCAGTTAAGTTGTTTGAAGCAATGTAATGTTAGAAAATGGTCACAGATATAGGTCTGTGTATCATAATGATTAAACCTATACACTATATAGTATTCATTTTTCCCCAGAAAATTGAAATATAGTCATAAATACTTTACAACTCATATATCAACACAACACAACTAGCAAACTCAACAAATTAAAGATGAAGGCACAGCCCTCTGAATGTAAACTCTAAGCAAGCAACAATATGTACACATACACACATATGCACAAAATCATATAGGATCATCAACAAACTGAAAAGCAGAGAAATTAGTGTAAACCATAAAAACTAAAGTACATACAGATATATCATTTATAACGATTGACTGTAAACTAATTCCACTGATTTTTTTTCTAAAGAAAAAGCTCTACATTACAATGTACTATACTTTGAGTTTCCTAGAGAGAAACATCTGTATGTAGTTTAGATGAAATTGGTACACTAGCTTCTTTGAGTCTTCAGTTTTCTTGATGATACCCTGTTTGTAATACTGTCGGATTGACCTGCTCAATTTATCATAGTTCATACTAGGAAGCCCTTTCCTTTGGCCCCACAAAATCGCCACTTGTTCAGAATTTGTAATTTTGAAGATTCCTGAAATAATAAGTGAACCAAATTAATACATCTGATATGGTGTAGCACTTATATTCTTGGTATTAGGGTTTACTATTTTGAACCAAAATGAGTTTAATACTTCATCTGCACAAGATCATCATATATATTCATCACTGGTTTTGGATACTTTGAACATCAACGTTTTTCAAATTAAACTATATGTAAGAATTGTAACATTATTGTATACTAGCAACTAACCTTGTTGCATATTTAGCCACACGATGCAATCATGCTTTTGTTCTGTGAGAATCTCCAGGAGGAACTCCCAAAGTTTGATTCTACCGGATCTATTATACCCGGTGGTAGTTCTACTTGGAGATGCCGGTGTTGGGGATTCCGCGAATTGAGAAGATGCGTTTGGCATCATTGCTTGGGGGAAATTGCCTAGGGAATTGGCATGGTTGATAGCATCTGAAGAAGACATTGTTTCATATGTACAGATGTATTTAATGTTATGGCATGCATTCTAAATAACTGATGATTCGTTTGTTGACGAAAATATACCTACTAGAAAAAGGATGTTCGGTGTCATTCTGATCACTATCCCCATCTGCAGAACTGATGGGAGAAAAGCTTCCACTGCTGCCCCCTTGACCAGTTGTATTCGAAGCTTGAGAAAGCTGCCTATGAAATCCAGGCTGACTTCTATTTGACGAAACACCACCACTAGTCATGCCAGCTAGTGGATGAATCATGAGCAGTCCATCTTTGTTGTTTGAAGAAACAGGAGTGGTTGGCATTACATGAGGCTTTGGAATTGGAGTTTCATAGTCCTTACTGACCCCAGGGCCCATTGGCATTGAAAAACTCCTGTGTAATAGCAGTCTATGAATAAGTGCACTTGACGAAGACGGTGCAGGAATGTCTTTACATCTAAGATGGTCTGAACATTGTTCATGAGTTGGAGAAGATGATGTAGAAGGCACTTGTTGGGTGTCGTGTAGAGGGGACGGAGATTTCTGCTTGGGTGAGGGGGATCTTGCTAAAGGACTTCTTTCTCTGAACAGATTTGAGCTGTATTTCTGGGGACTCCTTGACATTCTTGGCGACCGTGGGGATGGCGTTCTAAACACTGGCGTTGGGATTTGCAGTAGAGATTTATTTGTGTAAGTTTCGTCTTTTTCTTGCTTGACCTGAACTGGAATAGTAGAGTTTATATGGCTACTTTGACTTGCAGATAACACTGGAGACCCGCAGGGTGCCACAATTATGGGTTGGGGTTCATCTGCACATTCATTGGTTTTGAGTGGACTTCTGTCGTGAAATGGTGCCTTGTGTGGTGAAAAAAGAGGTGTAAGTGGTGAGCCAGGTACTGATCCGGGAGAATTTATCATGTTGGAAAAGAAAGAATGTGGTATTTTTGTCATTTTACTTAACAATATTTGTCTGCTTAATGCTGCTGCATCTTGGTATCCTCTACTGTATGCATTAGCAATAACGGGAGCACTCTTCACTGTTTTTGTATCATATAAATCTTCAAATGGAGTTGGTGTGTGTTGCGATAGTGGATCATTATGTTCATTTGTACGTGGTCTAATAGTGAGACGAAGTTTACGTTTTTCTTTCTCGTCATATTTCCTTCTCTCTATGAGGTTTTTGTAACCTCTGTCAGGAGACAAACTGTTGGTTTCATATTGCGAATGAGAACAAAATTTTGACTTGGTACTCAAATCAAGGCCTGAATCACGATCGACATCCACAGATGTTTTATTCAATGACAGGTCCAATGGTTGTGAAGTAGCATGATCTTCGTCTTCAGAAATCACAGATTTGTTACAGACTTTGTGTTCAAACCGAACACTATCCTGAGCATTTGAATTTAAATATTCGTTGGGTGTTTCATCCATGTGTCCGTTCAAGTCCAGAGAATTACTCCCTGATATGCTGCCAGCAGTATATCTACATGTACTTATATGTGTCTGTAATTCTATGGAATCATCACGGGACCAATTTCTTGGCATTGCTTCACGCTTACTATGGCCATTGTCCATAGGTTTAATCATGTTGTTGTTTCTCTCTTTTAAATGCGATGGACTATCATGTTCCTTCTTTGTAACAGATAGTATCTCCATAGGTTGTTCCTCGTGATCATTCTTTAAACTTTGTGGAGAATCTTGTCTAGTGGAACTGACTTCGGTTCTGGGACAATTTTCTGCAGAAAACAAAATGTATATATACATTGGTATCAGCTTTACCGGTGTTAACATAAATCTTATCCATGAGTGCATACAAACAGCAACCTACCATCTTTTAAGGTAGATAGAGCTTCTGACATGAATTCTCTGAAGTCTGGAATCCTGTGCCTTATCTGGTCTTTACTCAATATGCACAGTAGCGCACCGTCCACCGTGAAGGTTGATAGATGCTTCCGATAGTACTCGTGCACCATACAGCCGAGCCACTGCTGAACTTGGTGACAACTCCACAAACTGGGATCTGAAAACAAAATGGAAATTGTACAGTGAATATGATATAAAAAGTGTTTTTTTTTCAAGCCATTGATGACTATTATAGAGAACGGTGTGAGGTCCGTTTTTGCGTTTTAGTGCATATATGACTAGAATGCTGTCAAACACGTATTAAATTGCCCAGTCAATATACGACGTCCATAACTTTCATAGTTTGTAGACAATTTATTGTAATTTGGTATTTCTAATTATCGCAGAATATATTTCATATAGTTTTTTTTAAATATATATGTATATATAATTATGTTTTCATAAACAGTGAAGGAATAATAACATCTACGAATCACGTTACTCCATAATAAGTCTATAGTAGCATAAGGTTAACGCCAATTAAAAGCTTAATTGTACCACCATGGCAATCATAGCTAGCTGAAAACTGGTAAAGTGGGTTGAATGGAAGTCCAATGTAGGACAACTCTATAAATTATTCGTTCGCGTCGTGAACTTCATACAAGGGTGTTCCTGATAGTGTCATTGCCCCTGAGAACGTGCAAGTTAAAACGCAGGCTAAAGGAAGGGCAAGTTGCTATAATATGCACGATTCATATGATATACATATACCATTTTTGCTAATTTGAACCACTGCCAGAACAGATATGAAGAACTGCTCGAAATCAGTCCATGTATTTGTATTTCCTGTTTGTGCGCTTGGAACATAGTCCACTGTATTCAGTTATATGTGTTTTAGGTAACTGTTATGGTATTGATGGAGAAAGTATGATTTTGCGATGGAATTATGCACCGTAATAATATGCCTGAAAATATCGATTTGTACAGTGAAAAAGCATATATATGCAAGCATTTAGAGTTTCTGATTTTAATCAGTTAGTTTGCACCGTTGTTATGTTCATGATGGTGTTGTTTCGTATATTGTAAGGGGCATTTTCCTTGGCCTCACCATCCAACGCACCAATGTTGGCTTTCGAGCTCTCACAACGGGGCACTTTTCATGCAGAATGAATAGAAACACGTGCCTAAGTGTAAGCACGTGATGTTTTTTGTTACCACATGAATCAGATTTTAGTTACAGTTTGTAACTTACATTCGAATCTGCCTGATTCTGGTTATCATAAAATCGCCGATAGATTTAATTGTAAACATGTAAATGTGTAAATGGTGCTCTTGATATTTTGCCCCCCCCCCCCACCCACTAGCCCCATGTCTATGACCATGTCTATGGTGATATATAGGCAGTCCCGAATATTAAAACTGAATCACTCGTGCTAGTGCAGTCAGAGAGTGCCGAATATTGAAGTCAAATAACTCATAATGGTGTAGATAGCCGACTACCCACTGTCACGTCAGCACCCTGACTCGTCGCAGAAGAGCTTTTTAAGGTAGAATCCTCATGTATTTCTCAAATCCTACCGCTCAGTCAAAATTTGAGAATGAACATTAGTGGCTGTCGAATATGAATATAGTGTATAGGTCCGTGTAGTTATTAATAGCTTGTAATTTTTTATACTGCAAGCTTCATATGTAGAGTATTATAGTATGTAAAATATCGTGTTATTAAGATGTCCAGATATTACGCGTATTGGCATGAAAAACACGATGGAAAAGTAACCACGTGTTAGGGACGGTGCAATATTTAACCGGCGGGGGGACCGGTGCATATAGAAAAACTTGTCTGAAAAAAGGTCTTGTCCCCTGCTGATGTGATGAAAAAAAAACCTGATGTCACATGACCTCTATTCATAAAAAAAGTCCGCGTCCCCTCCCATGACTATTCGCGTGATTAATTTGTACCGATTCGCTCATGTTGAGATGGGATTTCAGCAGCTGAAAAAAAGTACATGTCCCATGCCCAACGAGAATGAAAATCATCCGGTCCCCCTACTTTGCACCTTGAAAAAAGTACCTGTCCCCCTACCAATTGCACCGGTCCCCCTTCCTGGTAAATATTGCACCGTCCCTTAACGAAATAAGCACTGCATTTACTCATAAACGACTTGTAAATCACACCACGTAATCGTTGAAAGCCATCTGTGCATCCCTCACGAATATACCCTGAGTATGTTTTCGCCACCATTTTCAATATTTTAATACGGATGTAGACTTCCGGGAAAGTGTCAGCGAAGCCCTGCTTACGCTGGC
>CM032666.1:49649779-49769093 GCA_019095985.1 Streblospio benedicti | reverse complement strand
TGACACCGTACTCACTCTTCAAGCTCTTTACTAAACAAACTTATCTTTAAATACATATCACTGGTCTACATTGAACGGCTCAGTTACCACCAACTCAAATCTCAAATGGGTTCCTCTGTATCAGCAAAATCATCGTGCCAAATGAACTCCAATGTAGGACACACTGAGCCAATGACCCTCGTGAACCGCACTGGTATTTTCGTGCCAAATTATTTCCTGCGTTGACAACTGCATCCGGTTTGGGCGTTGTTTGTTCGTGGGCTTTGGCAACCTCACGTTTGTGTTTGAAAAACTGCTAACTGTGGTCTGGATTCATGGGATTGGGCGGCCCAGCTAACGTCACACACTGACGTGGTGCGGTGCTGTTTACTTTTTCTAAGGCATGTTTTTGGTTATATTTTGCTTGCGCGCTGATAGCTGTGAGGTTATTTTTTGCGTTGGAATATTTCCTGTATGAATCACGCGTTTGGTGGCCTGGGGCAAGGCGTTTTGGTGCTACCTTCTTTTTATTTAGTTGCATGTACTAGTTTCGTGTGTGGATGTGTGCAATAATATTAATGCTTTGTTTTAGTGCATGCTATTCTGTTATTTAGCTGGTTTAACATCCGTTTACCGTTCAAATATGGACGTACTAATGCTCATTATTTCATAACTGTTATAATGAAGCATATGCTTGATCATTAAATGTAATGAATGTGGTATTTCTAAATCAGCTTTATGCTGGAAAACGTTTGAACAACATCCACATATTTTGCCAAACCACTCCAGATAAGCAAACAATAATTCAAGGAAATACCACTGCATAGCTGGCGTGACTCATTATCAGTGATCTACCAACAACACACCAAAAAGTGGATAGCATTAACCCGGTACATTATCTGATATAATTCGGCGTAACTATATATGTACCACAGCAAGTTTTTATTCATAAAATACGTTTTGGACACTAACTCGAACATTAAATATATGAGGAGTTTGGGTGCATACAAAGTTATGAAACTGACGTAGAGCCCCACTGCATTCCAACGATATATCTGAATTGCATTTTAACTAATATATCTCTAATTGAAAGACCAACCTTGGTTTTTAACCATTCATAATCAACATAGCGGCAAAACTGTTTAAAGTTCATCAATGTGGAGACACACCAAGTACATTAGTCACCTTGCTGATAACTGACTGCGGGTTTATAATAGACAAGAGAAATGACCACCTATAATAGCATAAGTAGAAATGACACCAACCTCTCTGTAATCCTAGCGGTGGCTGAGTCAGCGTTTGACACGAACTGGTTTCGCCGTTTGGGGCCTTGGTCACGACGCTCACCGTGGAGCTGGCAGTAGCAGACGAGAATGAAACATCTGGACTGAGAAGAGGGAGTCTTGACGGCTGCGGTTCCCTGACCACTTCCTCCACGCCAAGGCCTACCTTCCCAGGTGCGATGGCAGCTGACAGAGGATGGTCAACCATCCTGTGTTCATCTGACACCCCTGCCTGCATCGATGAGCATGCAGTATCACTTTCGGTTGATTCTTGTTCCACCACGTTGTTGTCGCATTGAACCTCCGCACAGCAATCGCGTACAGCTGCTGCTGACGACGCAGGCGTCTCCTGCAAGTCACCGTAACCCTTGGACCCCCTTTTCTCCCGCAGATTCTCATCCAGGGACGACAATGTTTTATCGATAAGAAGCGCTCCAGAGTTCGACGTTGTTGCGTCGGCTTTAACTATCAATTGTTTGTTGTTGTTCGTGTACAATCCAGTACTCGTGCTATTGTTGTTAGTCCCGGACTCTGCACTACAAGCGCCTGTGGCGTATGGCGCTGCACTAGCCCGTTTCCGGTTTGTTCCCCACGTGGTGTGTTTCACGCTTTGTTTCCCGCTGCCATACTGGTGCTGTTGCAATCTCGTCTGCTGCCGCAACTGTCGCAAACGGACGTAACTCATCAGCGACTTCTTATCGTACTTCCTCTGTATCCTTTTTGACAGTTTGCTCACCTTTTTATCCCCTTTCACTCTGCGACGATCATACTCACTAGTTCTACTATTAACCGAGTTCGTTATTCCCATTGTAATGCTAGCAGGTACAAAATTACAGTCAACGATATCCATTTTTCTGCCAGCGACGTGGTTTAGTTTCGTACGCATGCCATCTTGTTGAAGGCCGCTAGCCAAACACTGGACAGAAGACAGTGGACGCGGTGCCGGCCGTGTCTCTTCTCTTCTCAGCTGGCCCGAGCTGTCACTCGCGGACGCGTCGTTATGACCAGCAGACGACTTTGCTCGCACATCTTGTCTGCGCTTTGCACCTTTGTGCTCGCTGCCGCCGCCGCCGCCGCCGCCGCCGCCCGTGGCCACAGCCGCTTGCGTCACATCATTTGAGCTACATCCGCCACCGCAGCTATGGCTTAGTGAGAGCGCTGCCGACGCTTGAATCTCTGGGCTTGACTCCTGCATTAAGGAAGAGAAGATATGTTTTTGCATTAAATCATTCTTCATTTTAGCTTCGCTTATTCGTCTGATTCTTAGTACTGTTCGAGGAAATGCGTTTTGAAAGAAGATTTACCTCGTTTGACGCAATGTTCCAAGTATTGTGTAAACGGAGATAGCCGCCGACTTAATTAGGTATGGAAGAATTTGATTGTGTGGGTGTAAGCCCTCTATTAGAAATAAAATAGTATTCATGTATTGCATTTTACTGCAAAAAGAGCGCGCTTCATACGCGTCATATAGATACAGAAATTATTAAGTCAGAAAACATGTGCACAGTACACGAAAAACAAAGATCATAATTATTGTTAGAATTCATACAAGTACATAGGGAAATGCCTGTTTAGAAATTGCAGAAGAATATCCATAGAGATGGACTCGATATAGACAAGGGGTCTCTTTATGGATGTACATAGTGGTGTCTTTGTGGGAGCTTGCAATGGGGCCCTTAGTAATTTACTTACTATTGATATGTTCTCTCTATATATAGAGGTGGTCTTAATTGAAGGGTCTACTGTACATAGATATTAATTGTATATATGTTCAAAAGAACTTGCATAACATTAAGTGTAGGCTACGATGTAACATGCCGCATGGGGTCCTAGTGACTTATAACCGACCACATAGTGTGCAGTTTAAGCAATAGTATTTTGGACTCCTGTTTAGACCTATTTAAACTTCAATGGTGTATATCAAAATCACAAAATGTGAGTAGTCCATGAACATAGTTACCGGTTGCCATGGATATAGAGTATTTAAAAGCAAGCAATAAATTATCCTTTTGATTAATATTATTAATTAACCTGTACAAATGCAAACCTAATAAGGTTGTACAAATGCAAATAATACCATTATACAAATGTACCAATGTAGACCCGCAATGATTAGAAAACAAGTGTATGTTAGGAGCTATGATTTGCAATAAACAAAATAACATTGACAGAACAAATGTGTTGGGTAGGTGATGACGTCACGCGAGCATATAACAGCCTGAAAGACGTCATGTGAAATAACATATCAGCTTAATTATCTGGCTGTTTTTCCGTGAACATTGTAAGTGGAGAGGAAAATAGTGTCGACGTTGAAGAAAGTAGGAAATGTATCCACACCCAAAGCGTGTGTCATTCAACTATTTTAGGATGACACAACACGAATATCTTAATTGTTAGAGCACTAATGACTTTTGGTGATGTGAGTTATTATCAATATACACTTTGGTGGTTTTAGATGCAAATCACATCGACTAGTTGTTGACCAGTGTCACTTTGACCGATACATGTATACATGCATATGCTAGTTTGTTTGCTTTGCAATTATATCACGAATTTAATTACATTGAAAACAACATGTTGGTATTGGTAAACGATCCAACGCATAGGCCTGCAAACCGTCTGAAAACGTTTCGTTTCTTGCAACAAACTTATTATCACGGACTATAATCTTATAAAAAGAGGTACTTGTACAGTCTGATGGCTAAACACAGATGCTTCTATATGTTTACGTAGAATTTCGTTTGGCTGTTGGAAATTTATGTGTGCTGCGCGTGCCTGTAGGCATACTTCCGGCTATTGTGAAGAGACGGCACTAATCACAGGCGTAGGACTTGTTAGCAGGCGGATATACGATCGTTCGTTTCCTGTGTTTTCTCTCGTTTGGTGAATGGGTGGAAGTATTAGGGAGCATTCTTTCATTTTCTCCTCTCCCTTTATTTATAACTATCGTTAGCAATTTAGTGCCAACGGGTTGCATTATAGTACTGTTAAAATTACGCATCCGTTTTGGCACATATAAGCACTGATTAATATATACATGTTAATCTCAGTAGGAAATAATTTGAACAGATGCGGATATGAAGTTGTTGTTTTTATTTAGTTATCATAATGCACTTGCTCGCATATAATTATGCATCCACATATCATGTACATGTATATGAAGCTCATAATTAGCCAATATAATTAAATTATACGTATACTATATATATACAACCGGTAATATTACCTATTGTGCGTGTAAATAGCATTTGTCTCATACCGTATGCAATTAAGATCTATACCCACCTTCATTTTCATCAGGTTTGAGATATTCCATGTGTTTATCATGCATTCCTTGTTAATGTTTCAAGAATCTATCCAAACGCAGCAACACGTCTTTTATCAGTACAGTAAATGAACACTATCCAGACGGTTACTCACATCTATTCTTTAGACAAGCTGAGTCACCTATGATAGTATAAATCATCGACACTATATTAGTAGGGTCCAAACGACACGAACAGAAGTGATAACAGGTCACTTTAGCAACACAACATCCTGAAGTAGGATTGATATGCGTGTAAACTAAATAGTCTAACCCGTTACTTTCCACCGCCAAGATTCATGAATTAGACTATAGTTAGCATGTGTGGGACATTTGAAGGACACATATATGGTTTCCATATAAGGACGTTTCAGCAAAGTGACTACATGTTATAAAGAAACTATTGACATTGCCATTTACAACATCCGGGTGGGGAAAACGTCGAGTTGTTTGCCAATGAACTTTCCGCACAGAAACCTTAACTAGTTGTAGCCGACTTCTGCTATTCAGAGCGTGAACTAGCTGTTAGAAATGCTTGCTGTTGTTTTTATATAATAAATATGCATATTTATGGTTATAGTTCATGGAAATACGGTGGAAGAGACACGTTTTATCAGCACATAAAATTTCACAATAAACACAGATGATATGGTTATAAGAGCGGGAGTGAGATCAGCAAACCTCTCGCTTGTTAATGTGGAGATTGACAGAAAGATTGAGCAAAGCGAACGAGTTCTGTAAAAATCCACACAATGTAGAGTCTCTTATCTCTTTGCCGAGTACCCCACTCGTATAATTAATTACCTTTCCTCCAGTTTTAGGTTTCAGGTTTTGAACTTTGTATTGTCAAGTTTCCCCTATTCCTCGCAGCCAATCGGAAACGAGTATTTTCAGCAAACGTGGGAGAACAACTTACACCTTCAATACTCAATTTTATCATAGCAACCTGAGGAAAACAATTGGAAAACAATTAAGAAAATGTCGAATCTCAATAAAGTAAGCCTTAGTTATCACAAAGCTATTGTTTTTGTAAACAGGATATACAGTGTACGGACGGTTGTTATCGAAACGTTTATCATCTGGCAACACCTTATAGGCACACACTAGAAGTCTTATCAGAATTACTCCTAAGTACAATACAAACAATGGAAATAACGTTAACGTGCCAGGCTATTTAATTAACTAACTAACAGTCCAAGTATATGATGCTGATTTACAAATCCATGAATCACAATCAATGTACGAATGTTGCATTTGCTTTCTAGCGTGACCCTCGTAAAATGACCACCCCACTCAACCGTACTACATGCAGTTCTATTTTTTCTGTACCGTAGAGTTCTTTAAACAGTAATCAGTAAATATGTATAATTGAAGATTTTAATGTGACCATCACATTTCAAACGTTTGTCAGACAATTGGAGTTGAGTATGACCAACAAACTGGCTGAATGCGCATGGATCGCAAAGTGCAGATATGTGGTAGCCTATATGAATTCTCAGGATGCCCAACGCATGTTATGGCAGGAAGCATAATGATTATATACATAAGCTAATAAGTTATTTCGGGCCTCTTCTAAATATATGTATGCAACAGCATATAGCAGACGATACTCAACCACGCATCTTGAACAAAGTCGTGACACGTAGAATTATATTTAGACTAGAAAAAAAGTTATTTAACCTTTAGCAATACATGTAGTTTAAATAGCATTTCCACTGCAAGTAAAGCAGTGGTTCTCCCGGACGACACACATCCGGATGTTGTGGGACCCGAATCCCAAACAAACCCATTTCCGTATTGGACAGTGCACACTAATCCTCTGTTCGCTATAGGCTCTGCGCGTATAAGTACACAGCAGGTCATTTGAGAGATCTGGACCCTAGTACTTGTTGGTAATTAGCACACATGGCACACTTCGGTAACTCGAGCGTTTTTGCGTGTCAGCTATATATTTATTTTGTACGCATTTTGCGAGGCGGGCTTGCATGTTGAGTTTTGTCCATTATATTAGCTACTCGCTGATCAAAAATCCAACTTTCCTCCTCTTCATAGTTGGTTTTGATGACTTCCACTCATTTGCTACTAACCAAATAGAAGGTGGCACCAAACACAGATTTGGCGGGTTACCGGTACACTAGTAGGTTGCCTTGGGTGGAGCGGTTATCGATGCCCTGGTGTTGTTGAGCTGTTTCAAGAATAGGTTTTCTCATCAAGATGCGCTCAGCATATTATTTCGAACGTACATTTCTGATTGAGAAACACTTTGGTGTGCTGCAACGAAGAGAAAATTACTTGTTTTGAGCGCAGTGTCTTGTGATTCATGGGCCTCATCATCGTTATATACTATACAGAGGCTTACTAGACAAACACCATTCTTCCTCATATAAGATAAGACAGTGTTACTAACCATACTGTGTTACTAACCATACTACAATACAATGTAAGTGGGGACAGGGCATACGTTTTAGACTGGATTTATGCTCTAGCATGTACTTTATCCTTTCACACTAATAAAAGAAGCTGACACAATCCTATGCAATCACAAATCAAACATTTTCACCAAATTTCCATAGCTTGTCATTTGTCAGTCACCTAATTAGTAAATAGTTTTTGATTGTCTGGATTTAGTTATGTTTGTATATGATTAATGTTTTATTTTATTCGATTCATGTTACTATTGTGACATGATATGACATGTAATATAAGTTGCTGTAATGCAATCTTAACTAATTCCAGCCAATCAAAGACTACTATCTAGTTAGATTACTGACAAATGTCAAACTACGGAAATTTGATGAAAACATTTAGTTTGCGATTGCAAAGGACGGTGTCCGCTTATTTCAATACTGTGAAGTGATAAAGTGTACATTAGAGCATAAATTCAGGATAAAACGGATGCCCCGACTTCCTTTGTTTCAGTAGGGTTAATTATCCTGTCTTATATTGTATGAGCAAGACTGGTGTTTGTAAGCATATATATATATATATATATATATATATATATATATATATATATATATATATATATATATATATATATATATATATATATATATATATATATATATATATATATATATATGTTATGTATATATATATATATATATATATATGTTATATTATATATATATATATATATATATATATATATATATTATATAATGTTTATATATATATATATATATATATATATATATATATATATATATATATATACTTATATATATATATTGCATGGGTTTGATATATATATATATAAGAAAATTAATAGGATATTGTATGGGTTTTTGTTGCAGTCACAGCTTGAGTGAGCGCAGCGAACGAGAGCTGTGACAAGTCCACGAGGTGAGATATTTTCTTATCTCACATCCAATAATAATGCAACACCCTATTTTTCTCACTTTAACTGAGTTATTTTACGGACTACGTGAGGATTTATACATCGTAGTATATTAATGCGAATTAGCTGGTCTGGGAAACGTGGGAGATAAAGAAATCCATCACCACTACTCCATTCATAAATAACACTGGAAGTGGGAGAAGTACACGCATACACCTCCACCCTCATCTAACGATGCTCAAAAGCTTGGGCAATATGAATGCATTGAAGAAGCAAACGATATCGTGCAAAACACACATACACACGCGCGCATACACAAACAAGTCAATACATTTATTATAATCATGAATATGGGATTTCTTAACCGCACAAAAATGTATAGTGAGTAGTATTAGAATTTTATGGTACAAACGACAAACCTTACCTTCGTGTATGCTTCACTTACAAGTAAATTATGTAGAAAATCAAACATATACACAAATGGCATGCTTGTGATGTATGTTCACTTGATTATACATTGACATAATTATTTAAAGAGAATTCGAACGTCTGACACACATTCAGAGGGCAGTATTTTGCCCGGTATTATGGAGTTATGCTGATTTCGGTACTTGACCAATTAGGATGGAGGGTTTGAGAGCGTGTTCCAGGGTGGGGGATATAATGTGCATTACATTCCACAGACAAATTTGAAGTCGCTATCATAGTGTGATTATACATGTCTGCTATTTCCCCTGCAACTTACATTATGTAGAGTTGTTTATAGACATCCTGGTTAACTTATCTGTAGTGCAAATCTCATGCGCCAAAAGCACGCACACTAGCGTAAGAACACGTGCACGCACGCTATTAAACTTCAAAGCGACACGTTTTACTGCTGCACATACTATGTTATTTGAAGAATGCACGCCATTTCCCCTATAGCTTCCTTGAAAGATGTTATATCTTCAGCGTAGCTAGCAAACAATCTATACAAACATGTACGTAAATAGTGGCTTTGTTTATTTATATCCCGGATGTTAGAATTGAGCGACGCAGACGATTCTTTGTAGCTCCCGGAAGAACACGATTTTGAGTCGAGCTGAGCTTGTGCAGGTTTATTTGGATCACACACGATGGAAAGTGGCTTCAAACGTGGGACTTACGTCTTACACCGCAGCGAGTTATTTTTATTGGTTCCCTGTTGTGCAATGGGTCCAGTGACGTTCACATTAAAGGGCACAAATTAAGTTCATTCTTTTTAATCACATTCTTTCTTCGATCCGCGCTACTAAAAAAATATTCCTTACATGTAAAACAGCACTCGGTACACCAAACAATTAAGTTCCGTAATATATGAGAGGGGTCATATGATGCACAGCGGTCTGTTGCACATGTATTATTAAGGTATACACACAAATAATTTGAAGCGTGTCCTCCACATAGAAACCATGAAACATGGCAATTAAAACAAATCACACACACAAAACACAATATACTACAACATATACTAATACGACCAGCAGATAAAATGCACCAAGTTTTGTTTAAACAAAATAAATGATATGTATTGAACATTGGCTCGTATACATACAGTAGAACCTCTCTATTAGGACCACCTTTGGGACCAGTGTTAGGTGATCTCTATAGAAAGGTGGTCTCTACACAGAGGTTCCCTTTGGTAGTTTCATGAAGGTCTGGGACCGTGGAAAGTGGTATTATTATTATACAGGTGGTCTCAATAGACAAGTGGTCTTAATTGGAGGTTCCACTGCATGTGTCTGATACGAGCAACCTCTTGCAACTCTACATATACCGTAAACTGGCACACCGATTTACATGTGTTTATATATTTGTATATGTGTAAGAGAGTTTGCTCATGGACTATTAAAAAGGCAGAAGCAGTTTAAATGCACGCACATGCACTATATTAAATAGAAAATTCGACAAAAAGAAAGCGTAAAAAGAATGTACATAATTATTAAATAAGTGTTTATGTTTCATGTTCGCTGTTTTGACAAACACGTACAAGACAACGAAAAGTACCTAACTTTTCTAGATCTGAAGCAGAAAATAAATGCCACTGGATTTCTTCTGTTGAGAAACGAGATATCTAGGCATGCATAATTGATGACTCATATATTTACATAGGTATTTTTTCAATCTTTGCATATGTTGCCATGCCACCTAAATTTCGTGTACGTTCATAAGTGACTGGGGATAAATGCACAAAGGTTGCACAAGATACACCAGGTAAAACTACTTCCTAATTGTATTATCTATTCAAAAAGGAAGGAAAGCTACCATTTATGTAACAAGTTTGTTATGTAATATTCAGGCGGTACTTCCTTATTCCATATATTTTGCAGGTTAAACATCAAAGTTCATGGTTTTAATGGATATTTCCTTTTCTAGGACAGAACTTACTTTTTTGTTACACTTCGACATTGCACTTTCACAAAGCGCACAATACATGAATATAATATAAGAGCAATTGTAAGACGTTGAATTAAATAATAATGTACTGTCCAGGGATGAAATTATAAAAATACATTTTTGCATAAAACATTTTATGTGCAGACTCATTAACTTTTCAGAAGTTTACACATACAGCGTTGTTACAGGAAATTGAGTGTGGACAAAAAATCACGGATGAGAGAAAGATCTTTTAGAACTTTATATTTATTATTTAAAAGTCATTATAAATGTTTATTCCTTGTATGTATCAATGTGTGTTTTATAAAATGCATTATATTGAAATAAAATGTTATTCCAAGAAAATGGCACGAATTCCAACCAAGTATTTATTTGAATAAGCACCTCTTAAATGTAGCTGGTGTTTAAATCTGTGATGGGGTAAATATGTCATTCTATCACTCCATGCAAAAATCACCGCCAATAACCCACGCTGATTGGTCAATCAGCGTGGTCAATTAAGCGATTGACTGAACGCTCCAGAGCGCGCGGAGACCACTACTACGGCACTAGTCTGAACTCGTCACATTATTAATACAGCCGCTGACGTCGCAAGGCGTGTCCCGTGTAGAGGAGAGCAAAAGTTTAGACTAGTGCCGTAGTAGTGGTCTCCGCGCGCTCTGGAGCGTTCAATCAATCGCTTAATTGACCACGCTGATTGACAAATTGACTTGCAATGAGAACGTTATAATATGATTTATTTTGAAATAAAATTGATTTTAGTCATGATAGAATGGTGATTGACCACTCGATTGTCGTGTCAATGAGAAAATTGAGCATGCTCAATTTTCCCATTGACACTCCAATCTCGTGGTCAATTCCTACAATTATTAATGAGCTTTTCTATATGCACATCGCTTGCATGGCTGCTGGGGAATCCCCTGTCTTTATTCTAATACTGATGGAAAATACCCATTACAATATGACATACAAAATCAAAGCTGTTAGAATATCCCAAATTGTGTAAATAGTGTAAAAAATCACCATGATAATGAAAATGCTGGAAGAAAAAGCCAGTATAAAACAAAAAATGTAAAATGTGGGTGACTGATACAGGTTCAGAGGAATTAAAAGCTCTTATGTGATAGCTTCATAATTGGCTCAAAAGAATATATGATATCAATATTAATTACATGGATATTAATATCCACAATGTTATCAGCTTTTAAATGATATATTACATACTAACATTCGGCAGATAATAACAAAGTAAAATGCAAAATATGGCATAATTGTTTAGAAACACAAAACAATGGCGAGTGTATTTAGTTTAATAAGTTTTGAATTAAGCACCATGTCAATGAGGTGGTTTGAGGTGCACCAGAAAATATGGTGTGACATAGCCCTAGATAGCATTTGTATGTGTTTAGTACGAATATACTATGTCAACATAGTTTCACAAATCAATAAATTTATTACCAGCTAAATTGTAATCATAAGACATTTAAAATCTTACAGAAGTATACTAAAATAAATGTCTATTTCTGTTCCATGATGCATTTAGAAACAGTGGAAACAGTACTGCCAAGTGTTGTAAAAAGTATTTTTGCACTTTGCAATAAAAATGATCTTGAGATCAAGAGATCACATTACAGGTAAGTTGACAATATGATTACATTGAGCATCTAAATGATGTTAGCCATTTTAATCTACATTAAATAAAAACATACAATTACAAATAAAAGTGTACAGATGTATAAAAATTGTGTTATAAAATGAAATAAAAAATGCTTCAACTTTGCTTACTTCAAAATCTCCTTACAATAACAGTTCAAACAATGCATGTACACATTATTCATGGTAGTTACTAAAATCACCTAAAAGTATGATGCATCACAATTCATCACTATTAAAAACCTTTTCCCCACCAATAATGTCATAAAAACTAACTGTCCCACTGAAAGCGCTAGCCACAGCTACAAGAGGGTTTCTAGTAGGACTGCGGGACGCTTCAAGTATCTGGATGTCCTCAACCCCGAGATCTCCAACCTGCCTCTCTTCATACAGTTGCTTCCATGTTTTTGAACTTGCATTTTCTAATGGTCCATTGTAGTGAATGCTCTCAAATCTAAAGTCTGGCAGCGTGGCATTTGTAAAACTGTAAATGGCCACAACCCCTGGCTTCTCTGCACCAACCAGTATCAACTGCTTGTCCTTGTATGTCATGGCAGCAATGGTATCCGGCTCTGGACCCTGCCCGTCATCATAATTTCATGAGATAATAAAATGTCATATATATACTGGATTTCACGTGATTCATAGGAAAACACCTTTATTTTAATGATCATATGACATTCATATATGATATAAAAATGATGATAAAGCAAAATATGTCATGTTACACAATCAAAAGGCTTCTTTAAATAAGCCAAAAATAAATAATTACCTTTCTAAACTTGCTACTAATAATTAAAAGGGTAGTACCTTGTTATCAGATCGTTTGTCAAATGTTTCAATTGGTGTCTTATCATCCTCTTCAGGATCAGAATTGTATATAACTGGGTATTCTCTTGCAAGTGCCCTTTCAAGACTATCTCCAGATGAATAGATTAATTTCATATCTAAAACATTAATTAATTAATGCGCATCAATATTGATAACGATATAAAATACTGCTAATTTTCATGGAACATTTCAATACAATGTCTTATCATAGTATTATTATATTCATGTAACTGATTATACTACAAAGAATGGTACATGTACATATTTTTATTGCATGAGAAATTGAACTCTGAGCTTGTCAATGTGCTTTGTAACGTTATAGCTTGAAACATTCCTGAATATAATTTCACCATCAAATGATTTAATGATAGTAATTGTGGCACCAACATTCACACAGAAGTGATGATTTTGTCAGATTAAGCCCCTATATCAAGCATCATTTAAATATCCCAAAATATCATTATATTGTTGTATATTTACTAGTGCATTTATTGTATTTATTACTGTATTTAACTGTGATAATTATTGCATGGTAATACTGTATATACATTTTTTATTTGTTATATGGACATGTTTCATGTCTGATTTAATAAATGATTTGATTTGATTTTGATTTAAATATATGTCTGTCTCAACTCTCAACGCCCATGGGCAATGATGGGCTTAGGTTGACAAATTGGCCAATTAGGTGGTGGGCTTTGACATGAGTATGTATTTGCATTGGAATTACAATACTTTCTCTCATGTCTTCTGAAAATACTAGATTCTGATTGGCTGAGAGGTGGAGTATTGATAAATTTAATAACTTGACAAATTGATACATTGTATCCTAGACTAAAAAGTTTAAGACCTAAAATAATAAACATGAGAGAAAAATGAAATCATATGAGTGGGGTGAAAGATCAGGCAATATCTCACCTCATGTGGACTTTACAAAACTTGTTCGCTATGCTCATTCATTCTGTCCACACTAAGTGAGATATTGTCTGATCTCTCATAGTCATCCACACTATATTGTGATACACTTCAAATTTTGTGGTGGGCCTTTACATAAAAGTGAGTCCTTGGATTGTTGTAATGCAGTATTTTTGAATAAGATTACTTCTTTGAACATATTGGTGTACCGATTAATAAGCTACTGTTACACATATTCAAATAAAACATGAGTCATATTCTTAAGGTGGACTTTGAAACAAAATAGCTTGAAAGTTTCTTTTTACTTTTACCATAGTATTAGTTTTACAAAAATTATACATACATCCTTAAACATAAACTCACCCGATGTTCTGAACAGAGAGAATCCTCTTCCACCAAAACTAACAAGTTGTGAAATTTTGCCAGATATTGGGTTTATGCCACTAATTGTGCTGAACTCTAACCGGCCTATAAAAATAATATTAATCTAATTAATCTATTTATGCCTGTATGATCCATCTAACAAGTCATAGTACATTGCCTTGTCAAAAATGATACTCTGAATTGAGAAAAAATGATAAAATTTCAAATATATCTCCACGCTTTATATATTGGTCTACATGCTTTGAAATTCAATGAAAATTGACTTTAAAAAGCTTGCAAATGATGTTGATTCTTTTTACTTGGGAATATATCATTTTATGTAATTAGTTAGGCTATAGTGTACATGTATCACATAGTCTCTAGTGGGATTCAAACCCACAGCCATATAGACCAAATCGCCTAGCAGTTAGGACTGACTCGGAAGTTCACTCCGCCATTGGGACTAGGATAATAATCATAGTTCAGATGGAGGTTTTCGTTGTGATGCATTCTTATACCACACTGGTCTTCTTACAATTATTGATATCATTATGCATTATTGACTAAATGTACTCACACAATTGTAGTCTAATTGTTTCACTGTGTGGTCATGGGTTTGAATTTGGACTTGTGAATTGAAACATTGGTCTTATGACATTATTATACACACAACGCTCCTAAACTTCTGCTATAACAACTGCAAAAATGCATTTGTTATGCACCATACAGAATAATGTTAACAATCGTAGTTTACCCAGTTTGTTATCATCAGAAAGCATAGCTCTTGTGGTTGCTTGAACTGCATCATCCAAAAAGTTCACTATAAAAATAATTTGGTTTATTAAAATATAATTACAAGAATATGTATAAATAAATAAAACATTGTACATTCAAAGCATGAAAATCTAATGCATGTAGCTACTAGTTGAACATATCTTGTTGTTACAACACCTATTCACAATGCAAACATGGTGTGGTGTAGGCGTGATAGCATCCACACAAATTCATGAGTTGGCAGCTACTGTGTGATGCATTGTGGCCAAGAAACAAACACTTTTTTAGTAAAGATTGATAATCAACTCAATTAGAACGGTAGCCAGGATTGCAAACGATTAGAGGCAGAATATGTTGGGCAAGACAGTGACCGATTAGGGGGCTGGGGTGGAGGGTGGGCCCCCAACATTTAAGGAGCCCCAAGATTTTTGCAAAATACTTGTGCGCCAAAATGTTTTACGCGAATGCTCTCATAATCAGGGGCCACTAGATAGTATGTTTAGAGGTCCCAGATATTACCAGCATTTTACGCGGAAAAATGTGTTATGTGAAAGCCCCAAACTAGAAAAAGTGATGTAAATATATTCTACATATTTTTCCAACATTTTTACACATACTGATATTTGATGCCGGTGCTACTCATGAAAAAAAGTCGTAATTCTTGACAAAATATCGCAACTCGGGTCAAAAGGTCCCACTTAAACAGCTAGGGGCCCCATTACACCTGAATTGGGCTCTGGGAAAAGGGCACAGGCAAACACCACAGGTACATAGTAACTTTAAAACAATCCCCTAAAAATCATAGGAGGCAGCTGCCTCTTTGTAGCTACTCCTATGTCAATTTTTGCTATTATGAAACATAGGCACATGCATTCACTTTGGTGGAGGTTTAATATAAATGACATAATTTAATCATAGCATAGTCAATGCAATGTGCCTATGTTATAAAACATTCTATTATGTAAAGTAAAAGCACTGGTTATTCATGTTCAACACTATGGAAAAAATTGGAATAAGCAATAAGTATGTTGCAAAGAAAGCCGTCTTGGTAGTGAATTGGTTAACAAGCGTTTCTAAGCATTACTTGTCAACTCCATAACGGTGTCGCCACTGTTGAGAATACAAGATGGTGGTGACTAGTGCTACACAGGTCAGAAGCCTCCTTTCCATTTCTTCATTCTTAGCAAAGTTTTGATGTGAGTGGTAGCCCTGTAACCCATGGCTACCTGAAAACTGGCCAAGCTACCAGCTTTTGCTGTTGTCTACCAGTTTCTTTGTGGCTGCATTATATACAAACTTCTTATTTTGAACAAATTGCACTATTATATAAAATACATTAAATTTGTCTAGTAATTGTTTTCACCATCAACAAACATTATGCAATTTATTTTATTGTCCCTCTGGAATGTCAGGCTACCTAATTTTGATCCAGGGGGCGAGGCTATATGATTTTCACACTTCAGGCAACCCTGATGTCTACTGCCTTACCAATCGTCATGTCAAACTCTGTTAGCACATTGGTGCTAGGCCAACAATGTGTTGTATGCTCCCCGGGGAGTTCAGAAAAGGCAATATTGAGTGATAAAATCGATCTGCTGTAGGTGTACATTCATATGACTCTGCATAGTAGGGAAGTAACACCTAAAACCAGTAAATTTAGTAAACATTAGCCATGACAACTAACATTCAAGTAACTCTTTCCCCTGTCTCGCCTCTTCCCATGAAAACGGAAACACAGAGTCCTCCAGACTGAGTGGTTCCCCCTCGTCTGCTGTTAACAGGTAATCCTCTCCTCCCAGATGCACATGCTGGATGGCGTCTGGCTGGAACAAACTCTTCACAGGAGGCATCTTCATGGGCTTGGTATCTGCATGCAGGAAATATATAGTCTCCGTTCAGCAGTTTAAGATAAGAATATTGAAAATCATGTTTATATGATACAATTGAAGAAAGAAAAGTAGTAGCAATATTCAAGTTAAGAATATTGTGAATGCATTTTTGGGGTGTTTTTTTCAATAGAAATAAAATGGAACAGGGTTTTAATGACATATAGATAACTGTTTGAATTTGTGAAAATGAATTCATATAAAATAATTTTTCATTTTTCATTAATTTTATCATAAACGGAAAAAAACACCATTAGTGTGCATCTTAATCCATACCTTTATCATCTGCTGGGTCCAAAGATAACCAACTTTTGAAACCAAGTGGATATATTTCGACAATTTCAGCCATTGCAACGTCCATTACAGCAATTGCATTACTTTCCTTTAAAACGAAAATGAAAAATAATTACTACAATATCAGATAAATGCAATATTATATCATTTTGTCATTGAAATGGTCTTTCTACATTGACATCTTATGAAAAATCATAGTTTATGTTGTCTGTCAAATGTACTTCATTAAACTTACAAGTCATTAATTAAAGTTCTCTATGAATTTACCTGTAAACATATATAAGCCATGGTCTCATCTCTATTGAACGTGATATATTCTGGCTCAAGGCTTTGTGAGAAGGTATTTGATATATTTAAATTTTCTCCCCTGAACACCCAGCGAACACCTTTCTTAATGTATTCATCAGCCCTGAAATGACAAATCCTAACTTGCAAGTGATTTACATTTTCCAAAAGATGAACAGGCGTCAACTATAAAACAAACAAAATTGTCACCTTGAATTGAACTTTTTGAAGTTGATTTTCTTCATTGCATACGAATTTCTTGGTGTGTGTGGGAATGAGATTAGGGCAATTTCACCTTCTGGATCTATGACATCACCTGTAGGAGAACCAAAGTAAAATAATAAATCAAATTTCAAAATATTTCATTAATGTCATTGAGTTAGGTTCCAAATTAATCTATCAGTGTTGAAGTCAAACATTATGAGTCTTCACATCATGGAATATCAAGATCTAAGATATACATCCAATAAGCGATTAATGGTAAAACAGAAGTTATTTAAAAATGTGTTCACCAATCAATGTGAATGATTTATTGTTTGTAAATTATATTTCTAAAACCGTTTCTCATACCATTAGGTAGCAAAGTCATCTCTCCTTCCAGGACAACAAACAGTTGTTGACAATTAGAAGACCAAGTTAACATGTCTGGTAGTGAACCCACTGCAAGAGAATAAATGTGATGATTAACTGATTTGATATGCTCATCATGTGTAAATATTTAAGTGCAGGCCAGGGTTAATGTATCAATATAAAACTAATGAAGTATACACAACACAAAACTGAATACAACCATGTGTAAATAATTATGTTGTAAAATGGCAATTGGTAACTTCTCACACCAAATATTTCTTTCAAATATCTACCTTTGCAGCACTGCAAACAACATAAGATTAACATTGGTGAGAAAAATAAAGTTTCTTTTGCTCATTGCGGCACTGTAATGCATTATGACAAAGCGAAAGTTAATTTTTGTAAAGACTCACCCACTATTGTGTGCAGCAGCTTCATACCAACTCCGTCATATCGAGAGTACACAAAGACTTTGCCATCGAATGTGTTGATCTTACGTTGCACATCAAATGCTGCAGCCACCCAGGGGCCGCATGTAGCGATGTCTGTCAGCTCGCCCATGTCTGCGTTTGCTACCACAGTGACATGGTGCACAAGACGAGGGTCATGAGGGTCAGAGGCATCGATGACATGGATGAGATTACGTCCTATTCAATGCAAAAAGATATTACTGTTAAATCAAGATTCAGTATGACATTATTTACGAATGCTTTTTATACAAAATTTAAATGTGTGTAATATTAAATACATGATGCTGAATTTCTAATCAAAATATCTCACCCACTACATACAGAAAAGGCGCTTCATTATCAAATGCACATTGTTCAGCTGCGTCAGTCATGTACTCGTATGTTTCGCTGGGATGATATGAAGAGGGAATGAACACTGTAGATAAAGACTTCAGACGAACCGGACTGTCATGGTTGATAGACTTCTTCGAAGAGGAGGCCGCGATCACTTGGACACAGAAGACCAAGACCAGGGCGACCTTCAATACTGGCTCTAATTTCAACGATGGTTGCATTATGACATTCAGTAGATGAAAAAGTTCTATCCCATGACAACGTTTACGACCACGATATCTGAAATGAGGGAAAACAGACATAAAGTCATGTCTCAAACATATAGGTGAACTTAGGACATTGTATTACCTGCCATGCAACTCTTTCCAAAATTTGTGATTACATGTACAAATAACTTAAGACAAAAAACATGCTTACGTTGTCGCAAAAATGATCCCATGATTGAGTGGAAACAACGAACAATCTGCTGTCTCAAACCAACAATTTGATAGGTCAGTTATTTACTCATACTCATACATTATAACACCGAGAGCAGTTGAAGTCGACCTCAGTACACTTTTAGAATTGGATAGTAGATGTGATATTTACTCAGTGATACACATATCGAGTATTTTAGTACTTCAACGATACTGGAGTCGGACATAGCCGTTTGCATTGTGTACCGCAACATTCGAGACCTCAACTGCTTGCATTCAGTTCACTGCACGATGAAAATTCCAACTATCACATCATCACAGTTCTGCACAAACATTTCTTTCTACAACAATTTTTTTGTACACGTATATACTTCAATGGTAACAAATCACGCCCATACGTGACTATATTGACTGAGAGAAAAAAAACGCATATGAATTACACTAAATATGTAACGGCCAACGACATATACTCACATGTGAGAAATTCTAAACAATATATGTAGACCCCTACTAAATCTTTGTTCTAGTGGAACCATCTTACCTGCAATTTCTTTTTAGATTCAACCTTGTCAATCACGCCGAAAACGTCAAGATATAGTAGCACGATAATTCGTCGTTATCTTAGTATAGTCCCTCTGTCTTCCAAGTACCTGTAATGAATTAACCCTATACTGTGCTAGTATACCTGTACATGTAATATACTTGTGCCTTTTGTTCAGTATGAATACGGAAATAAAATGACCACTACTACAGCGCGGTTAATGGTTAAGCTATAAACCCTGATTCGGTAAATGGTAATCACATAATTAGAGGATAGTTACATCCATTCTTGTCTCTGTCTATTATCCCAGTAGTCAATAAACATACATATGTATATGGAAAGCAATGCTTTTAGAAAACACTATTTGGTATTTAAAGTTTACAGAAAGCTCGACCGATAGTCTAAACAATGGCAAAGGTCAAATACTTCTAACTAAACACGCAATACACGCCGCTATACATATAGTTTCCCTTTCATCTAGCTCTCCACTGCATTATCCAAACACAAACGTTTCTCAATCGTCTGGCCTTCCACGCAAAGACCACTCGATCGGTAAAAGTACATTATGGTCATTTTCATAGTATTTGGTTTCTCATCCCCGACTGTTTGCCAATCCCAGCTTCATTCTTTGAGAGGCGATTGTTTCAAAAACACGTTGTACTGTCTGATAATGGCGTGACTGTTTGCACAATTAGCGCTGGCAACGATAACATTTGGAGTGTCGAATGCCGGGCGTACTTGGCATTTCTGGTGCGAACCCCTTTCTATGGGGAATGGGGCGACGGATTGTGTGCTTGATTGAGTGTCTTGAAATATCGTTTGGAAGAGACACAAAAGAGATTGTGGCACAGGTATGCCCGAAATGACCAAAGCAAACTGCGTTTCACACGGATCCGATGGAAGCCAAGTGGGTTCTCTCGGGTTTTTACATGAAACGGGGAAGTTTATTCCGCTGCTGACAAATTGACGATCGTTAAATAGCAAAAGAACTTGGCTCACAGATATCGTATAGCTTGAAGGTTACATTGATATCGTGCCGCACGTAGTTTACTTCATATTTTAAACAAATTATGTGACATACAGAATGTTATGATGTGGTTTGATAAAATGCTGTGAGTTGTTTACATTTGGTTTGTGGCTAAGCTTTCCTGGGTTGTAATATATGGGAATCAATAGTATAATTTTCATTTCTTTTCGTAAAGTGTATACTATAAATAAACTACTTAATTTACGGATGTTTGCATGCGCATCGGTCTTATTATACGGCTCAACTGCTATCTGTAGGATTAATATATCGCCACTGTACCACAAATGCAAATAATGTAAGCCTTTGTTGATAGCTACCTGCAAACAACTAAACCTACCACAAACACACTATACCCTGACCAACATGCCCTTCTAACATACGAAACTACAAATTATATGAAATTACAATGCATAACATGTGATTTCAATATCAAACTCCCAAATGAGCTATTCCTCCACGCTGTGAATCAAGTCGGCCGTTGAATCTGTGACAGATAAAAAAATGTCGAGCCTCACCCCAATCATAATTCACCTGGTCTCAGGCGTGGCACTTTTCTCAGCACCCACCGTAGCACCCGCTAGGCGCACCTGTCATGTGACGACACGCACGTCATCAGTGTCTCCTCCTTGCGTGACGTCAACACGCGCCTGCGCAGAGCTGAACGAGTGTTGACGTTGATGTAGGGAATGATAGCAGATAGGGAATAGGAGGGAATAGCTATGTGTTAAACTGCGTCTCTAACTTGACATTGACGTTATTAGGCGCACTTCTTCCAATACATATGTAACACTTTCTTGTGTTTTTATCCGAGATTTTGTCAGATGCACCATGGGTTTTGTCTGGCGTGGTTACGCGGTAGAGCCATATAATTGACATCAGATTTCAGAAAGCGTGAAAGGAGGCGCTCGCGGTGAGGAGAAAAAAAAAGAAAAGAAAGAAATGTGGGTCCCATCCCCCCGGTATATATATGTATATATTACTATTCCAATTAGACTCCTCATGAATTATTGAAGCTGTACTGCAGGAGTCAATACAAGCAGTGCTCACGCCAATGTATCACCGTTGTGGCAAATAATCATATGATTGTTGCAAAATTGGAACCATGTACAATATCAATAGCAAACTGGAAACATATGTGGCCTCGGCACGGATCCACGAAGGCTCATGCAGTGTCATTTGTAATTTGTGGATTGCATTTCAACACCCTTTGCTTGATAAGATTATTGGGGATCTTATAAAGATGGTTCTTTTCGTGAACATTGATGATTATACTAGGCGAAAGTGATCTTATCCACGCTAATTCAACCAGACCTTTTATATACTAGTATAATGGCATCAAATGAAACTCAAATTATTTTGCCTTCAATGACTTTTAATCGGTCAGCCCAACATAAAGCTAAAACCATATTTCTCGAATAATCACACTTGTGTGGACTAATTGAATATGAGATAACAAAAGACAAGCAAAATTGATATGTGGCTAGAAATTAGGTCCCCACCCTAGCTTATTTAACCAATTATTCGAGCAATGTTCGTTTTTGATAACTAACGATATTAACAGGAGCACAAAGGGTAGCGAAAGATAAGGAAGCTGTCAGTATCACCAACCGGGCTTTTCTCGGTTGCCAAGAGTGGCCCTTGGGACTGCGGAATTTCCGGTTTAATGGGGTACCTGGGGGAATCACAACGTCCACGTGCTCATTTACAAGTGAGGTGCCACCTGCTGCTCATCAATATGAGTCTCTAATGACGCAAATGAGTTGATAATGCCCTTCATGGTAGGTTGGCTTTGTAATTAGCGCAACGTTATCTGTGCGGAGCTATCCTCGTGGCATGGCTGGCGGACTCACGAGATCTCTATGTAGCTGTGTATGGCAAGAACAAGAATACAGCCAAAAAGACCAAGCATGCTTTTTAGCATATGCACCAGCATCATACTTTGCTGTTCACGTATAAACATGTTCTTTGAATCCATATACATTTGTTATTTAAATGGACTAACATTTTAGTTCATGCAGTTATGTCAACAGACACTGATGCTGGTTTCTTTGTTCTTTTAGCAATCCGATTTAACACCCACGTAAAACGTACAGCCAAAATACAAGTTCCTCAGTGTCATTTTATTACTGGCTTTTAGATTAATGTGTTGCTTCTGAGGGTGTAATGGTAAACGTACAGAGGTTCTTTAAATAGATAAACACGAATAGAAGTTTATTTTGATATTAGAACACACAATACTATGACCAGCTCCGCAGACATGGACGCATTGTTTTCTGCGCAAGTCAAAGTGATTGTTTGATGGATTTCTATGATTCATGCGTCTGTCTGTTGATTTTTTTCACTTGCTCAGAACCGGACAAAGATAACTAAACGTGTTTTTAGTTTTAACATTTACAGGAAATGTATCACATAGAAGAGTAGGCGTTGATACTTAGTACGATTTCTATTGAAATATAAATGGAAAACCAAGCCCACTCATATCAATTTCTATTCTAAAACCTTTAGGTGCAATAGAATACAAAACGTACTTTGATCAGTACGTTATTCTATAATACCGCAATACAGGTATGCCTGCGTGCATGTGTTTGTAATTAATTACGGTAATATCACTAAATTTATAAGCGCGTGATGCTGCTTCAAATACGCATATAGGAATGAGTTGGATTTGAATGCTATATATGTTACATTTTACCGAAGGTTGAGAGAAGAGAAGAAAAAAATAACAACCATCATGTAGAAAGTGTAGTTGCCTAATCTATATTAAACAGATAAATAAGTTTTTGCAATAGTTAGAAGTGCGATTCGAAGTTTATCGGTGGCCAGACCACAAAATATTCTATGACTATATTATGCAATTAGGGATGTATTAATTGATATTATTAGAATTTCAACATCAAAACCATCAATTACGAAGATTAACAGCGACATACACGTGATGTTTATGGTTATTTCTAAAAAAAAAGCGCACTTTGATATTGCGCTCTTTCAAATTACAATAAAAGCAAAGGCAGGCTGATCGAATAAAGTTCTTATTAGTGATCATGGATGCGGTGGTGGTGATGATCTAGCAGCACATATAGGGTGTGTCGCTCATGTCACACTTGGTTTGTTCGGCGCAGAGAATCGTCTGCTCCCAATTATCGTCCATGTTGTGCGCAGCAAATGAGACAACCCCTATCGGAGCAATTTATCACGTGGCGCCGTCCAGTGATAATTTGCGTGTGTTTTCACTGTTATTATTCGAGAAAAAATCATTTTATTGTTTTAAGTACACTGTATTATCGAGAGGGGTTATGTCAATACACACAATGATACTTATATTTTCATAGATGAAGTATTCAAGATTTTCAAACCACGCAGCTCATATTTTCCTACATAATCACAAACTATAATTATTTCCCATGCACTTATACGTGGGTGTCAAACTCTACACCCGAATGATTATTTCAATTAATATAAATGTATTATTTCACTAATATTAAGAGTTTCCTCTTTATTTCCATAGACGTGCGGGACAGACCAGGTATTCCCCCAGGTCTGCCCTCGGCGGTGACCGCCATCCCCCGGTGATATCATCGGCTGCCTCGGGCGAACGATTCTCTTATCGCCATCGCTTTCTCAGGCTCCTGCCGTCCATTAAATGCACCCGCGCTGAGTCCGAGACTGCTGACCGTCTTGGCTTGACCAAGCACTCAAGCCTTATCTAAACATTCCCACGTGTGACACACGGATGAAAATCTGATAAGATTCTTATCACTGATGACTTCTTCATTGAACGCTACTATAGTCCACGCAACTTGTGCCTGTGGAGTGATGGACTCGAAGTTATTCCCACACTAGCGGCCACTGTTAGATTGCATAAAATGAGTGATGATAAATAAGCCACCTGTATTCATTAACATGTTGTGACGTAATCACATTTAACGTAAAACACTGAAATAGTGGCAGCTTTTGGCCATTCTGCATATTGCTCATGAAAAGTCCATGAATTAATGAATGTTCAAAACAAAAACAATCCCACTATCGACTTTTCAACAAATAGGGTGGCTTATAAGTCCAGCTTTCCAAAAACATACTTGCCAAATTGATGTTGTAAATATAATTTGATTATAAACCAGAATAGTGCGGAACAGGGGATAAAAGAACATATGACAAAAACCATCCACGGCGACTCCCATCTTCAAATAATTACCTGCCGCGTGGCACGAAAAACCCACAGCGCGTGCCAGGTTGGTAAATGACAACACGAGGCCGATAGCATCTTGACGGCATTCCCACGAAACGACCTCTCACCCGCATTTAAATGGCACGGCAGCTTATTAAACGAGATGCGAGGCTCGGATATCACGTGCTTATCACCTGCTTCATCGGCACGGTTAATCGTGGAGGACGAGACGATGTCCGTCGTCTTCCCTGGGCCTGGGGAGAAGCTGGTCTCCCGCAGTCCAGGCGATCAGGCTGCCAGGGGCGAGGCGAAGCGATCGTGACGAGAGATCGATGATGTTTTGACAGAACCGCGGCGATGACACCCACAGTCGTGGCCGGTGATTGGCTGCAATTGTCGTTGTTGGGTGGTGGATGGCACTTGACAGATGATCTGTTGATCGTGTTTATTTTCTTAATATAGGTTTTTATTGTATTTTTTTGCATCACAGTAAATTTTCTTTTAGCATGATTATTGATTAAAAAGGTGTTTAAATGTTATTATGTATGTGGTTTAATGTATACGTGTATTGAAATTAGCTAGTTAGTTAGTGTATTAGTAAGGCTAATTCATTTATTTCATTTTACCCAAAGAATCAATTTCCCGGCAAGCCCACACATCCTAAAGTTTCTCACGCTATGAAACAACCTTCAATCACCTTACTTCGCCAATTGTTCATTCTACCATTACCAATACATATGTTTCAATTTCAACAACGCCGTTAGCAGCTCAGCAACAGCCCAACATTCGCCACTTGGCCTGCACGTGTTAAACAATACAAGACAAGCAACACAGGCACTCTCTCTGATACACCAGGTCCACTTTCCAAACAAACCTGAACACTAATCCTCTCAGGTTTCTCGTTGAGCAATCACAGGCAAGCTAATATTCTTCTTGCAGCTAGGGCGCATGTGATGGTGTATCTTCTCCACTAGCTTGTCTTCTTAGTGGTAGATAATAGTACCTGGTTTGCTTACAATGTGATAGCTGTTATATATCGTTATGAAGTATAATATGATGATTACATGTATACTGTTCAAATAGATGTAGTCAAAATAATATGTAGGCGGCACGTGTATTGCAGGTGTCTACGTTATTTATCCAGATTCGCTGTTCGTCCTCTAACTTCAATTACTTACCAATATGATTAGGACAACTGCAGGTAGCATATAGATATTATTCTTAACCCTTACGCACGTGCTTGTTACTGCTGCTCTCTATAATCCACTCATGTTATTATGAACCAAGGGAGATACAGTAAATGATGTTTACTCACGCTTTCTGCTTCTGCACAGCCTCATTATTTTCCAGATGAGAAGGTCATGACACTAGCAGCAACCCGAAGCGCGCGTCTCTCCTCTCACCTGCCCAGAAAACTTATATGATAAGCAGCAGATACAAAGTTACTTTTTGTGTGTGTGCTACAGAAAATGTATTTAAGAATATTGACATATTTAAATACAGAATATACAGAGAATGAATGATTTATAACTATGTTACAAACTTTGAAAGGACTTTTACATCTGGTTTAAGTGCGTATGTAAACTACTTAGTGTAAACAGAATATAAATCAACATAATTTACGTTTGGGAAAAAGACAACTTTCAACTTATTTAACCTTATTGTATGAAGGGCAATTTACTGCAAGAATCTCCAGTGTCTTCGCGTAGAGGTTACCAGCAGCGCTCGATGTGGCTCGCCAGCGTAATTTCACGTCATCCAAGCGAGAGGTGACGTTAATGTTGTCAGCGCATGCCGTGAAGTGTGGCATTATTGTGGGAGATGCTGGGAATCTGGGAGCGTTCGCATAGATCTGTGCTGGTTACGCAGGATTCGGGGTTATTCATCATCTGCTGTCATTAAAGTGCAATATTAGTTGTCAATAAACATGATAATCTATTTAGAGTCTGTGTACACTTTACCACTCAGGACGTGAGGTGATCAGTAAAAATTACACGTATGTGTCATGACGCTGTTACAACGTTTTGGTGATGGTGGCCGGTATATTCACGGTAAAGAATAATAGCCGTGATAGCTCTTCGCATGTGTGGCGCTCAAGACGCCTTTCCATGAAATATCGCATTCACGCTACACAGTCATACTAGGGGCAGGTATTCACAGGTGCATATCAAGTATACGCAGTTATTTTTTATTCATAGTGTACAACTTTCGAAAGACAGTCATATCACTTACGTACACAAAGCATATTGTATGCCATTAAATGCAATCAAATAATATATCCTATCTTCGTTTACCCGGTGTCACGATTAGTAATACCCATTTGGGAAGTGCCACATATCGGTTGCAAGTACATCCCTATTCTTGTCGATAACATGGAGGCACTTCGGAAGTTTCATACATATACATGCCAACTCTATTTGAAGTTCTACTGCCCAAGCTAACATTACAAGTGACATTGCAAATATGTAACACATAATCCCCCAAAACATGTGCTTTAAATACTAACAATAATTTACACACCAAGACTGGACTAAAAATCAAATACACTTAGACGGGACGTGATCATTTTTAAACAAGATTTTTGGTCACTGATCCCATTATTGCGTAATTTCAGTGTGTCCAAGAAGGTGCCACATGTAGCCGATACACCTATATATCGTAAAGTGGGCCTTCAGGTCAAATTAAACAAGATGGCTTACCATCTTTGTGTTGATATTAAATGTGGAATGTACAACGCATTGACATGTGTATATATGAAAAGAATCTAGAATCAACTGTATAATTATATCTACATATACATATGAACATGTAAGGTAATGGTGGCGTACCTTTACATCATCCCCATTTTGATTTTTAAAAAGGCCCAAAACATTTTTAGAAACAGAATGCTTGGCGACAACGTAAATCATGAGTTTGTATATACATGTTTAATTCTATCTTAGCATATTTCGATAAATGCTGGTGCACCATGGAAACAAATCTGCAGAAAAGTCACATGAAACACGCATTCCTATCATAGACCACTTTTCGTGGTTCACATTTTGAAAATACCCGTGCGATATCCTATGACATTTTAGCAACCCAGCCAATTGGAGATTATCTATAATTGACAATCCGCATATGTTGCTTAAACATCCGTGTTATGATGTATACTCGTAGAAGAAGAACGCAGAAGAAACGGCAGTCATTCCAGATATGTCGAAGGTATCACATTCTGAAGATAAAGGCTAATAACTCTACTATTCTGTTCAATCTTGTACTCTGCTTCATGTTCAACATTGCAGCCAGGCTGCAAGTGACGGGGACTCGCAATAAACACGGGATTCCAGCGTAACGTGGTCGTTGTGTCTGAAACGCGGCAAATATTTTGCGGTCACTCGCGGGGGACATACGTGAGATGAACAAGTTCGGCATGTTCAGGAGAAACATCTCAATTGTCTCTCTACTCCCATATGACATACGGTCCTCGTGAATATCTGGTTGTTATTTCACTTCAACCAATTGGATACTTCACTCTGATTTCAGAAAAAAGTATCCTAATTTTGAAAATCTATATGACACCTATGTGCGTTAAGATAAGGGTTTCACTTCATTAAATGCATAGAATCGTGACCCAAGATAAATAACAATTTTATTATATTTTTAAGTAACACCTCACATATAACTGTATTCTTAATTGAGTAACACACTAAAAAAACAGATAACACATATAAGCTTAATGAATAAAAAATATATAAAGATTAAGACCAACACTCTGCTGCTTTGCCTTGGATTGACCAGTACAAATGATGTGCTAATGCCTGCAAATATGCGTTTGAATGAATCCATCCATTTTCACAACTTGAATAAAAAAAAGTCTGAAGAAGTGCAGTGGACACGGCAATTCACCATAAAATAAATGTTATGACTGTATCACAGAGGACATTATATTTCGTCACTTCAGCTGCTGAAGCAAAGCCTTAATTGTATTTGTTTCGTTTGTAACTATGCACGTATGTTTGTATGCCATAACATTTTAGTATTTAACTTTATTTCCATAAGTCAGCGATGTTCTAGCAACGCTGTGCCCTCTGAACACTTTTTTGATATAGTATAATTTGGATATACACACGTCATGTGTGCAATATGTCAGAATATAGATCGAATTAACCATAAGCGCTCTGCACTTTGGTATAATGACTTTTGAATACTAATTGTTTCGGGAGCTGCCCATTTTGCTTTTGGCAAATTCCGTAAATAACCGGCGGGAGATCTTGAAAGCCGAACACGCGTGCTATGTTGTCAGTGATTTTAATCACATGTCAACTCGCTCCTGTAGTTCCCAATGTGACTGGTATGGTAGAGGTAATGGTGGCATGTTTTAGGCTACTCATACAAATCATTTGACCCAATTAACTTTCTCTTGGTAGACTGTAAATTCAATGCAAATGCAAATTTAAAAGAAAAGTAAAAAGGAGGATAAAAAGAGGATAAAAATACAAACATTGCTTTTCTAATGTCTGTGTGTACCTTGTGACCGGTCACTTCTCCTGTCACCCGTACACCACTCAGTGCCCGGCAGATGTGACAATGTGGTTTTCACCATGTGACAGTGACAATTAAATATTATCGTTGACGTTGCTAACAAAAGTTGCGTACACAGCTCCTAAGGCCAACCACAGCTCTTTGTCTCCTTCCAGTAGGGATTTAGCCAAGCGAGATCGAAAAGCCGCAAGATGTCGTCTGTAGGACATCGGGCGATCATCAATCTACTGGGCTGGAAGAAAGGGACGACAGACAAGGGAAGGCGTATATAATATATGTCTCTGGGGAGCTGCCGCAAAACATCCGGCAACAACTGCAAGAGCTTCGCCACGAGATAGAAACGAGCGACCGAGCCCCCACGGATATTTTGCTAGCCTTTGCCGAGCTAGACGGCGTGTTATTGAAAAGAAGCTATTAACGCACTGGCATCTCTCACTGATGGCTTTTCACCAACAGATCGACGGCGCTTGAGTGACAGGCGCTAGGTGCGCTAGTTAGTTAGCAGACAGACGTATAAATATAACCGCGTCTTTCCATCTCTCGTCTCGCCCTTTCATCTCGCCTCCTCCTTTGTTGTGTGCAGTTGCTGTAGCTCTCAGAGGGGACAACTGTCTGCTGCCAGTGGTCAAATTGATATCCGCAGTGAACTTAGGGATCTGCTAAATGATGCAGCTAACTTCTGGACTTGAATATGGGTCGATCTGGTCTGTGTCTAGTCAATGTAATATTAATATGTTGGCTGTTTAGTCGGTCGTCTGCATCAGCTCGAATGTTTATCATTGGGTGGTCTTTGTGTGCAATATCATACGCACTTTACGTTGTAATTGTGGTTGAAACACTCGACCCAAACTTCTCAACATTTTCTTTTGTCTCTATAATGCCCTGGTGAGCAATTAGTTACATTCTATATCTATTACATTAGCAAATACCTGCTAATACTATTTTATATTATTTAAAAATATCTTAATCACATCCTCAAATAGTATACATTGTAAATCAACTCCAAATCGTAGCTGATCGAAGTAAACCAAATCATGGTATTTCTGATATACATAATACCCTACGTGCACAGACAGGTATTTATGTTATATGAAATTAACATGTAATTCACCAAAGAATGAAGTAGAATTAAGAATTATCCGATTTAATCATGTCAACTGTAGTACTTAGAACTATATCAAGGTTTATAGTAACATTTATTATTTGTATCACGTGTCAATCGCGCCAGAACTTCCAAACTTAAAAGTGGCAAATAGCCCCTAAACACACACGTGTCTCCAAGTAGCTACTTGGGCCATTCCTCGGGTGCTTCCGATCGATTAGCATGAATACGGATTATTCACGACATTTGGACAAGGTGAATTCAGAGTTATCCCACGGATTTAGTTGTTGATGCAGGGTGTTAAAGGACGAGGAGTTTTGTTAGATGTACTTTAAGGGTATGAGTTCAGAAGTAAAGATCAAGACACTTGTGTGGACCTATAAGGGATCAGTGAACTTCAAACATGAACAGGTTTGTGTCTAGATCTATGTTTGCATTATATATCATGGCTTACGAATCGGAATGTTTTGTGTTTGGCATTTTTCTTGTATTGAGCTTTTCTCAACTTGAAGGGCCGGTAGGACCAGGTCTACTGCCCTAAACTATGGTCAGATTGTCTTTGTATAGTTTAGCCTTTGTTAAAAAGGGCAGCATTATATTTCCACCTCATCCATATATTTTCCGTCTTTTATAACTCAGTAAAATGCATTTGAAAATTCTTGGCTGGTAAATCTGGGCTTAAGCAATATCACTTTAAATGACAGGATAATGACAACAAAAATCTATATTCTTCGTTTGTATCAACCAGTGCCTTATTGAATTAGAACCAATGGGTGGTACATCATTACGTCTACACCGTAGAAACGAGAAGAGAGAGCACATCATTACAGCAAAAGCAGATAAAATGGATGGAATCCGTGCAAAAAATATCGGTTTAACCCTAAACGACCTTTCACAGCGGGGAAGAGACGGGAAAATGTGCAGATGCAAGAAGATCAAAATCAACCGCTGAGTTGGTAGATTACTAGATATCATTGTGAAAAAAGAAGGCTTATTTTCATACATCACTGCAGTGGGTGTTTTCTGATCAACATATCACAGCTAATGATCCCTTAAGCAAACAGATATCGTTATTTATGTTCGTAAGATCGAAGACCCGAAATCCAGGACCTTTGCAAAGAAAGTGAGTTTTATGCGCATGCGCACACACTCTCTCTCTCTCTCTCTGGTGGAGGGATTCACTCGGGCGTGCCGCTCAAGAAATCTGTCAAAACTTTATGAAGTGCAGACGAAATTAATGGAAATCGGATGACAGACGATCCGTGGGACAGACATTCCGTTCCCATGGTTGCAACGACGTGTCTAATATTCGTATTGTGGAGTGACAAACGATGTGGTGGAGCTGTGTTCGGTTTTGTTCCCTTTAAATCAAACTTGCGTCTGTGGTTGGAGTCAATGAAAATTAAGATATTTCAATTACTCAATGTCGAGGCTAATTGTGACATTGGCGGACGTGTGCTTATTATGACCGTAAAATAGGGGCTATGGGCAAGAATGACTTTATTTTATGACTGTTTTGTACAGACTGTAGAAAGTTGTATTCTACCAACCACTAATACATTTTCCCCAGCGTGTTCTCCCTTTATAGGTACAATTGAACTAGCTAGCAAACACGGGTCAACATTTCCCCATTCATCCAAGATTATCTCACAAGTAAATATGTGTCACAATAGGGAGGTGTTTAACGCTGCAAGCGGAGATTTAGAATTTTACCAGAAAAGCTTAGACGACGGATGGCTGTAGTATCCGTATGTTCATTATCATCGCGAAGCACAGGCCTAGGAAGATGAACATTGAAAAATCACAATTCATTCTGTTAGCTGGTATTTCGTTGATAACGCACACTATACAGGCTTACTGTAAAGAAAAGCATAGGACAACGAAATATTGTTGCTATAGATTTGTCCATTTTTGTAAAGATTTTTTGTTGACGAGATGTAGATAATGGTACATGTAGACGGTTGCACGACGTAACTACACCTCCTATACAGCTAATTGGACATAAAATGTTTTGACTTGCTAACTCATTACATAGGAAAGTGCACAATACATAAAAAAATAAAACAATTGTAGCAGATCCAGTATACGTATCTCTCTATGCTGCATGAGGTCAGTCGATCTAGCTGGAGTTACAACTCTATAGCTTGACACCCATCACCACAGCACTCAGCATGACAACTCAACACTCTCTACATTATATGATCGTTGCGACATTACTCATCATCGTCACAGGATGGAAGGTGATAATTAGACCGGCAGAAGTGAAAGCCATAAATCAGGAAGCGTGTCTGTATTGATCACGTGTCCGCAGTGCACATCCATATGGACACGCTTTATATCAAATGCTTTCTTCTATTCCATTCACCCCAAGCGATTTACTTTTTTATACAAAAGATTCAAAATTGCATAAAGCTGCAATCAAATCACCTCGTCTAATGAACAGCCAGCTACGTAGCTATACCTCTAGCATAATCGGTTTTAACGGGCACCCTTCATGAAAGCCGACAGTGCACCGCCGCCGCGGCCTAGAAGTCCCTCGTCTCGGCGTTGCTGGCGTGCCGATCCCGATGCCGCGTGTCACGAGGGCGTGATGGATGTTCGGGCGACGCGCTGGGCTCCTGCCCGTGCCGGCGGGGGGCGCGGGGTCCGGGCGAGGACGCGGGGTGTGTCCGGCCAGCGCGGAATGTCAGCTAGTTAGGAAGATGAGAGCGGCGGGCGGCGGGGGGCGGCCAGCCCCTGACTGCAGCAGCAGCCGGCTCCACGTCTACTACAGGGAGACGGACTACAGAACTGGCGTGTGTAGGCGGTGGGGGTAATTTGTATGTATACACGTGTGTTGTTTGCGACTCCAAGAGATTACGTTGAGAGAGAATTCGGTTCAAATGACCACCATTTCTTGTCGTAAGACTAAAAAGCGGAGTCTCACACTTATACCGCGGTACAAGTGCTATATATGCATGGAAGTTCGTTAATGCGATGACTGTCGCGATATTGAACACAACACGGGCCATTCTCGAGTAATACACATGCTATATATACGGCGGCGTCCGGTTTTACACTTGACTGAATCGACGCAAAATGGGTCCTATGTGATGCAGTACGGGCCAATATTGATGTGCAATTGGATGTTGTTCAGGTTTTACACTGCGTCTGATGGTCATAGTCGTTATTTTGGGAATCTCTTTCATACCGCACGTATTTGTATGGTTTAATATATTTTCAACAACTTGTGAATTGGAAAAATAAGCCCGAAATTTATTATTATTGGCTGATATGAGTATACCATAACCAGCATAATCATCTGGTATGATAGAGGTTCATATTTCAAAACTTCACGTGTTGTATAGCGTGACTACAAGGTCCCTCGATGTGATGTTTTTGTTTACCATGAATTCATGTATGTTTTCATATTAAAATCACATTACGTTGTCTCGGTATGTAAGGTACAAAAATGTAAGCTATTGCATGTGCATTACTGAATACCAACAGATAATTCGTAGACTGCCAGGAACAAAACAATTAGAGAAAAATAGAAAATAAAATGCGACACATACATATAACATTTTTTTGTTAAATTACAAACAAAATACCGTTTTCTGGATCCTGCGAATGTTGAGGTATTTGACCATTGTGACAACAGAATGCAGACTGTAAACACTGCCCCTTCCCTGGATTTTCGCCGAAGCTTACTTTTATTAATCATTAGAGTCACATTTATATCCGCATCTAAAAGAATCTAATTATGGGCAGTCATTTATTTGTATCTAGCATTTGAATCCACGTGACCATTTCTTTAAAGGGAATTTTGATTCTGTTTCCGTAAACAACTGTCAGAGAACATCAGTCATGCAAGTAGTGAGTATGTATGATGTTCCACAAAACACCATATTCACCGTAAATTTCAAGCCACGGACACTGAATTCTGTGAACTTTGTTTCTTCGTTTGTTAGCATTTTCTGTAGACTTTGCACAACACTAAAATATTGACAATAAAATATATAAACTTTTATACTAAAAATTGTACATAGCCTAACCACTCGAGCACACGAAGCGAGTCAACACCGAGAGTGAAAAACGGCCGAGTTGTTAACATTTGAGTGGGTATCGAGTTATCTTGGAATTCGTCAAGATAGGGCGAGTATGTAAGGTTGACCAAGGTGTTTAGTAAGAATGGCGAGATGGGCCCGACGTACGATTGGTATGACGCCTGATATGCTGGATATTTCTCGCTGGTGTGGTGTTTGTGTTAAATGTACGACTTTGAGTCAATGGGTTTTCCGGCTGTTTCTCTTTCATGGTTTTGTTAAACATGCAAAAAAACAGTGTATGTTAGGCTTAGTTCGTGAGTCAATGCCAAGCTAATTTTGAAGTGACAAGAAAGATGAAGTTTCCATGAAGTTAAGTCCATCCATATAGACGTTTCAATGTCAGTTATAGAAGATTCATCGGGATAGTTTTTAGGAAATCACCGAACATCCTTATGCACTATATACACCGATATTGCTAGAATGTTTAACAGACATAAGCTGGGCCGGGTTACTTCAAATATTTTCAAAATGAATACATTATTTATATTGGGGCTCCTTTGAAGACCAGCCCCAGCATAGGCCTACAGTATATACCAATTACCGTACACCCTGATGTATACGAGCCTTTCAAATGCTACTTCTATATTTTCTGTCAAGCCTATTGATGAATAAGCTCGGCGACTGACGTGAACACATAATAATTGATGAATTGTGAGCTGAGAATGGAGTCGAGTAGACAAGCTATAGAGGTTTATCATTCGTCATATATCCATCACTGTAATAACTGCGGCAGCTGTCCGTGAAATTTGCGACTCTTTAGTAAATATAGCTTATGGCGGGGGAAAACAATATAAAGCAGCTAATATATATTTTTATGTTTTTTTTTCGTCGCATATATATTTTTTAGATAGGAAAAACATTTCTGATTTTAGGTCATTACGCTAGTGAACTGTTTCGTTATAGCATCGACGACGACAGAAGAATATACTTATCTCAATGTTGAACCAAATGAAGAATGTGTGAATTATAGAAACACTTGCCATGATTGCCAGAACTTTATGTTTCATTTCATGATGAACAAAGTTATGCCAACAAACCCTTATGATTCTACATTAATTCTTAGCAAATGCTGCAGGATACACGTCTCACTTTCTTGTTGACGGCCTAAATACGATATAAACACACAAATACAATTGCTCATAATTCATGCCATTATCTCAAAGAATTCGACAGCAAGTGACTACGTCTGCTCAGAATGCGTGTACGGCCATTGAAGGGGCGACAAAGATCACATTCGTGGACGAAAAAAGAGCATCTGTGGTATGGCGAGCCTCGCATAGTGTTAGCGCTGAAAACGCGTGCTTGCAGTTCCTCTTTCATGGCTAAATGTAACTAGGCACATAAGAAACGACGTTTCACTGCGTCGAGTTTCTCTTTCTGTCGAAAACATATGCAAGTGAACATGGAAGAAACGCTCCTGGAATTCACATTGTTTTGATAAGTCGAGTGAGTAGTATTTTACATAAAATGCAGACGCAATCATCATTGGCAAATCGCTTTGGTCGATTTTTAGAAAGGTGTCATTAGGGTCAATATAAGCGAGACAGAATAGTCCGCGCTCTGTACAGATTTATAGCAACAAGGACTCGTCCGCTTTTGCTGTTTTGTCGGCTGCAACTGTTGCTTCTGACGTCTTGCGTTGGACGGCTCATACAATATTTTAAAATGTTCTCTGGTTCTTTGCTACCAAGACCTGCATCCTTGAAGCCAGCCTGCTTCTAAATGGGGCACATCAAAGCGCTGCGTGGATCATATCTCATGAATCGTTCACCTAACATTCACAACAACACGTCAGCGCTTTTAATTACAGAACACAGAGCACGTAATTTGACGTGGAAGCAACACGGCGAGCTTCTCACGTGCACGTGTTCGAGTGATTGACGCGCAAACTTACAAGCGGCGCTTACAGATCCTCGCGGGCCACTTACATCATGAAACGCAAACGACATTTCCGTCCTCTTTCTGTTTTGTTTTCGGCGGTGCTCCAGTTGTTGCGACAGCTGCGGTCGGGATTCCTGCTTTGTCGGCGTGTCCTGTTGTTGTTGTAAAGTGAGGAAAGTGATTAGCAAATGCAAAAGTGGGCCACTCCATGCTTTAAATGGTCGTCACAATATACTTAGCAGTTATGTTTATAGGCGACCGTGGGCAATTTAAATACTAAAGTTATATAGTGATCTTCTTGCTATACATACACGTGCCTGTGATCTACACATACGAGACAAAAGACAGCATCTTTGTAGCCCGAGTCACGCTGGTGTACGTCCGTGTACATGCGTACACAAAGAAAAAAATACTTGGTTCACAATGTGCAATTCGAAATTCTCATTTACGAGCACATATGACCTGCCAAGAAAACTGTACGGTTTTCTCTTTACAGGTCCAGATTGCTAGCTAGATACACGAGTCGACTCTCCTCTACTCGCCCGTGCGTGGCAGGTGCTGATTGTCACGTGATTGATGATACACGCCTGGCAGCTGGTGATAATGATGAGCGATCTCTGTCATAACGCTCATCACCCGTGGTCGCTGGCTCACCACGCCACGGGTTCACTCTAGTGTCACTTCTTTTTGCAATGCATGACTATAGTTTATACTTACAGGGTTCTTTGTTCATACCCTTACATATACAGGCCTGTACTTGAAGACACTTTTTTACCATAGAGCAATTACAAGTACAACAATTTTCAAAGTCTATAAGACCAAAGTTTATAGGTTTAGTCTGAAAGCAGAAAATGCTGGTGGCGGATAAATGAAGTGGCTGGTACATATCGTCTACAATTATTTCAGGACTTGCATTTTCTTTCAGTGTAAAGATACATTTAAAACATAATCAAACAGTTCGAACACCATCATAACTTATTTAGGAAACCTAACATATGCATTTTTGTGATTAATAGTTGCAATGTACGGTCACGGGTTTGATTGAAATGTGGTAAAAATAAACCAGTCTATAACGATCATGGAATACGAAAATATGCCGTGATCCAGACTACGTTTTGCTATATGTGATAACTGTTACATATTTTGATTGAACACAAGCCGGCAGACAGTCATTAAAATGACGGATTTCCCCGTCATTAAACAAATTATGTGGCAACATGCACACGGAAACAAAGGATTATATACATCAACTATATATAGTGTGACTTTCAAAGAATCATTGTACATGTATATTACAGGCATTTGTCATCCATTCGAGATACGAGGCGGAAAATGAGGGGGATTATAGTGTTTTACCACGTGTGTTTGAGCAGTGACACAGGGAATGTTGCGCACGCGCACATGATGGCAGGAGCAGACGTGAAATTTGCCGTGAATTCAGAGTCAAAATAACATTTGACTGCACGGCATTGTTGAGCGTGGTCGAAGTAAGAGTATTGAAAAAGAACATTTTACTTGGTGATTTTATTTTAGAATGCATAGGCGAATATAATATACTACGCGTCTATAATTATATGGTCTTCTCTCCGGACAAAACAGAGACTTTGTGCTTCGATTTAAAGAGCCACTCGACGATGTTTTTCAGTATTATGTAAAACCCCACCACGCTATTACATTCCTTACATTCATGCTTCCAGCACCTGTGCGCGCTTCTTTAAATCCACACATGTTTATTTATCTACGCGGAATCACACTCCAGTACAAAGCCAAGCCGGGTCAATCAATTTAACCTTAACAATTGCCCCACCCGATGTAACTGCTATATGCCCAGTGATTCCCCTCACCCCTCTGAACGTGAAAGCGGATATCGTTATCTCGTCAGTAACGAGATGTTGTCGAAAACGTAAGACGTTAGTGCTTTGATCACTACCAGCTCTGAAATTTGTTTGCCGGACACTCAATACCCCCAGATCCAGATAGACAAGACACCGGATCTACCGCAAGGCAGCTTCAACTCTGCCCCAGACATTAGTCATGCTGTCATATTCAATACAAGGCTAATTCCTTGCAGTTGCTTAGGTGACGCGCTCTTTCACGCTCACTATTCGAGATATGCGTGTTTCAAACACTTGTCTTCATTACTGTTAAATAACTCATTTGTCTGGCCGATCACGCCAACCTAAACCAGGCACACTATTGCATACGTCTGCGTGCACCTACCGCCTCCGCCGCGCCGGTAACTCGTCTGCCCCACGTATAGTTCCAATTAATCGTTTATTACCCAGGCGCTACTCATTTCGCGAACGGTAATGAAAATCAGACGACAATGAGCGCCGCTTTAATTCCTCCGTTCACATGACAACGAGCGCAATAATACATCAGCAAGATCCCCCGCAAAAGCGCATCCGCCCCACAAAAGAGGCCCCCACTAACCCGCTGCAACGCAATTCTGTCGCAATCGCTGTCGTGCGGTTGAGGCCGTAATTAATTTGTGATGATCACAACTCACCCTCGCAGCCAATTTCGCGCCACTTATTCGCTCGCCTCTTGGCCCCGGAAGTGAAACGGGTGTCGTAATGGCGGCAGACAAATGGCGGGCGTAATTGGCCACCGAACAACGCCATGAATAGCCGCAGCCGACACTGGCGTTGTCAACCACGTGGTCTACGACGTAGTCGTGAGAGCAAATACGGCTGTTAGGAGTGGAAATGGGGGGGGTCTTTAGCAAGGCGGGGGCGGGGTTAGACGGCATGGAGATGGGGGTGCACTCGTTAAACGATGATGGATGGCACATTGGTAGACAGTTTAATGAAAAACTTTAATGTCTTGGAATGGATTTTATGCGATGAAATTGTTATTTTGATGTTCATGTGGTTGTCGTTATAATGACTGTGGCAAGCTTTTGCGATGTTGTTTTGTTCGTGAAGATATTTGCAATTTGTTGAGTTGATCACATCAGATAGTGATAGGTTACTAGCATTTTTTTCAATAAGGTAGCTAATATATAAAAGGCATATTTTGTGAAGGATAATGGGGGATGTGTGGGGAAATACCCCGTGGAATAATAAACTCTATCATGCCTTTTTTCTTTTATCTTTTTCTTCTTCTAGAATTTGGTTTGTGCATATACATAAAATACTTGTATTGCATAAATTTCCAATAGATATTGGTCAAATGTGAATTGCATAAAAGGAAGATTGATAGGAATTGTGATTATTGCCATTTTATAGAATTGCAACAGTGTGTGGTGTTTAATTCAATAACCTGTGTATATATATGTAGCAACACTTCAGTGCTCTTTACGTAGGCCTATACATAATACGTTCATGTATGAAGCACAAAATGTGCACATAGATCGTACACATTATTCTTAATATCTTTAAAAAGTGGTGTGATAGTTTATTCATAATATGCATATACTTCAAACACTTATATATAAAGCAATTAGCATCACGTATCCCAGCTCATTTTGCAAAACTAACTTCTAGCCCAAACACACGCCAATAAACCTGAACACGGATGTATAGTATAACTAACATGTGCTTGAAATGATCACAGTGTAAAACAGATACCCTTAAGTCATTGTATAATTCGGGTGAATGAATTGTTCAATTTCCCAATATACAAGTCACTAACATGAAGCCATGCACGTCATATAGCGTTCATTCCATAGAGACCGTATCAACATACAGCCATTGCATAGCTCCCGATCTTACAGGGGATCTCGCCATTCCACCACACAGCAATCTGACAGACACCTATTTATGTAACTACTTTGGAGTCTGTGTAATTACTTAGTGGATTTTGGCCAATGTTGTAGGTCATATTATTTCATCGGTCATTGTTCGATATGATAACACTTTACACCCAGCGCACCACACTGCCATTATTTTATTCAATAAACAGAAACTCGAGTACATATGCCACCCCTTTAACCAAGCACCACTCGCCCCGGGAGCTATTTGACTTAGAGATTTTTGTCACATTAGGACCCACAATAGAGTGGCCTTTTCACACTCCCAATCAAACCTCGGGCCGCGAGAGTAAACGTCTTTGGAGAGAGATCAGATTAAAAGTCAGGCCCTTCCCGAGTGTTTGCAAAGCTCTTGCCGTGGCAAACAGACGACAGTCAACAACAGGCTCGCTCCCATTGGCGCTCGCCGGCTCGCGGGGCGTGGCCTGAGCCGCCGAGCTGCTCACTTTCTTTGCCTGTCAATCATCGCGTCTTGGGACGCTCCGCCTTCTCCTCCTGCGCGGCGGCGGCGGCGACGAATTCCGCGCATAAATGAAAAGCACGGTGAAGACATGTGGGCAATTTAGAAGAAGTTTCTCACTTAGCTCGAGTCACAAGAGATGAGTTGCACAGACGTTATGTATCAACCGTATGCTTCGTATTTCTCGACGTATGCGGCCCACCGGTCCCAAGCGGCGGCTGCCCAGGCCGCCGGGTCGGCTGCCTCCTACCTCGACCCATTCAAGGTAAGTCCTTTTCAGCAGCAGCAGCTGGGGCCCACAACCTATAGGAGTAGACAGCAATGTGGCGGCCCTTATCAGGATTGCTAGATCACATAGTTGGATAATGCGGGGTGGCTGATGGAGCTTGAGGCATTCGGCCGAGGGATTCCTCACCCGGATGCTTGACAGTTTGGGTTGCCAGGTTAGAGCGGTTGTGGCATTTGCCAGTACGGATTACGCAGATTCCACGCAACCCTTCACCGGGCCTAGTCTTAGGATATATGACATTCAGGATTGTGGGGCAGAAGTGCGAACACGCTCGTTTTCATTGCAACTTGGATATAGACGCAATATTTGAAGTTTGGGTGAGGGCTGGGTGACATCTAGTTTATAAACGCTTGTGGCTTACCTGCCGTCATGGATATGCATGGGTAAGCATTTGAAAAGTCAACTTGATACATATGCGTTGCATCCTTCCAAATTCAGATGACCACAAGATTCGGCTGGCGAACTTTGAACATTGTGTTGACTCTTTGCATGATCAATGCTTGTGAAAATTTTACCAGAGCTCGAGTATAACGCCAGATGAGTTTTGTTTATAGTTATTGGTGATAATCATTTGCTAACTGGTGAACATTAGACTGACAGAATGGAAAATGAAGTGAAGAAACCCTTAGAATGAAAGCAAAATAATGTCGTACTTAAACATGTCAATTCGACTTGTATAATTGCCAAATGATTTAGCATCTAATAATATCGACTCTATCTTGTATATATGTAATTATAAAGACAAGCAGTACGTGCGATAATCATTCACATACCCATGCAAGCTGTTCTTTTCATCTATAGTGCTGTAAAGCGGATCGAGACTAGGTTTATTGATATTGCTATAATTGCTAGTTAAATGAATTTTGAAATATAAAAATGCGCGTTGTTTGATTTTGAATAGATACCGAATTCTAATCAATATGAGATGACACCATCAAATCACACAGCGCACTCAAGATAGGCGTTAATGAAAATTGTCACAATTTTTTAGACACGATAATAAGTAGAAACAAGTGTGAACAGTCAGCTTCTGCCTATACACTTTGCTCAACTTTAAAGTATTCATTATGTTGTAAAGGTGACAACTACATGTGCATCATGTAAGGCATGTTTACACTACAGATTTAAGTATCCGCTATAAACATGTTTAATGGATTCAGAATGCTATTGCAGTGGTAAACGTGAAGCTAAGAGTACAACAACAGATATAATTGTGAATCATTCGGCGTGTGTTTATTGGAAATAAGCATGAGGGGAAAACAAATGTCAAGAACAAATTAGATGACTGTAACGCATTGTAAAGCATGCACTCATATTCATATGTGGATACTCTATGTTTAAACTATGGAAAAAGCATGAGGATTAGTGAAAGTAAAATTAATGATAAATTTATTGACATCGAAAATAGGACCGTATATACATTTTGCAAATTGCAACACTTGAATCTTTTTTTTAATTATTACCATGCTATTTTTGTTCTCATTAGCTTACGTAGTGGTGTGTGGGAAGGGGAGAGGAATTCAAGTCAGATTATTACAACTCAAAAATTAAGAGAAATGCAACTTATTAAACTCTTTGCTGTCAAATTAAATCTAGAAGTCCTTTGGTCACAATAGGATGCGTTTAGATTTGACACATTTTCAACCAATTTCAAGTATGTAAGGAAATTTTAATCTAGTTTTTGTTTCTTGTTTCTATAGGTATATATTCTTGTGTTGGTGCCGGTCTTGTATTTTTTTTGGTAGTAATTGGCTAACTGCATATATATGTATATTGATAAAAAATTAGTGCTAGACTTCTTTGAATGCTAGATGCAATTATACAATCGCATTGAACACAAAAAAAATTCGCGTATACCCCCAGACATATATAATATAACTGACTCCATGAATAACTCTTCTTTCAGAAACTGGGCTTCCAGAAGATGGCCTCCGACCCCCTCGACATGGGTGGCTACGGGAGCTCGTCCGTGCTCCCCAACCCCAGCTCCATGTCCTCGACAGGCCTATCTGGCGGCACCGGCGGCGGCTATCACTCGCACCACGCGTCGCCGCCGTCATCCGGGTCCTCGCCCCTGATGGCGCAGCAGCCTCCGGGACAGCAGCAGCAGCAGCACCCGCTGCACGGCAAGGGCGACGACTCAGTGGAGCAACAGGACTTGGCAGATGACAAAGATTCGCAGCCCAAGGACAGCCAGTACCTGGCCGCCAACTGCGTGCTGCTCACGTATGTGACGGGCGACACGGCCGCCATCGTGGACGAGCACTTTTCGCGGGCGCTGGGAGGTGGCGGCGGCGAGGGCACGGGCTTTGGAGGAGGCGGCGGCGTCGGTCAGCGACAACAGGATGAGAAACACAGCCCCACAGCGGCAGCCGGATGGCCGTCGACGGCAGCAAGCAAAGGTGGGTGTCGTCTGCTGGTCGTTTGCAGTCATTGGTGGCTTGGAAATGGTACTCCAAAAGACAAAACCATACCCAAAGGGAGGGAGGGTGCAGGTGGTATGCTCCATTAGAAAGCTGCAATTTTGCGCGTAGAAAGGGAGTTTAAGATTGAAGATTCTGCTGGGAGAAAAATCTTAAATTGGTATGTCGACCATATGGCCTGAAACTGCATTGGGCCTGCTATACATGTAGATATGACTTACAATTATGATTTAATTAAACCTACCTTTTTACACAATATAGGCCTATGCTTACTCAAAGTGTCCGAAAAGCAGTTATATGCATTAGCTCGGAACATTGTTACCAATATTGTTAGAATAGTTAATTGGCATAGGCGTATTTTTATTGATAAAATTACACGTGGCAAAATACCCCCCCCCCCCCCACACACACACACAAGATTCATATATACATTGTATGAAAACAAAGGAAGAGAAAAAAAAGAATAACCACAAGACCACGTGTCCCTCGAAGTAAAACGTTTGTAACGAATCTGGATTACATTTCATGATGCTCTGCACTAGCCTTGCTGCAGTCAATCTGCGCAACAGGTGACGAGTGTGATCCTCGGCGTGATCAAGCACATTAACTCGGGTCCGTGGTCCCGACAACAGCCTCCGGGACAAAGCTGTCTTCTCCCAGCAACTGTCGCCTTCGTTCCACAACGTTTTGGCGGGTTCGCCAGGAACCGCAGCATTTTACGCTGTGAGCACGTGCTATTCAACGAACGATAATGGTTGAATTAAGCTGTTTTCATTTGAAATAGTGAAAATGTGCCGATTTTAAGGTGTTTTGCTGTTGTGATAGAGTTGCAATTCTCACAAAATTGTTGGGATGTTTTGGATTGAACACCGTTTATATGTTCGGTGTTAAATTCTGGCACAGAACGTTGCCTAATGGTGTCCTGCAATGTCAACTTTAGTGATTATTTATTTGCTTTTGCGATTATTTGCAACAAACGACTGCCGTGAAAATACTTGTCTGAAGCAATAATGAACATAAAATGATTGCTGTAAAATAAATTGACAAGTGAAAGCGTATTTCTTTCAATTTTATGCACGTCAAGCTATTAAAAGCAATCTAGTTTGGATAAATATTATTAGATGATGTTCAGATAGGAAAATTGATTAGACAACCATTTGCCATACCAACAAAGTTTTGTTTCAGTTTATTCTGAACTTCCGTAATAATAGAAGCTCTAACTCCAACTAATCATATTTTATATCCATGTCCTATTACCGGTTTCTGGCAATAACATTTAATAATGCACGCCAATAATTGAGGCATCATTTGATACCAAAAAAGCTTTATGCATTTACGTATAAAAAAAATCAGCACAAGATGTGACAAGACAAATTAAAACATTGCAGCTAGTTAGTGCCACACTCTTGATTGCTCATTAGTGTTCAGCCTGCATGGTTCTAGTCGTCTGGGGCACCGCTGGGTAACAGTGTGGACCATCCTCGCGCGTGGACCAAATTAAGCCGTTGCAACGCTTGGTCGGTGGCACGGCCTCCCCACGGTCTGACATAACCAGCCGGCAGCGTAAACGTTGCTGCTGAGTGCGCGTAACTCGACACCCTGCCGGCGAGATCCTATGTTAATTTCTTGTGTAAATTTTACCAGTGGTTTGTGTGTGAAACCCATTAGCACGTATTAGAGGCGCTACGGGAGATCTCTTTTTCGTCAATCGGCACTTGCATGTGGAAGATCGGTCATGATTGTTTTTAAATGGATCAAATTGTATGTTCAGAAAGGATATGTTCAAATTGCGTCGTGGTGGGGTGTGCAATTGTCACTGTAATTTTCTTTATTCCCCATTAATGTGTGGTCTATACTGTGATATGTCCTGAGGTAAAATTTATACAAGACATGGGTTTGGAGCGCCACGTTATGCCCTTTGTACTAAAATATAATTTTGTTCATACCACTTTTTCCAGCAGCCTCGATTTTTATGAACAATAATACATATATTCATCTAAAAAAAAACAAGTGAAATATTGATTTGTTTAAAACAGTACACACCAAAACACGTGTGTGCCACGCCACAGTAACCATAATACAAGAAACGCATTCTCTCTAGATTCGGCTGCTACCAACCAAAGCACAAAGCGATGCCTCTAAATATTTTCTTTTCTGGCCCGGTCGGCTCATTTACCAAGGCTCCTGTCCCCTTGGGAGTCGACCTTTAGGACCTACTCCATGACTTGCGAAGTACACAACTCTTCATTGCGTTTAACCTTTAATCAGCGGCTCCTGTGATCTTTCCACCGGACCACTCATCCACAGAAGCACCAATAGTCTCTATCACTCTTGATCTGCGTGTCCTCAAAGGGGCTCGTAGTATAAACAAGAAGCCAGCTGTGACCTGGTATAGCTGAATAGTGGCTGTGTCTCGGCAGTCCCGTCTGACGGCGTCTAATAGCCGATGACGGGCGGCGTGATGCTCCCGAGGTCTGGTGTTTGTCAGCGGAAGTGATGATGTATCGTGCGCGCGTGGCGTGTCAGCGACGATAAGCAAGCAGACGAAAACATAGGTCTGTGATGTCGGTGTCTTACATGTGGGTCTCAGGGGCATTTAATTCTTTAAAGGGACCGTGGTCTGGGAAACTAGCGGACACTGATATTTCTAGAACGACACAAGATTTAAGTCATGTTTTTTTTTCTCTTGATGACCAAGCGACTTGGCTTTCTCATTTCACTGAAGGCGAATGCATGTTAATAATGTTCTTGTGTATTTCATGATTTTGTCTTTGTCATCGTGTTTATGTTGTTTTTTTGTGTTAATATGATGACGTAGGTAAGCATTGCATTATTTTGTTGGGTGTATTCATGCAATTATACCCGGAATGACCTACGTATGCCAGCTACAAAATTGCTACTTGTCCCTACAAGTGCTACACTATTTAAGATTCTCTGCCACATCCGTCAAGATGCGCTGGCATGGGAACCACGCCGTCCGTCCAGAAGTTATTGCATAGAAATTTCAGCTGCAAATTATAACAGACACTTGATAGTGACACCGCGCAGTCGACAAATGCAATGCGCCATTTTCCAGCGTGTCCGTGACAACAATGGCGGCCTAGCAGTGGAGCAAATAAAAGGCGGGCTTGATAAATTGATGCGCACGTCAACCTTGCTGCCACTATCTATTGCCTTTTTGTGATGTATACGCTCTTGCCATTCATTACTAGGGACCTTGGGTCACCAGCGTTGCTCAATAGTGCTACATGATTTATCACAACAAAGTTATCGTGGTTTTAATACAGACGACATTGTCTTTGTTACAAGCTCATTGAAATCGGCGCATCCATTTGTAGTAGAAGAGCAATGCTATGAGTAGTTGCCGTTTATAATGACATTTGCTTTCTGTTTCTATTGTCTATTTCATTTTCAGAACTGGATTTAGAATTTCATGGCGGAAATCTTTTTCTCTCACATAGTATAAGGTCTAAATGTGTGTACACGTCTACACAACTCGACGTGTACGTGCGATATTGCAGAGTTGCCTGGAATTTTTAACCGGTAATATGCTACTATGGTATCCCTGCTGAATGCAATGGCTTGTTACGTATGTTTATGTTTGGAATGTTTCCAAATAATAATAGATATTAGCTTTAAAATAATTACCGTTGTTCATTGAGAATTGGAAAAACAACAACAACACATGCCAGGGCCCAATCAACAAGGATGGCAACGTATGACACACACACACACACACATGTATGCGCACATGCCAGCAATTGCAAAGTTTCAATCAAATTGTAACAACACTAGAGAGCCACGGTCCCTAGAGAAGTATCTTGTTCTTCACACATGCGTTTGACGATCTTGTCATACACCTTGTCTATTTGACTTTGGTTAGCAACACAGTCTTCTCACCTGAGAACACTCTTTTCTATTTACTTTGGACTTGACAAGTGCGCGTGTCTGCTACAAGCATGCTGATTTCTGTGCATAGCAGAACGTGCACTAATTGTGCATATACGCAACAAATAGTACTAAGACATGCATGCAATGATGCATATACGGGATCCTTCAGTGCTTCACTATAAAAATCAAACCATCTATCATTATTTTATATTCAGTGTCAATTGATAAAATTACCAGTTTCACTGATCACCTATTCATTAATGATTGCATATACATTGCACATAGTATAAACCATTGCTCCAGATATTGAGAAATTAACCCGTGTTTGCTGAGAATGATTGATTCTGATTCGATGAGAGGTGGAGGATATTCTCGGTTTTCCTACACTACAAAGTTTATAAACTAAAAATATGAATATACATGGGAGAAAAGATTGTTTTACGGGTGTGGTGAGATATCAGAAAATATCTCACCTCGTGTAGACATTAACAGAACTCGTTCGCTGCGCTCACTCGTTCTGTTCAGGTCCACACTCAGCGAGATATTTTCTGATATCTCACCTCCACTCGTATAATAACCTTTTAATATCTCTAAAACATACTTTCATTTCTACCGCAATCTAATAGCTACACAGTGATATTGTCTGCAGACGCCACGCCAACCTTAAATTTAAACTCCTAACACGAACATACATGTACATAGTATTTGAAATATTTTACACTTATGCTCATATCTTACTAGTATGACTACTCACGCATAGAAGTCAGTGACGAACATGAAAACTAATACCCACACTTGAAATCTTCCTCAGTAAACAAAATGGACAGCCACTTTTCCTGTGTAAATATGTGTTCTTCTGGGATCTTATTCTGGCCCCATCCTGTCGGTAATTACCACTCATTATCTCTGGCCAGAAGATCATGGATCTGTAGACAAATATATGTACGTTTGACTGAGCAGGACCATTACTCAAATTAATATGAGGCGCTCCCCGGCTACAGACAATTGTAATTAGACGTCTGCGTTATCAGCTAGCTTTGGTTGGTTCTTGTTTTATTAATTTGTGCCACGTCCTATACTACACAGTTTTATATTAACTTCTGGTCTATTGTTATATTGTTTTATCAGTGAATAATGCATTCTTGACCTATTGTATTCAATTCGATAATATGTAACGAAGTCAATGTACATATAGTCTGCTGTTGCCTTGAAAAATGATACCTTATATGCTTACATGTACATAGAATCACTATTTGATTCTATTGACCCTGTCCAACTCCCCAATATGACATGGAACTTGATTTACAATGTGTGAATTAATCTGTTACACACACACACACACACACACACACACACACACACACACACACACACACACACACACACACACACACACACACACACACACACACACACACACACACACACACACACATTCTATTGACACCACACACACACACACACACACACACACACACGCACACACACACACACACACACACACACACACACACACACACACACACACACACACACACACACACACACACACACACACACACACACACAATCATACATGCATATAGCACTAATTAAACCTGACTCAGATAATACCTCTGAATATCAAACTACAATTCTTCTTATATAATCTTTAAAGAAATCTCTAACTCTTGGCGGTACAGTAGCATGCTGCAAAGAATGCCATCCGTGTTATCATACACAACTCAACACAATATCGCAGAGGAAACAGACAACAATCCTAATGCAATACCACATTATTGCCGATTCCTCGCTCTTCTCTATGGAAAAGAGCAGAGCGCACACATATGATTCGGATTTTTGCGATTGATGATTTTTCACCAAATCTTATCTCCCTCGTCATGAAACGTCGATAGCGAGGCTAAAATGTCAGAAGCGTAAGTAGGTTAGTAATACTGATGGGGAGGAAAAAAAGCCTTCTACCTTCCTGTTATGTTGTTTTTGAATGTATATGTGCGCTTGCAAATAAAAAGTAATTGTGTGTGCGTTTGTGGCTTACTGTCAGTTGGAACACACAGTCTCATTAGTTTATCAATATTGGATACACATTTACGAAATAACTTATGTATCCATATCACCCACAACTTGTAGTTAACTGGAAAAGTTTCCAATTAGTGTACAGCAACCTGCACACAAAGAAAACAGCTCCCGGGTACATTAATATTATCACATGTTATACGCATCTGCACTGACGATTATGTGATGTTACGGCAACATATTCCACTATTTGATCACTGTTGTAGCAGGCGTCTGTGTCCTGCTTACTGCTTTACTGGTTATCTCTAACAACAGGTGAGTGTATCATCTTGCAGTGATGATAACTTTGATGGCTGTGTTGTAAGCACGCCAGACTACGCTCTTTAAATGGACCACCTTGGGGAAGAGGTTTAGCAGCTGCCTCTGCATTTCTCCGTGATTTTTAACACTGCAAGTCTTGTTCATTACTGTAGTGCTTTTGTAATACATGCGTTCATTCAGAGTTTACTTTGAGGAAATATATAATTACTAAGTAAAAAAAATAGAAAAAAAACAACAAAGAACGACACAAAGCTGTCTTTTGAACTCACGTGTATAATGTGTAGAATATAGTTGTCTGTTTGATGTGAACATTTCTCAGCTGACCAATACATGCCAGAACTACAAGGACCGTGTCAATATTGTTTGCACAACCCATGTTACAAACTTACAGACATATATAGAGACTAGAACGGGATCATATGCTCAAATCTCAAACTTTAGTCAGTATTTGCAATTGGGAACAAAATTAAGTTGCGTATGGCGGAACTACTATAAAATTTAATGTATATTAGAAGCTACTGTATATCACTATTAGTGGGCAAACCATTTGAACAACTGAGAAGGACAAACATCTTGTGAGAGATCATGTTACCACAGTTCCATTAATCTATTTATCAGACCTGTCGTCGAGTTGTTATATGGTTACATGGACTTATGTGCACGTCAAATGTCAATTTCTTTATAAGTGGGATTGTGTTCACAAATAATTTATTTGAACAGTGTTTTATACCGTTTTATGTAATAAATTGTGTTAAACGCATCCAACGAAATTGGGACTTGTTTATATTTGTCTCAATGATAACCAAATATTACCCAGTTAATGTAACATGATCTCCACCCAGCTATTAAGTTTGTCTCCCATATTCAACTGGAGTATTAAAATTGTTCAAAATTTAGTTTTGAATCCTGGTGTGGTTTTAGTCAGTGTCCATGTTAAACGACCGACTGTAGAGCTTTTGTATATTATTGCGCGCGAAACGGTGTCATTTCTGGAATTCTCTGAATGTGAGATGGAATTAAGGGAATGTTTATAGTATACCTATATATAAGCCGTGGCTATCTATACTGAATGAGAAGAGCTTGTCCCACAATTACTTTTGTAAGAGAACACAACAATGACACTTATATACACATCAATGCCATGCTATAGCAAGAATTAAGAAGAATATTGTTCCGATATTTTGACAATGGTGACAGTGTAAATAGTGTAACCAATGGAGTAAGTCATCGTGCTACCATGAATACAGAATGCCGCCATAATTGTTAGAGATTATCCTACTAATGCATATTCTCTTATGCAACAATTAGCACGTTATAATGTTTCGTTCTTGTTGTTTTAGTTATGTTTCGTTTATTAGTTTATATTTAGTCGCGTTTTATTGTTCAATGGCGGTTCATACACACAAAAATCTTCACAAATGGAACTAGTACACCTGCGTCTAAATAGTACATAGTGTCTAATATGTTCTTATCGAGCTTCAATTTTAATCACATTCCATAATTATTGGTATAGTAATTAAACATTCCCGCCCTGCCATCAACTATCCCGGCTTCAAACACCGCTTCCTCTGGATCCGAACACACCTGCTTCAAATCATAATTAATACTGACACGGAAAACGGGCTGCAGCTGCGTGAAATTGTGAGATAACGCCAATATTAGCGTGAAACGCGCGACACCTGTAAATCGGTCGCGGTCGCAGTGGTGGTGTCACTTCCGGGTGTTTAGGAATGCCGTGGTGGGAATTATGTGTTGCATTTTGTGTGCGTTGTATTGTATTCATATAGAAGCTTGGGTGTATTTTGTTATGGTTTAAGCAAATTAATTTGTGATATTATGCCACTCGGATCTACGTCCCTTACACGTTAACGTATATATAGGCTGATCTGCACATGAGAGTAATGTATCAAATGATATATAATAGCGTTATCTATTCACCCCTGAGCTACCAGCAAAACAATGTCGTATCTGTTGAATATGTTATAGGTATATGCTTATTGAAAATCTCATAACATTCTAACCTTAGTGCAGAAAAGTTTAAATACGCACAACACCACATAAAAAACAAACATACATAAAGTAGAAAACAGTTGCTTGCTCCGGTGCAAGAAAGCGCATATCTCAGCTATCAATGTGCGCAGAATACGTAACCTCCTATCGAAGGTTCATCAACTCGATACTGATTTATCGCACACGGCGCACACTGCGAGAAAAAGCTAACGAAGAGCCGACCCTTCGCCTTTGATATCCCAATCGAATGGAGGAAAGGCAAGCCCACGCGGCCCCGCCCCGTCTCGTTTATTGTTATCCGTCTCATTGCACGGCCACGCCCGTCACTTTGACGTCCGAGAAACGAACGCAACGTAATCGACGCCGAATCGTTGGAGATCGAAAGACAGGCGCTGGGCGAAGATAGGGGAACGCAAACGCGGCTCTGCGGGGGACTTCGATGCTGTTTGGGGGAGGGATATTATATGTCGGCGGGCGGTCATTACGTTATCTGTCCGGGGCACGAGGGCGGACCGGCCGGCGGGCGCGTCGGAGCGACCATCGCTTGTAGCATGGTCAGGTGTCCAGCCAGACTGTCGTTATTTGCTAATCACGTGTAACGAGAACGGCCAGCTCATTTCTAGCTTGGTGTTTGTGGCGCATGGTTGACTGCAATGATTGACTTGTTCAGTATTTTGAAATTTGAAAACTGTTTCCTGTTGATGTTACTTCAGAACGTGAATAGCTCTATTATATCATTTTTGTTGTTTTGTCGGGGTTTAATGATAATGACCAGCTTAAAACGATGTGCCTTTTCAACGTATACAATAATGTGTATATCTTTACGTATTACAGGCAATCAGATTGGTGATTTTGCACCATTCTATAAATAGTACTATCAAAAATCATTTGCTCTATTGCACCATTTGAAAATAACGCACACCATTTCACCCAGATGTTCTTCTTGCAGGTACCAACCTGCCGATGTCCCAGCGGAACTTCCCCGCCTCGTTCTGGAACAGCCACTATCAGCCGACACCCACGCACCATCACCACCACGGCGGGCACGGCGCCACGGCCTCCTTCCCGTCACCCCACTCGTCGTCCGTGCTCGACCCGTACACGGCGGCGCACGGCATGGCCTCATCATTCCACCACCACGCTAGCGCCTTCGCCGCCCAGGACCCGTGGACGCGCCACTACAACCCATTCTCCCACCATCACCACCACTCGGCGGCGAGCGCCAGCACGCAGCACGCGCCCAGCTACGCGCCGCACGTGTCGCACGCGGCGCACCACTTCCCCGACCTCAGCTCGCACTACAGCTCGGCCGCCATGCAGGCGGCCACGCAGGGCCGCTTCAGTAGCTTCAGCAAGCTGGGCGCGGGGCTGGCGGCGGCCGCCGGTGCAGGACAGTACGACATCAAGCCCGCCGCGGCCGCCGCCATGGGCAGCAGCGGGGGCGGCGTGGTGGGAGACACGTGGTCGAGCCGCTACGGGGGCTCCGCGGGCGGCGTGACGGACCCGTTCTCGGCCGTGGCGTCCTCGTCGGCGCTGACGTCACACCACCACCACCATCACCAGGACGCGTACTCGCTGGCGGCGTATCAGGCAGGCGCGCTCAGCGGAACTTGTAAGTTCACTTGAAGTGAGAGGATGATTAGTGTATAGTTCTTTTTTTTTACTTGAATGCACATTGCACGTGGGTCTATCATGAAACTGTTGCTGATATATTCCAGCAAGGCTAAAGGGTTGAATCTGTAAACCATTGGGTAAATATATATGTATTTCAAATTGAATTATATGAGTTGCGTGCTAGTCTGACCGTTAATGTTTCTGTCACGCTATATTGCTGCTGGCACTGAAGTTCAGCTTGTACTATATAACTTTGAGAATTTGTACACCTGATGCGTGGTCACTTTTAAAGAGTGCTGGTCACTTCAAGTGCACAGACGCTCGATAGCCGAATAGCAGCTCACACTAGTGTACGTTGAAGTCCACAGAGCACGTGCACTTTAATGTTATGCAATATTGTGTGGAAACTACATTTTGTGTGATGCATCCATATAGCCCGTGTCATAAATATGTCGTTCGTCAAAATAACTGTGGATTCCATGCACCGTTGGAATAGTTTTTGTGTTGGCAGCTAATACCTTGCTATAAACCTCAAATCGCTTGCTTTAAGCAGACACCCATTCCCCTGAGCATTGCTGATGGCATATGAGTCCAATTTACATGTTCGAATATTCAATAATCATTTGTGAATATTCTAAAATAATATCTAATATAATTAAAAAGAAATTTTGAAAGATCTTTTTTCATGCAGTGAATGTGTAAAATAAGCTACTGCGTGTTGCTTCATTCACCGCATAATTAAAAATGCCATACTATTATGCTGTGAAAATGAATATTCCAAATGAAACATCCCAATTACGTAATCTAACCAAACCCTCTTTTCATTTTTTTCCAGGTTAACCCGTGTGCTCCACCTTGAGTGTCTGCTATATTTCTACTCGTGACTGTAAAGGAAAAAAACTGTTGCTACTGTGATGTGTGTAAACACTAAGTATACCCTCTTCTTGTGTGTAAAAGTGGACAGTATGGTATTTATGTTTGGTAAGAATATGAGTTATAGAATGAACGTGTTCAAGCTTGTTGTCTTGATATGATATGAGTGCCACCCAAAAACTTTAAATTTTGTATTTGACGTTACCACCAATTCAGGTTGTTTTATTATCATTTAAAAGCAATATTAACCTCAAACTGTTACATATTAAGTTGAGTGAAGTTTGAAAGTTGTAAGTTATTTATCTTAGTTTTACCATGCATGAATTATACTATTTATTTGTTTTAAGTCATAGAAAGCACATCCATTAAATTTATTGTTGGATTTGTGAAAGAACGCCACCTGGGGAAATTCCAGTGAAAGTTAATTACTATTAATCAACCGTTTTGTATAACGTTTTTGAACAGTCACATATTTGCTCAACAGGTGTTATTTATATGATAATTTTAGTCACTCATTAGCAAATGTTTAGACACATACATGGTCAAGTAACTTAAGGTATCATTAAGGATACACGGTCTTTTCGATCAAATGTCAAATCTATTGGGATGTGTACTTTATGTGCAAAATGACAATTGTAAAGTAATTATACGTGGTGAACTAACCTTTAATCCAAAATATTTGTCTATCATCTGCATTATTGTACCTCTCTCTTTTCAATTTCTAGCCACCAGACGGTAAATTATTAATATTGAGCAAAGTATGGCAGTCAGTGTCAAATACAGTTCTTATATCAGTGAAGAGTTTGAAAATTATAAGAAATTTATCGCAGACATTCAAAGTCTTTGAGTTTTTTGTCATAATTATACATGTAGTCTTTTTCCTACTATACCATGTTGTGCAAGTTTGATACCCGGTAAACATATCTTACAGTTAGCGTGTATTTGAAGTCATAGAAATTAGTTTACATACTTTGAAAGAACATTTTTCTTACTTTTATTATTGTGAATTATAGAGATGTTATGTATATAATACTAGGTAAACTGTCATTTATTTTGATTTTGTCTGAATGTTAAAGAATATAAGTTGTTACGTATTTATGGTGTGAAAAATTAGTATCTTTAACCAGAAATAAACTTAAAACAATAACACAATTTTTATCTTATACATATACACTATTACACGGATTACACAATTAAACATGACAGCGATACTAGTAGGTAATATCCAAGTATAAAATCTATTTGATCAAAAACAAACATTAATGAAAATATTATGTATGTTATAATGCATGGACGTTAACATTAAATTACTTAATATTCGGTATGTAAGTTGTAAGGAAGAGGACAGAAGTTGAAAACGGTTGACAATTATTTTGGACATTTTATAGTATATCGTTTGGATAAATTTTGAGCATATTTTTAAAGAAATAAAAGGAAATAATATGATAACATTAAATTACTTTGTGATGTTAAATTATCATTAAAATGGACAATGCATCATCCCGTTGCATATAGAAATACATGCAGATAATGATAAACAACACAGAAGCCAAAACCTCCTCAAAATAATGATAATGCACCATTTTCTGCCCTGGTTTTGCTGACAGCTGCTCGCATCCCGGACTCGACAATAATCCATCCAAATCACCTACAAAAATGCGGATCAACTATCTGGTGACTACTCTACGTAGATATCTGTCACCTTTGAGGTACAGCGCTAATTAAGAGGCATTAATTGCATGTAAAGGAGTTTGTTTGGATTTTAGATAATACTATTTCATTTTCTTATAATCTAAATTTAAAAATCTTCAGGCTTGAAATTATTTACTACGTTGTTCACAAGAATATAGCTTATGAAGTTGATAATTGTTTCTATCTTTAGAACAAGTTCATCAGTGTTGCCTATCAAAAAAGTAAATACCAAGTTTATTAAATATCGCACACGGAAATTGCACAAGTAATCAGGACGAAATTGCCAATTTCTAACGAATATAGCAAAAATTCAAGGCATCTCAGCAATGATGGGATTTTTTTCTAGGTATAGACTTCTCTTTGTGATCACAAGATTGATAGACATATTCTCATTACTATGTATTATATTTATTCCTTTCTTAATGACACAGATAGATATGAATCCATATACGCTACTACATGTATTAACATAACTACATCCAAGAAGGCATAGTAGAGATAATAACGTACATGTAAGGGCTGAATTAAAGGGAGGGGGCGTTATGCTAACTAATGAATAAGAATTATACTACAGCAAATACTAATTATCTAGAGCTACATGTCGAGCATCATCACCATATGCACCTGGCAAATAAAAGACAATTACCATTGGCGTGGTGAAATGTTTCCATCAAGCAATAAGGATGATATCTGGTGGCAGGTATGATGAGAATCAATGTAAACCTAGGAGATGAGATGTTATATTCCTGCCGGGCGCGAGGTCAAAGGTCATCACAGCTGCTGACACGAGTTCAAAGGTTGTTAAAATGCGACTGCAGCTGTTGGCTGTTTCGGCGGACCGCTGCAAATCTGTCTATTTCTCTCAGCTTTGTGTGGAGATAATATTGGAGCTACAATTTCAAAAGCGGTGATGGTGTGTGCGGGTAGGGTGGGTTGGGTGAAAAAGTAAGGAGGAGCTGAGTGTGCAATTTCAGGTTCCCTTGTAGTAGGATACAAGGTCATGCACTAATTAATAAGAAAACGTGCTGCATATTTTGTATACCGCCTCTACTCTTCATTACAAATAGAATAATTAGAATATGATAAAATTAAGATTATATAGATAATAAATTAATAATGTACATTATTTAACCAGAATCACTATACCATTAAGTTATGCTTTTGCTCCTCTATTTCATTATACATCAGTTCAGGATGCTCATTCCCTAAATAGCAGTTAACTAATAGATTACATAAATATCATTGTATCATTGATACATACAGTAAAATTCAAATTGCCAGCAGTCCAGCACTTACAAATATGCACATTTGATCCACATTGCAATCAGAATACAACTATCAGAAAAATCAGACTACTATATGGCTGGACTCCATTCTTGCTATCCAATACGCATATATTTCAAACTATATGTACAATATTTTGTCAAACAGAAAACTTAACAATTACTATGTGAAAGATAGTTCCTCTGCTATGTTCACATTGTTGCACAAATAGCAATTTCATATCAAAGAGATTGTAACATATGGTCCACTCTCACAGGCATGCTACACACTGCACTGCTATAGATAAATAAGTCCATATCTATAACACAATTTACTGTAATAATATTGTGTAGCTCATGAGGTGGCACCACTTCAAATTCACTATACATAAAGCCTTGGGCGATAAGCGAGCCTTTATCGTGGTACTAAACAACAGCAATTCCATATGAGGTCCAGCACCACTAAACTGTATACATCAAGGTTTGTAATTATTTATAGACTGCACACACTGCATGTTGAAGAAACACACGTCTGCCTCGATCATACACTGACGGCTGGGGGCCGTGGCGGGCTCCTGTAACTCGGCGTCTCGAGGGCCAGGTTTGAGGGACGGTCTGAGGGCGGGGGCCCTGCCGAGCGTGTAGCTCATGTCGATCGGGCGTCCGCACTAAGCCAGGCATCAATATGGGCGCCTTGCCGGAGGGCGAGGTGGACCAGGTTGTCTAAGGAGAGGCGTACAGGCCCAGGGCCGTGAGGCAGCAGGCAGAAGCCTCCGTGTCCGGCAGTAGTGGGACCGCGTCCGAGAATAGGCAGCGCTCGGCAGCCCGCCCAACACGGTCGGACCCAAACCTTTTGTTTTGTGTGCTGCCGTCAGTATGTTGGTATTTATTTTTTTCCAGGTGCGAGTTTGAAATATGGTTTATGTTGTTGTGGTATTTAGATTTTAAGTAGCGATGCATGTATTAAACTTCACAACGCGTCATTTTGCATTCAGTGACATAATGTCATTGTGCAACGAGCAACCGTGGCTGCAAGAAAACCAGGTCGAGGTGAAAGTACTTAAATGTGGGGGCAGATGGTGATTTGTGGACAGCGTTCAGTATTTTTTAATAAGTCTTAGCTGACTATACATTTGGATTGACTTTGGCTAGGATAATGGAGTGACTCCATTATCGTAGGTTTGGGTAAACCATTCCCTACAATAGGCCTACATGGAATTATATTTTCCACATCTATATCAGCTTAAGTTTACATGGTATTTTTTTTAAAGTTTACATGGTGTGTTCATTATTGTGGGAAATTTTGCTGAGCCATTTTGTGGTGCAACCAGGCTGTCATTCATATAGATAATCCCAAGCCCAACAATGAATTTGTAACACAACTTTAATACGAATGTGAATATATATCGGCACAAAGGAATTTTCACAAAACATAGTTTGCATTATAAACTCAGCGTCCGATTCCGTTGTGTCTTGATGTCTTGGTTTCATGTGTTGGATATTTTCTATACTACACGTAGCGGCCCTCGGACAGACAGGTTATAATTAAGGAACAGTTCTTTGAGGGTATTATTAGTAGCGGTCAATGTAAGTAAGAAAAGTTTGATGGTTCACCTGACTGTGAACTCAAATATCACACTGTGGAATCCAGTTTTAATTGGTGTTGATCATTGGTGATTAAATTGCGGTATTTGGTGGGTTTTGCCATTTAGTGGAAGAACTTCATAATTCAAGGATTTGGCATGAATATGGTTTAACCTATCTGATAATTTATTAGTTAATTCAATCCAATCCGTCAATAAATTCTTTCTAATCATTGAAAATATACATTGATAAACTGTGAATATGAGTATGTTATTTCATACTGGCACATATGATGGTAAAATGCAAGTTATATGTTTATAAGACATCATAAGAAAAATATTTTTTGATCATATTTAAAAACAATGTATATTTTCTACTTAACACATACATATAATGCAATATTTTTATTGCATTGTTCAACTTTTATTTTAATCGTCTGTCGACAATGTTTTATATATATTTTGCTACTGGAGTGCGTTATGGGTCGTGTTTTATATAGGGTACTGTGGTTCTACATAATTACTTTTATAAGTGGAATTAATAATCATTACTGTAGAATAATCTAGATGATTGGGTACATTTGGTATAATTGACTTATTTAGAGACTACACATGTGTCAGATGTTGCGTGCTTCATCGAAAGAAATCAACACGGGATTGGGGGATCTTTAATTATCTTTTATTGTCGGGTCAGGATGGTGGTGGTGGTGGTGGTGGTGGCGGGGGGGTAAACACATTGGCTGTGATGGGGACAAAACATTGATAAGGGGTAGGGACGGGTATAAAAACAACAACAATGAAGTCAGCAGGCCCGACTTCACAAGCACCATCGGTCACAATATAGCGAAATTAAAACTACTAAAAGGCTCAACGTAGTGTCCCTCAAGAGGTCCGTTGTTTCTCTTCTTGGCAGAAGCCTTGGGCTTAGACATCGTCGTCGATGACAATGGCGTCTTTGCAAACTGGGGGAGAGGCTTGTCTCCTCACGGGGACCACATTTTCCCGGACTGCGTCTACAGCTGGGGGGGCGAGAGAGGAGGGCTCGGGAAGCGAGTGCCGGGATGGTACCGGCTCTTCCTGGAGGTTGACATCCTCGCCACCAGACGTCGTCTCTTGGGCACTGCCGCGGCAGCATGAAGTCTCTTCTTATCTGGAGAGAGCTCGAAGGGGAAGACGGCGACCAAGGTCTCTTTACGGGCCTCTTCCAGGCTGCACCTGTTCTCATCCTAGCGACGACAGGCATCTTAAAGTTGGTTGTTTCACGTCTCCAGGATGGCTGCGGCAAGCTACGTAGCTGTGCCTTATATAGCTAGATTGTGCAATGACGGTGGTAGCATGCAACTCACAAACACCCACGCGATCACCAACGCACCGAAGCTAACAGTTAGACAAACTTTGAAGTGGCAGCACATTGATTTATTGACTGATCAAACAGATCACCTTATCTCTTCCTGGAGACGGGCGCGGGATCTCTAGATTTCAATTTGAGCGTGGTTGCAATGTTTTTAGGTATTTTTTTTATAGTTTCTGTTATTTATTTGTGGAATTTACTTTTAATTCTGAAGATTTTTAAAGTGCCTTATACTGTATCTATAGTTAAGCAACTTGCCAACTTCAGTGTTTATAAACGCTAAGCAAACTTGATTGACCAGCCGACTTTCATCTATGTCGCCACAAAACAGTGCGACCACGCTTGTTGTTTGAATCAAATTTATCATTGGGATATAAGAAACGAAATGTTCTAACTGCCTTGACACACCTAGTTTTTATACTCGTAATACAAATCAAGTCGACGCACCATAATATTTTGTCATTTTTTATGTATACTGATCGTATTCTTTCTAATTACTGGTTCGCAATTACGCGTATCAAAAACCAATTTACTAGTTCTATTTAACGGTTTACTACAAATGGATTCATAATTTTCTAATATTCGCTATTCGTTCGCCGATAAATATTTTATTGTTTTTAAAAAACATAATTTAGATGTTCTACAAATCTGAAGAAAGTTGTAGAAAACCTTGATATATGAAATAATTGCATTGGATCACAGGCCCGTAGCAAGGAATTGAAAGGTGGGGGAGAGGCATAATTTTCAGTATGAGTGCAGGTGGGGGGGGGGGGGGCAGGGGGGGCAATCTGTGCCGGCTGACCCGCGCGCCAATGGCGCGCGGTTTACCTAGAGGGGTCCGGGGGCATGCTCCCCCGGAGAATTATTGGAAATTTAGATTGTAAATAGTGCATTTTAAGAGCATTTTATACCAGATTTATAGACATTTTATACATTCATAATTTAGAACATTTTCAACTTTCCTGAACACATCACTTGGTGGATTGAAGCCCAAGCCAATCTGGGGTCTTCTTAGTTATGCTCCCCCTGCGCAATTTTGATATATAGACTTCAAATCGTGGGTCCTAAACACTTGTGAGAGACAATTCTAAGATTCAACCTCACTGGTCATACAATGACATTTTTAGTTTGAAATATGTTTGGTGAGAGGTAGTGGTGTGTCATTTAGGCTTACATATTATAGGTTTTGGAAGTAAGGAATCCAGATCATAAAGGCTGAAATGAAATTTTGCTATAAAATGATCTGAGAGATTTGGGGATTATCATCAGAATAATTGAAAGTAGCTGTGCAAAATTTATCTTAGTTTTAATTGTTTTAACGGTTTAACACATTCAACGCTTAGAAATATAAATAGATATGCCAAAATAAGCTAACCATTTCTGAGAAATTCATACCATAGATTTTTCACAATAACAAAAACAATTACATTCATTTTTTATGTGATTTTATAGGGTTTGTCTATGAATTGGGGCATTTTACAATGCTACGTTCTATATTACAAAAGCACAAATTTATAATAACCTATTAGTTCATGAAGAATAGCAAGTGGGGGCACTTAAAGATGGAAGAACAACAAGTGGGAGCACTAAAACATGGAAGAACAGCAAGTGGGGGCACTTAAACATTAAAGAACAGCAAGTAGGGGCACTAAAACATGGAAGAACGGCAAGTGGGGGCACTAAATCATGAAAGAACAGCAAGTGGGGCATTTAAACATGGAAGAACAGCAAGTGGGGCACTTAAACATTGAAGAACAGCAAGTGAGGCACTAAAACATTGAAGAACAGCAAGTGGGGGCGCTAAAACATGCAAGAACAGCAAGTGAGGGCACTAAAACATGGAAGAACAGCAAGTGGGGAAACTAAAACTGGGAAGAACAGTAAGTGAGGGCACCATGCAAGGTGATGTTAAAGTAATGAATACCCAAATAGTTATAGAACAGAAAGTAGCTGACCTACATTTTTTGATGGGCACCAAAATAATGGGATTTCAGGTTTAACCAATATTGACCAAAAAGCTCCCTGACGCACGCACCACAGACACACATGCAGAAAGGCTGTGATAGAAAAATGGACTGAGCTTTCGAGCAATGTTAGTCCAATTATTTGCGGCTTTCTGTATGACACGTTCTTATCCAAACAATCAAGTGCCCAAACAACTTACAAATATGTCCCATTTCCCAATCAGAAATGTGTGCTTCTGTGGCCGAATGGATAGGGAGTTGGACTTGTGACCAGAAGGTCGTGGGTTCGATTCCCGGTCGGGTCTGATGGTAAGTGTTGAGCAAACTTACCTCTAACATGTTGCACACTGCTTCGTGGTACCTACACGTTAAATAGGTACAGGTCGGTGATAAGCGTGCGCAAACAGCAGCAATGTGGGAGTTGAGAAAGGAAATGATCAATTGCTGATCATTGAATGTGCCGATGACCTGGTGTAAATTGTAAAGTCGTGAGATCAAAAACTTGGATCAAGACTATAAACCAGACATTTACATTTACATTTATGTGTTGTATGAAATAAAGTGATTAAATGTTGCTCGCACAGTTCCTGCCAAACTTCTATTCGTTATTTACCCCCATGTCCTGAGATGAGTTAGATGCGCGGGGTTGGATGAAATTTCTTTTTATTATCTATTGAAAGCTCCGTCAACAATGGAGCCGGCTAAACATGCACCCACACCCACACACCCACACCGTTAATGTGTAATGTGTGGCTTAAATATTTCGGTCTACGTAGACGCTGAATCAATGTGCATGTACATTGTACATAGATCTGAGGTACAGGGAGAAAGAAATCCCTTCAAACGAACTGTGGAACGCTACAGCACAAGTACAAAACAATAGCATATACTATTATGCAAATATGTTTATACTTATATTTGTGGGGTGGGTGGTCGGCTGAGACATAATATATACACACAGAAACACAATTATGCATAAACACTTCGCAATTTATTGATTGTGCATGCAATTAACAATGCAATTATCATAGCAGGCCACGTACTTTGATCTACTTTCACTTACTTTGTAATAACGTTTGAGCGTAACTGTGAATTTCGAGTCCATTATTTTTACATTTAATTTCAAACGAATTACTTTTACAAAATGTCTGTATCGCTGACTACTCTTTGATCGGCATATCATTGCATTTGAGATTATTGTATGCTTGCTTAAATACTCAGCCAATTAGGTGCAAACATATATACAAACATTGTAATCTGTCAGACGGAGAAATGAATCGCCTTAAATGAAAATCGCCCTGTAATTACGAGGTTTGCGCACATTACGGCTTTTGTCTACAAAATGACCGATAAGTGACAATTGGGGTCAATTGCGTTTGGTCATTCACTGACCTTTATGTAAAAAGTCACAAACTCGTGGTCAGTATTCATTTAAGGCAGCCAGACACGGAGGTTCTGATAGCGCTGTTCAAAGGGTTGGTTTTCTCATCCTGTATGGTTTACTGAAAACTATTTAAAGGTACACATATAGACCAAGTTGTTTAGAAAATCATTCCACAATGGATCTTACGGCAATGGCAAGTGTTTATGAACGTGGAATGATGGACTACTTTTGTGATGAAGAGTACATTGGAGACGACATTGAGAAGACTAGCCAGATGGCCATGAAGGACTGCTATCCTCCTCACACACCAGCGAAACAACCTCTTTTTCCCAGGAGAACCGAGGATATGGCACATATTCCATTACGAAGGAGTATAGGTACACATGTCCCACACAGAAAGAAAGACAATGTATTGGGCAGAAAGAGCTCTTCTCATCATATTCCTCTTTTCCCCAAGAGACTTAACGGATTTGGTAAAACTTATGACACAGTGAGTTGCTTACTCCCAAACACACCAGAAAGAAGTCAGAAGATTTGTGAATATCCCGTGGATTCCAAAGACTCACATACTCTTCTAACACCTAAGGAAGTGCGCCTATTATCACAGAATTCTAATAAGTACTGTGCATTTAACGAAGATGTGGATACCTCGATATACATACCGGAGAACACGTTTGTTACTCCTAGAAGGGCATACAATGTGAACGTACGTCCTGTAAATGGATTGCATACCCCACAGGAGACATGCACTTTTCGAGGCACTCCTGAAACATTTCACCAGTCGAATGAAATAAGCTACTTAATAAACCACTGCAAAAGATTGGAACCAGTTAGCTATGCCAATCCAGATATTTCCAAGGTTATTTTGGACTCCGGATACTGTAGTTCTTCTGGATCAAATCTCAAACGTGGAGAGATTCAACCCGATGTCAAAAGGAAATCTAAATGGCGTAGCAGATTCGGGTTGCGATTTTCAACCTCAGAATTTAACATTTTCTCAGATTCCTTCAAAGGGTGTCGGTTATTCAGAAAGTCAAAATGCAGTGGAATGGACACCACCCCACAGAAAAGTCTGAATGTGAACAGACCTTCGTTTGCAGTTCAAAGGACGTCTTTGAATGCATGCGCCGCGGAAATCGCTAAAACAGTGAGTACACGAAGTACTTTTAATAAATGCTAGTGAATAAGTCGATAGTGGATTTCTATAACTGTAAAATTGGATGTACCTGGTATGCAGCATAAGGTCTCATTTTATATATATTCTCTTTTTCGCTGCTTTATTCATCAAACAAATCAACTGGTAGAATATTTTATTAATTTGATTTGTTTGATGAATAAAACAGCGAAAAAGAGAATACAGTATAAAATGATTTCTATAACGTTTAAGCAAATATTTTGCTAAACAAAAATCTGCCTTGAGACGCTTCTAATTCTTGCAAAAAATTCCCAATAAAATCTACTCATGCAATAATAAAATTCTAGGTTAGAACTTAATGAATGTAATGTATATTCAGTTACATTGCCACTTTTCAAAGAAAAAATATCTTGTTCCAGAAGGCCGCGCACTTTAGAAGGTGCTTACTCTTAACATATACATACAGTTAAAAGTAAATGCTTATCGCATTAGCGATAATGATGGTCAATTATAGGTGGTTAACATTTGTGCGCTTACAGAATATTTAAACAAGAGGCAGTAAGCCTTTTAAAATTAACAGTCCAAGATAATTGCTATCGTGTGGTATCGGGTATTAATTCCTCTTTTGCGTTTAGATCATTATAACATTACATCATCTATGCCATGATCTGTTACCCCCACCCCAATTTCATGTAGAAGATGATAGCTCCAGATGCTTCACATGACGCCAGACAATGAGAACAAATATTGCCAGCCTTTTTATGGTGCTCCTGTGCATATTTCGGAACGAAATTTATGGGATCGACTGTAATAACGGTCTGTCCCTTTTCAGATGGACGGTAGGCTCAATGTACCGTTGACATCTTATGAATATCGCCAGCAAGGTTGTTTAAGGGGAAAGGCATTCGGATGATCAAGGTAGCCTTGCAGACAACCCAGACAAACAATTAGATTGTCCAAATCGATAATTAAACAATCCATAACGGGGAGCCCACAGGCAGAAAATATAAAATGCCTTCTAAAAAAAAAGAAAAAATGAAAATAACATGTTTAGCCCAGAACCCGCCAGAAGTGCTCAATTCCGTATCGAACCAGCCAGAACACTCCAAATTTGAGGCCAGATCACCCACTATCCACCTCAATAAGACAAGCTACCGGCGTCTTCTACATCGTCTGAAGCTACCATCGTCCATGTGAAATTGTTTTTACATTCATTCTGCTCTCATATTCAAAAACCTCTTGTAAGAACGCCCAGCACCCATTCCCCTCTTCCTCACCAACAGACCGGCACCACCCACCTCTCGAGTGTGCTCGTGCTGGAGATCCTCCTGCCCATGCCCGGTGGCGGCGGCGGCTCGCAGCGGCGCCGCGTGCTGTACGCGGCTTACCGCGGGGCGCTGCGCGTGTCGCTGCAGCATGCGGTCGGTCGCGTCAGCGTGCGCGTGGTCGCGGCGCTCCACCTCGCGGTGGGGAGAGAGGCGGAGCAGCTGGTCAATGCCTTCCTCAAGGTGTCCCTGGAGCCGGACGAGACGGGCAGGACCAAGTGCAGGTGCTTAATTTCCCCTTTATTATTTTCTATTTGTTTGTTCTTTGCTTGCTTTATCTTAATTTAGTGTGCACTTTTGTTTTCCTTGTTTTAAGTAACTGGTTCTATTATTTACATATAGCTATTTGGAAGTTTTTTCCCCACAGACCCGGTTTATTGAAGGTCACTGGCAGACAGTAGTATATTAAAGTCAGGAGGTCTACACCCTGAGGTAAATAGGTAACATTTCATGCATTTCATCTGACCCACAGATCAGACGTGGTCTTCGGCACAAACAACCCCGTGTTCAACCAGCGGATCACGTTCGAGTTGATGCCAGGCGATATTCGCAGACGCCTCGTCGTCTCTGTGTGGGACCGCCGCAAGTCACACACACTAGACGTAAATCACCACAACACCAACCACCGTCTCGCCTGTGCACACCTCGGCAGCATGTCGTTTGGTGTCCAGGGACTGGTAGAGAGGCGAGGCCGCGTGGACGGCTGGTTCTATCTGCTGCCGGCCGAGCTCGGTCGGGAGAAACACTTGCAAGCGACAGGCGACATTTATCAGGTTTGGGTAATCGACTGGTCGGTGTGTGCGTTATGGGTGGCTTTGGAATGAATTAGTAGTCGTATGGGGGGAAATTAGATATTTCACTTTTAACACCAAATAAATGCGAACTATCAGGCTCAATTGCAACTGTAACTGTGTTTCAAAGCTTAAACGGAAAGGATCCATGTTTCACTATAAACAACTTGTTCACAGCTTTCATAAATAGCATTGTCATCAGTACGTGAAAAGAACATGCTTTAAATTTCAGTTAGAACAAGACCACGGCCCAGTCTCACCGCGTGAGTGCAGTCCAACATCAGACGACTTTCTCCGACTCCCACAGAGTGAACCAAACTTCGCCATAGGCACCGTTTCCAAAACCTGTGCCTCCGTCGCCAGCCTGGCTGCCAATCAAGGCTCCTCCATGACCGCTACGTATACATCATTGAGGTCACTCAAGCAGCAGCAGAAGCAGCAGCAGCAGCAGCAGCAGCAGCAGCAGCAGCAGCAGCAACAGCAGCAGCAGCAACAACAACAACAACAACAACAACAACAACAACAACAAACGGTACACCTTGTACGTCTGCTATGAAGACACTAGGGAGGAGGAGAGTACGGCGGTTCTCTTCCATTGATTAAAGATATAAATCTACATTAGTCATTACGTATCCCCTCTTTATTTCGTCAGTGAGAATAGAATATGTACCACAGGAGGAAAAGGGAAATAACGGTGATAAAAAAAAATAACTGACTTTGACCTTTTACAAGCCAAAACCAATCTAACATTTCTTTCTGCTGTAATAGTTTCCTCACAGATTTCCATATGCGTAGATTGCTTATTTCCTCCAGATTACCAATTCTTGGCGAAGAAGCTCTACATTTCCATTGCATTTCAACACGCCAGTTTTGTCCCATTATGAGAGGGTGTCCCTCATTCTCTCCTCTGTGTGGACGTTTATTTATGTTAAAGTCTCTTAGTGGTCAGTGTTACAAATAAAATTTTCTAAAATTGCCAGTTCGCATTTCCTTCTTTTACCAATATTCAGCTAGGCACAAAACAGTGTATTCTTACATTACACATACTGGTGGTTCTACAACTAAAGCATTCATTCATATACCATGTCACAGCTAACCAAATAATGCTGTCTTAACAAACGAAGTCAACACCAAAGTTCATTTCCCGCTCATATTGTCTCGTACATGAAAAAGCGTGACTGTGAAATTGTGTGTGAATATAGAAAGAGAGGTAGAACATGCACAGCAGGGACTTTTCTTAACCAAAGAATAAGAGACTTGCTCTGTGCCTTGTTTGAGAAGGAGTCATTCAAAGCAATTTATTGTGGTGAGGAGCCGCCAAGTACAGACTACTCGTGGAATTAATGAGGGGCAATGGGCGAGGTGATGGAAAGTGCGTCACATACTTTATCCTCTAAGGGAGCTTGCATAATCTATCGTATTTGGGGGGTGGGGGTGGGGGTTCTTGTGGAAAAAATAAAATTATTAAATTAAGCGACCCCCTCCTATGGTACACATGGAAATTGACCCTCCACCCCCACCCCCACCCCCACCCCCCACCCCATCACCACCCTTGCAGTATCATTGAAAATTAAGTGACCTTTTCATATTCATCAGCTATCCACGTATAAAATAAGGACTACAGAAATCATTTGAAAACATCTATTGACATCAATCGTTTTTCTCTGCACATGCAAGTAATTTCCTAAAACACTGGAATCCCTTTATGGAGTTATATGAACATCTGTATATATATTTTCCCAAGTTTGCTTGTGAATTCAATTCTCTTCTCACTGTTCTGGCAAGCAAGCTCCTACCACTGTATTGACATAGCTGAAGACACAGCTTCCGTTTGACGACCCCAAGGTTGTGAGACCAGAATGATACAATCATCCCAAGCATCAGGCTGTTAAAAGGTTACACGGACGAACCGTTGTCTCTGTGACCCCCAGCCAACATACTTGGTCAGTTATCATCTCAACCCAGAGGTCGTGGGTTCGAATCTCACCTTGGTATGGAAATTTTTGTGAGGTCTAATGTTTCAGCCGTGTTAAGGTCTGTTATTCTATGAACAACTGTATACATATTTTCCCAAGTTTGCTTGTAAAATTCAATTCTACTCACACTGTTCTACCAAGCAAGCTCCTGCTACTGTATTGATATAGCTGAAGACACAGCTCCCATTTGACTATATCAAGTGGCCCTAACGGGCTCGAACTCACGACACCAACAGCCCACTGCCTGGGATGATGGTATCATTCTGGTTTCATAACCTTGGGGTCGTGAGTTCGAGTTCCGTTAGGGCCACTTGATATAGTCAAGTGGAAGCTGGGTCTTCAGCTATATCAATACAGTGGTAGGAGCTTCCTTGCCAGGACAGTGAGAGTAGAACCTGGAGTGCGGTTTACATTTTATCCTCTAAAAGCATTAGTAAAACTTAGAAAAACCGGAGAATACTGTAATTACTCACCGAATCTAGACTTTAATTTTGCAACTTTCTATATGTGTGTGTGTTGTTGTTGTTGTTATTTTTTTGTTGTTGTTTTTTTGTTTTTGTTTTTTGGTTTTTTTGTAAGGAAAATTCGATACAAATTTGAAAATACGGACATCCAATAAATAATTTCTAGTAATTATGCGTAATTTGAGTAATTTTCAGTAAAAGAAAATAATATAATAAATGTAATATAATGTAATAAATACACAGAAATAACTGTGGCCCTATTACGCAGACAATACTGTATTTGTAATACATTGCTTGAATAACATTACTACAATGGATATATATTCGGGAATGGCAATTGACAAATGCAACTTTCAATTGACTTTATATAAAAATATTTTAAACTTTGCTACTATGAATCCAGATCTACATACGAAATTGAACTTGCTTTCATTATAAAATGTATGTTATGACATATATTTTTAAACCCTGCTCCATCATTTTTTTACACTTCTCTATCACTACACATATTTTGTTTTTGATTTTCCTTGAGTGGAAAATTTTAGGACCATTTTGTCGTTATCCTAAGATTCAAGTTACTGTGACCTTATGGTCCGGTCATTCACAATTTCCTCTGGGGTCAGGCAGATTTTTTAAAGATCCGAGAAGAAAAGTCCGACCCACCCCCAATATATTACAAAATGAAAGTCCGACCCACCCTGTAATTGAGAAATGAAAAGTATGACCCCCCCCCAATCCGTCCAAGTGAAAGTCATTAAAATTCATATTTTTTCAAGATCCTGGAAAAGTCATTGAATTCTGTAAAGAGTCATTGAAAAATGAAATTGAGTAATTAGGTCAGTCGGTTTATTATTTTATGTCTCTCAATTCAGTTATACAATAAATAAGTATATCGTCTACTTGGTTTCTAGCTTTGATTTATTCTATGTACTACACCTATGTTCAAACTGTTACTCAATTTATTTCCAATATAAATATCATAGGGCAAGGGCATGGCATGTACAATAAAGTGGAAATTTTTCTATTTTTGTAGATGTGTGCAAAAAAGAAGAAGAATAGAACTGCAGTATAGCCTCCCATCGATGCCAAAGAGATCACTTCCCCAATTAGAACGTTTTCCTCAGTTGCAAAACGCCATAGACCAACCACTCCAACCCTCCTAAAATACCATATCTCGATTGACACCATTTAGGGCCATATTCCGAGTGGTACACATGTGCACATATTATTCAGAGATTATACTGTTAATTTACTACCTGCCTATGTGTATGCTACTCGTGAGTTGAGAGCACCAGGAATCTGTTAATAGACCTGGCATGGATCACGTAAAGGTTGCTTACTATAGATTAGGCATATAATGTTGACGGAAGGAGACAGTAGACTATACCCATTACTTGTAACAATGTACTTTATAACGTTGGACTGTCATATACAATTGTGAATGTCCACTCTATTGAATTCGTACACGTGCTAGTTCTCAATATGAAAACAATTATACACAAATATTCAAATACTAGAATACACTCACGCATATTCACGGACTAAGCGAAAACTAAAAACTAGATTCAGGCACTTAATACGTTTAGGATTTTATTGCAAACGCCATGGTAACCGCAGTTTCATTTTACATTTTTGACATTCTGTCTATCAAATCTTACAATGCGTAGAAACGTTTACGAGGATTTTGTCTGACAATGGCCTACGCCATGACATTTTACAATAATTTTATTCATTAGTAATATTTGTACGTCATTCTTATTTTACCGCAAAAACAGTAATGAAATGCCTATTTGAAGAAAAAAAACACCTGCTGAAAAATGACCACACCAATGGCTTCGGTTCAGGTTCTCCCCTTGAAATAAGAACCCACTGTCCCTTTCGACATTAGGTAAAATTGTAGACAGCCATTTCCGTGTACGTATAAATGGCAAAAATAAAGTTTACTCACGCCTAACATCAAAGCTCCGTGATGGGACCGACTGCATGATAAAAAGGGTGGCGTGTAAAAAACAGACGATTATTACAAATTATTATAAACAAAAACCATTATGCAAAAGTCGTTGAACAATTCTGTTGCGGTGAAGAGAATTCGTTCGTGTTGTAGGCCTATACTGTAATAACAAAACCGCCCATCGTCATTTGTAACATGGGTATGTTGCTCGAAATCCTGAAAGGCTTCTAATGGAGTAAGAATGCCAATTATCATCCGCATGGTGTGGTAGGTTCTTCGTCACGTGCTTGGCGAATGGAGGGTTTATTACGAGTAAGTTGCAGGGGGTGGGGGTGGGTGGGAGAGGTGAAACATAGCACCCGTATACATTCTTATTCTTTTTTGCACGTAGAATTCGTGTTTATGCACATTGGGTGTTCCACAAATTTCATTCATATGACTTCGATTGGAAGTAGATGGAAAGCAAACTTATTATTCTCAGGTTATAGCGCGAATGTGTTTTCAGGAGATATATCTGAGACTGAAAATTTGGATATTTGGATGGTTTGTTTGGTTGTTTGTTGTTCTTTAAAGTAAGTAGAATAAGTCACCTTTATATGAAGGCATTGCTTTAACGTGACTTTTGAACTCGTCTAAATATCATTCAAACCAATAGCTTGCAAACCAAACTCCCAAACCTGGACATATCGCGTGAATGCCCTGCATGCCAACTGGCCAGTAGCTATAAATAACCGAACTACGAGAAGAACCTCTCTGGTGCCTTCATTACATTATCACGTAAAGCACTTAACTAGATCTACGCACTTACCTAGTTAATGAGGCTGTTGTGGGTAGAAGACGGGACCTGCCACTGACTCGCGTCATTAACAAGTGGCACGTCTGAGATATAAAGATTCGCGTGCAGAGTAATTGGGGAACCGCAAAAGGTCATTAGTCCGTTATGAGCAGCACTGAACCCGGACTGAGCCAACGGCGAGAAGGCTTCTCTGCTCAAAACACTACACACTGTTATTTGCAGTCGACATACTGACGCCTCGCACGCAGCACATATATGGGCTTAAAACCGAGTGCGAGTGCTTGTTAGATGACAGTTAGTGGCGAGCGAAAAACGCACGTGCTTTTTCGTAGCAGTTTCCAAGGCTTGGGGCAGACGACAGATGGATTTTTGTGCGACCGAGGAGGAGAAAATCGTGTAGGACGTGGATCGATTGGCTGCACGAAATGATGTGCCATATACAATCGAGAAAAGCATCTCCTACATTACAAAAAGCGACCGTTTGTTTTTGTAGCCTATTCACTTTGCAGTCTGCCAGCGCTGAATATCGGTTTGACATGGCTATAAAGTCTGCTGTTTATCGAGCCGTTGCTGCTACTTTGATTTAGGGGTGTCAATTTGAATATGATCTAGGGCGCGTTGTTGGCAGTTTATATTATTGACGGTAGTAATTGATAGGTGTGCATCAATCACATTTACGACCACAATATGGATATAGATATATGATTTTATACTGCCTAATGTTGATGGAAAATGGACATTTGCATATTACATTTGCTCTGGATTTTTATTAGAAAATAAAGAGACGTATTTTGCAATGATAGATGTAAGCATAAGATCCATTTATTGAACTATATGGTGATAAAATACTCTATTATTAATAGAGTGAAAGTTATGTACAGTGCACATTGTAAACAGATTAGAAGAAATAATAAATACGGATTATATTAACTCGTTCTATCAACGTTTCACTGGATATATCTGGATGACACTACGGTTTTTCACATTAAACTGTCTTAATAATCAACTTACCCGAAGCATTTTTACTAGTGCAAAACGTTCGTTCATAAATTGCACCTGGAAGAACCGTAACGCACGTTACAAATCTCACAACATGGCGTCGATGGACCGCATGCAAGCGATGAGCTGCCACATGATGCGGTCACCAGCCGCCGATAGGAACAAAGACGCTTTGGTGAACGTCTTGAAGAAGATCACACCATCAACGAATGTGCGTGGTTTGGAGATAGCCTCGGGAACAGGCCAGCATGTGACTTATTTCGCAAAAGAGATGAGTAACGTCACATGGCAACCCTCGGAGTGCGACAAAAAGTCGCTAGAGAGTATTGCAGGCTACATAGAAAGTACTGGCGTCACCAACGTCCTGCCTGCCATCTTCATTGATGCGACGGAGGAACCCGGTCAGTGGGGTGGCGGCACATCTCTTGCGAAGGCCTCGTTCGATCTGATACTCTGCGTGAACATGATTCACATTTCTCCATGGCAGGCCACTGAGGGCCTCTTTCGGGGTGCTGGCTATTTTCTCAAACCAGGGGGAATCCTGGCTACATATGGACCTTACGCAATCCATGGGGAGATCACTCCCGATAGCAACGTGCAGTTCGATAGCATGCTGCGGCATCAGAGTCCAGAGTGGGGGCTCCGAGACACGGATGATTTGGAGAAGCTTGCTCAACAGCATGGACTTCAGTTAGAGACGAAGTTCCCTATGCCAGCCAATAACTACACGTTGGTGTTCCGAATGGCGTAGGGAGTGCAAATGGTGCTGTTTTTGCTATGTGATTTTAATGCATCTGTTAATTCATGGGTGTCCTATTTCTATTTTATTACTAATGCACTGTTGTGTGAGGAAAGTACCTGGATAATATTATGTTGCCTTTTTATTGTCATAGAAATCGGCGGGGGGTGTTGCTAAAGTGCTATTTTCTTAGCAATTGTCATCACGTTTTAAGTACTTCACATGTGTATGTTTAAAACCATTTGTCTTTTTTCAATGCTTTTATGCAGCTAATCGTTCAGTGTTAAATTGCTGTGTTAAGCGGAGGTAAATGTTATTCTCTTCATTCTTAGGAAATTTTCTACACACTCATGGCCATCAAAGCGGATTTTGATAATCTATGAAATTGTATACTAGTACATTTGTTACGTATTTTTAACGACTGAAGAATGGTTAACCTTGGAATGTGCTTCATTTGATTCAAATTTATGACTATGTTTGGGAACATATGTGTATGTGAAATTGAATTGCAAAATCTATATATTCTTTAGGATGTTTGTAAAAGAACATTATTTTTCTCAACTAAATATGCATCTGAATATTTTTAGTACCGCTCATTGTATTATACATATTTTGATATGTATGCAGTTCTATATACTTGTAATAATGATACATAATTTGAAAAAAAGAATTTGGTGCAATCAAATACTTAATTTGTCTTTTTTATCAATTCCGTGTGTACTAATATAATTTCCGTAATGCCTTTTACCGAACATTTATGTCAGATAGCAACTCAAATTAATTTTGAAACTTAACTTAGACAATGGCACTGACTTTTCCCATCAATCATGTAGCAGAAGCATTCTATTTCCATGTGAATAGAGACTTTCAAGTGCCATCCTTATTTCTTAGTGCAAACTCCATTATGCAAACTGTGAGTCAATGCATTCTAACTGGAATATCATCCCTGTTTGGGGAAAGTCTTCATCTCTGCAATGATGCAGTTGTATTGTGCTAAACATCTTTGTTATGCATGCCATTGGTCAGGTTTTGTGCATTTAGGGAACGATCATAAATAATGATACCTGGAGGGTCGTCCAACATTTCTGATTCCTTTTCGGGGGGGGTGTCGCTGAATTATTTTTTATCATGCTACGGTATATATTTTTTTATATTTTGTTTTAGCAATGCAATAATTATATAGAGGACTTTCTTTATCGGGTGGGTGGGGGGTCACTCAACTTTTTAAAATAATGATGGGGGGGGTTGGTTAACTTTTTCTTCAAGCCCCCAAAAATGGACGACCCTCCGGTATCGTTATTTATGATCGTTCCCTTATACCTGGAGGTGTGTGTGTTGTGAGGAAACAAGCCGCAATAACACCGCTACTTCCCAAGAACGCCATCTCTCCAATGTCACCCTCTTTTGAACAACCGGTCTCTTCATCTCATTACCATTGACAGAATGTAGCAGAACTCATATGATCACATCTAGAGCTAGTGTGACCATTCGACCTCTGTCCTCAAGTGGTCCGTGTAAGGTGGCTCTATGGATCTGAATTTCTTTTTCTTTCTTTTTTTCTTTTTTTTTCCTTTATCTTAATACAACTCTGATTAACACACACTTATCCGAACTAACATCACCCGATACTGCTGAACAGTTTTGTTTTCATTACTACCATGCTGCTGAAGTTGCAAGTTGGAATCCGTGAAAGCATATGCCACTAGCATGCACGGCATGCCAGTATTAAAGTGCAGGCGTCAGTGAGTGATGAGGTCGCTACTGACGCATCACTGCTATTTGTGGAGTCTGCTTTTTGATGTCGTGTTTAATTCGCTCATTTACCCTCATAAGGTCTGTTTATTTCATTCTGGCCTTGGATCAAGGTTGGATTACACTTAGTGTACGTTTGGAATATACTTTGTGTTTTATTCGAGGTTTTATCATTAGTTGAAAGGAGGCAATAATGCAGAAAACGCTTTGAACACATAAATTTAGAAATGATTGCTTCGATTTCAGAACATAGAAAAGACTAAAACCCGCTTTACACTAGAGCGATCATGGGCGAACCCGTGCAACGCATCTGTACGTATTATGTCACGTCGTCAACTTGGGCGTATTGTGGCGGCATTGAACGTAGTAAAAATGCATGGTACGACAAGTTGCTGAAGCAAACGAAGTGTTACTTGTATGTGCGAATGTTCTGCGATCCCTAGACGCAGCATAACTATTTTTAACGAACCTAAACCAACCAGTAAATTCGTCAACGAATTTTGAACATGTTCAAAATTTCCTGACGAATTTGCCTGTTCGCCATTGCACGTAGAGCTACGTAGGTGAAATTCGCTATAGTGTAAAGCGGGCTTTATGACGATAAAGGATGTCCTAAACACATTATTTATAGAACATTTAATGATGTTATCAATGATACTCTGTCTATACCACTGGCAGATCTAGGTGTTCCAGAAGGGGATGGGTGGGTACTAGGTAGTGATACAGTGAACTTGCCAAAAGTCCTATGAAAAGAAGGTATTTTAGTGGGAAACGAGTGGGTCCCTGTGCTCCACCAGCCCAACCACCCGCCCCCTGAATCTGCCTATGCACTATATACATTGTATATACCAATAGTGAGAATATACTGAACAAACCCCGTATTACGTCAACTCGCACCTTCTCAGCCGCAACAGACATCATTCGCTAAAACAAAACAAGTATCTGAAACAAATTCTGAAAATATCAGAACAGTCCTTATATCGCCATGCACTGGCAATAATATTAGTGCACTGCTCTATTGAAGCCCTAACACAAACAGTGCATATGCTGTTAGCACCCTTTCATGGCATGCCATCATACCATCTTATGGAGGGGCACTGTTGTAAACTGTGACTTTCCACGCAGACAGGTTTATTTTCTTCTCCTGTTCGTTATTAATGTTTTAGTAGGACAGGAACTCGGGTTTATCTAGCAGGCAATGGGCTGGGGACTCTGTTTTTAACAAGAGCTTTTTTGCTTGCAGACTTATACGATCATAAAACTATTTTTTTTTAAGTCGCAGCGGTGCGTTTATGTGACAGAGGAAGACATCAAATGAAGAAGACGCTCGTGGTTACGTCAGTGAGAAGTGTAGAGGGGGTTATAGTCAGCTGTGGCACCGCGCGGCATTGCGATTTGGATGCTAAAAATGACAAAGTCACCAAAATGGGGGGATTGAACCTGGTTGGAAGTGTTCCATCTGGTACCAACGCGTCCTGATGCCGGCGTGGTAGTGGAGAACGGGACAGGTTGAAACACCTTTTTATTCTTTTTCAAACATCTCATGACTTATGAATTATGTTTACAATTGTATTGTGTTTGATGATATTGTTAGTCATTATCTATCATATAAGAACCTTGTAATGATGAATAATGTGTAGCTGGACCAATACTCAAAGTTTTTGTTTAAAAAAAAATATGTTTCAATTTACCCCACTGTGGGACAGTTTGAAACAAAGCACGGGGTTAGTTGTAACACAGAAAAATAACTAATATAGATACAATATTATATAGGTACAAATAACAAGATCACCATTTATTGGTATACACAATACCATTGGACACTACCGACGTTGATAGCGCATGTAGTGACCAATGTCCACCACTATGTGACGACCATAACTCATGACAAGTATACTCACTGTTCTTGACCCCCTTACCTCCAGACACACGTACTGGGGCATAATTAGTGATTAGAACCTGTAACCTTACCTTGTTCAAATCTACCTTATAAATATAAAAAACACCACAGAGGCCACAGTAAAATGAAATACTCAGATTTACAGTTGAAAAGGCATTCACAAACAGAAAAGTACTCATGCACGGTACAAAACTTTGCAAGCCAAGGCTGAGTTAACATTCTGATTTGTCTTTTCACTGAGTGGAGGTGAGTGACCAGTAAATTACTGTTACTCTGTTGTCAATACCGACATATTTACTTACAAGAGTTTATTTATTTACTAGTATTTTATTTTATTCAGACATACAGTCTATAGTGATAGAAATAAATGATTATAAAATACATCACAAATATAACAAATCTTTCCACCTTCTCTGTACAATGCAGAAGAGAGAATGAAAACAAAATACTAATAATTATATTTTGAATTAGACAATTAGTCTCCAATTATGGAAAGTAGGTGGAGTCCACATCTAATATATTGTTGGTCTATTCATAACGTTACAAGAAAATACACATAACATATTCATACATGTAATGTGTGAAAAGTCGAATGTTCATTCTTTCAGTACCCGCTGAATTTCGAGATTTAGAACAGCCTCAAGCCTTCACGTAACTTAAGGTCGGATCATTTTAAACACAAGTTACAGCTTGCTGCCCGCTAGTCGAAAAGTCCTATCTACATCACATTTAATTGTCATTTGCTGGAAAAGGTTGTTTTATGTAGCTCTGATTAATAGATTGAGTAACAAATGTGCATTGAAAAGAGACATGTTCTGTGTAGACGCTACAAGATTAACGTTAGTTGTATTAAATGTTATGTGTAAAGACCCCCGTGTATTGTGGTTGCATTTGCAATTAGTGGTTCGAGGCCTACGGTATTATGTAGTTGCATTTTGCAAATCAAACGCGCAACTAAATAATGGATTTGTAAAAGTACGTTTATGTATTATGAGATTATCCATTACGACAAATGTATGTATATTATGACGAACTTTGATTATTTGTGTCGCCAAAAAACCTGCTATGCGGACAGTGCTAAAGTAGTTTTAAATAATAACAGTGTTATGTAACAGCAACATTTTACTCATTTCTTAGACTTACAATGTATCAGCATAAAATCTAGGCGCCTACTAAGTATTATTACAGTATATACCCTGTACGCCATTTTGTCAAGTAGACAAGCTACTTTCCGGCCCTTTAGGTACACTTTGTAGTTTATTATTTATCACAGCAAAAGCAGCATCTCTTATTGCAAGCGTATGATGTCACTGTACTCACTGTCCTCTTTCTCAACCATAGCATAGAATCATATGTGCTTATATTTTGTTCAATATAAACAAAATTTTCAGCGCCTGCAAATTCCTTCATTTGATTGTTATTGATACAAAGATTTAGTTTGGAGAGGCACACTCCATTCAGAGTTATACTACGATGCCATTAAGATATTTTTATAGACTTTAGGGATGAGTCATTATTTAAGGCGTGGGTGGTCAGAAATATTTTAGACGACAGGGTTATGAACTTCTGACCCTCCTCGGGTTTGCAAATCTAACATACGACCCTCCCCCGGGGGGTCGCAAATCTAACATATGACTCCCCCATGAGTTCACAAATCTAACATATGACCCCCCCACCAATTCAAAGAATGCCTAAAATGTGAATTTCCTATACACCCCCCCCCCCATCCCCACCCCACCCCACTTGTATATATGTGACAGGACAAACTTTACTACCCCACAATCACTCAACACATAATTTGAAAAAAATGTCTTCTTATGTTCTGATAGCTATATAATGATATGAACTTTATGAAAGCTTAGAAATAATGTAGCATAATAGAAACTCTGTGGCACATGAAGCAAATAGAAAGTGTGATGCAGGATCGGTTGGAGCAACTCATTGGAGGGTGATGGGGTGGGCGCCACATTTTCAAAGGAAGAGTTTGTTTAGGCAATACTATAAAAGCTCATTTACTGTAGCTAACTCTGGGGTCAGGCGTAGGATTTTGAAAGGGGAGCAATGTGTGGGAAGTTGGCCACCAAAAGCGATATAGGGCTTCTTAATCTATTGAGGATTTTGATTAAAAGATTGTCATTATTTTCCTCCATATGGTGAGAATCTGTACATGGTATATGGGACATGGGACATGGAGGAATCTTTTCCCACAAATTAAACGTTGCAAACTGAAAGATTCGCTATTTCCTAGGGAAAGCTGTGCTGACAATATTTTTATGACTATGGAATATTTTCATACACAATCTGTAGATCATAAAAATAAAAATAGTCTCTATGTTAAGATGCAGTCTGCTTACCGTGAAGGCCACTCTACAGAAACAGCCTTAGTCCGCATTGAAAATGATATCCTACGAGCAATAGATACTGGAAAGTGTGTCTTTTTGGTTCTGTTAGATATGAGTGCTGCATTTGATACGGTTGATCATAACGTGCTTCTAAAGAGACTATCAGATCGCTTTGGAATACGATCCTCCACACTCAACTGGGTATCATCATATTTGGAAAACAGGAGACAGTTTGTCATGGTTCCCAAGTGTAAATCGAAGGAGCAATTACTGGAGTGTAATGTGCCCCAAGGCTCTGTAGTTCTTGGACCAGGTCTCTTTGGTGACTATTGTTCCCCAGTTGCAGACATATTTCCCCAAAACATATTTTTATGGAGTAGAATTTCATCTATATGCTGAATACACCCAAGTTTATATCTATCTTTTAATCTTGATCAAGGGGCTGAAGCATTACAGCAGCTTAGATTTGCATCAGTGAAGTTAGATTGTGGATGGCTAATAACTACCTCAAGCTTAATGATGACAAAACTGAGTTTATGATCTTGGGTAGTGCTCATAATCTTAAGAAAATAAAAACAACAGCAGTAACTGTGGGAGATACTAAAGTTGCTGCTTCATCGTTAATGTAAAACAGTGGTGCCAAAATAGATCCAACATCTTAAATTAGATAACCAGGTTGCAACAACTTGTAAGGGTGCTTGGTTTAACTTATACAGAATCAGCAGAATTAAAAAATACCTCTCCGATAAGCAATTAAAAACAGTTGTACAAGCGTTTGTGATTTCCAAATTAGATCAGAATAATGCACTTTGATTGGCTCCCCAAAAAGTCTCACTTCTAAATTACAGTCCGTACAAAATGCAGCATGCAAACTTATCTGTGGCATCAAAAATATGATCATGTGACTCCATCATCACTTATTGAGCTCCACTGGTTGCCAATAGAACAGCGTGTTAAGTTTAAGGTCTTATTGCTGTGTTTTAAGAGTATGAACAATCATGGTCCTGCATATCTCAAAGAGCTTATTACACCTTATGTACCTTCGAGGTGTTTAAGGTCATCCCCTCATCCAATATTTTAGTGGTACCAAAAATCAAAAACAGTGGCATATGGAGACCGTGCCTTCAGTGTAGCGGCTCCTGGACTCTGGAACAAATTGCCCACTCATTTTAGGACCTGTGACACTGTTAATTCTTTTTAAACGTCAACTTAAAAACATTTTTATTTAAAGAGGCATTTTACTTGTAATTTGAATATGACGGTTTGTTTACGTACATATTGATATTGTATTAATTTAATTGTTAACTGTTGTTTTAGGACAGCATATTTTTTATTGTTCATATATTGTTTAAGCGCTTTAGAACATTTTATGGATAGCATAATTGTTTTTATTGTTCATTATTATTGTTTTATTATTATTATTATTATTAACATTTTATGGATTATTATTATTATTATTAATTATTATTATTATTATTATTATTATTATTATTATTATTAAGATGCTCCCCAATCACAGGAAAATGCGAAAACAGACTTGAAGTTTTTTGCTTTTGATTGAATATTTCCATTGTTTTTCACAGACAGCCCGTTCCAAATAATTTACCCATCATCCCACACTCCTAAAATGTTTTTTTTCAAAATGAGAACAATTAACCCTCCCATTTTTTCAAACTTTTCACCCCCCCCCACACACACACACAGAGCATACACCCCCACAACATATGTTTTCAAACTTCTGATCCCCACCCACAACATTCAAATTTAAACATATGACGGCCCCCTACCCCTTGTTTTCCGACCCCCCCCCACCACACACACACACGTACATACACACCACCACCACCACGCCTTAAACGATTTCTCACCTCTTAGTGCATAGCATTCAGAAGCTTGTCCGTGACTTTTTATATGTTGTGATGTATCTGCACCTGTTCCATCTCTGTGAACAGTTGAACAGAACTAAGAGGTGTGGCTACCTAACTTTTGGTAGGGTATGTGTCTAACGCATACCCGATAATTGCTCAATTAGATTTATATGAATGAGTACTGCATATATTATATTTCTACGCCTAATTGGAAATGGACCTATACTACTCCCAGTATGTCGGGGTGGTGAAATATGACGTGATATGAGCAACAGTGATGAAAAATATTCCTCATCTAAATTGGACTACAAAGTGCTAGACATTTCGATGACATGTTACATATGGCATCTAATTGTCACTCATTGCTTTGGCTTCTCATAAAAGCATAGTTAGTGATATATATGAACGAATTTCTGCTCAGAGAAAACAAACCCGTTATGTGATGAGGAAAGAATAACTTTGTGGGGTTTTATTCTGCATTCTACGTAAGGGCTGAGTCATTATTTACGGGGTGGGCGTCGTAAAAAGACTGGGGGTCATATCTTTAAATGGTTGGGGGTGGGTTCAGAAGTTTGAAAACATATGTTGTGGGGAGGGGGGGTCAGAACTTTGAAAATGTATGTTGAGGGCGGGGTCAAAAGTTTGAATTAAAAGAATTGGAGGGTCAAAAGGGGTGGGGATGACAGGTGAAATACACGAATGGTCCTTATGTCATCTTCAAGGCTCCAGCACATTGGTGGGCATATTGGACATGGACGTCTGTGGAAAACAATATTCTATCAAAATAATGGACCTTTAAGGCTGCAACGTTTCATTTGTGGAAGAAGATACATGCTTGTACCTCCATGCTCCTCTATTGGCGTATAGCATGTACTGATTCTCACCTCAATAGATCAATAAGCTTTATATGCCTTATGGTGGTCAGCGAAGACTTCCCCACATTTACATTATTATTAGCCCTTGCCCCCTCTGGATTTCCTCATATTGCGACATTTTTGGGAATGATGTGTTGAGGGGTTGTGGGGTATTTAGCTTTGTTCTGTCACATATATACAAGATGGGGAGATCGGAAATTCATATTTCAGGCATTCTTTGATTTGTTGGGGTAGGGGTGGGGGCTCCGGGGTGTCATATGTTAGATTTGGGAACCGATGAGGGGTCAGAAATTCATAACGCCGTCGTCTAAAAAATCTTCTGACCCCCATGTCTAAAATAATTACTCAGCCCTAAGTGGGAAATTGATTGAGGAGGCCTATTGTATCCTTTTGTAGATAGGAATTGGGTGTTTGGATGAGAGTGGGATTGTCTCTCTTCTTTTGCGTAATAAAATCATTGGAATTTATTTAAAATATACCTTCTCGAATCTATTTTACTATCGAAGATATTCCTACCATGCCACAGCTGAAGGTGAGTTCCTTTTGGTGATATATAGAGCTGGCTTGGTGGGTCTCGAACTCACCACTATATTATACAAGAGAGAGAAAAGGTGATATATGAGTGAAAGGGCATATAAAACGCACAGTCATATAATAATTTATGAATTGTAAGAACAAACACATAAATGTTGAGCATCTTTACATAAAGGTTACAGTGACCGATATACAGTATATTTTTGTATAGGGTGTCTCATTTCATTTAATGCGCTCACCTACTTTATATTTAGTCTATAAACACGTGTTTATAACTAGGTTATAGACACAAGTTTTGAATTTCATCACGAGTTTAATTCTAGCATAATCAAGTGGGTATCGTGTACATGTGTGGTGTCTTTATACACGTGTACCTCCTATTTCCCAGCACTCAATTACTATATGCTCGTCCTCTATATCCAGGGTACTCCGAATCCAAAGGCTGTAGGTATCCAGGGACCATTTGCTATAGAATAAATGTTTGCCGACGCCCGACGCTCTGACTACGCATCCATAATGCACATTTGATGCGGCTATTAGAAATGGATTCCATCCACTATTGAATTGAATTCGTTTTCTCGTATCCTTTACTGTCGTTTAATGATGAATGTTTTACTTGAGCCTCCGTGCACCGAAAGGGATGGTTGATACGTGTAACATTTACTACGTGCATTAAGAAATATACTATGATTAGATAATCCGTAATTATGTAGAGGCATAATTAAGAGTTGTTATTTATCGACTAACCCATGCTGTGCTAGTATCCGTGTGATTTTAAATGTGTACATCTGACATAGTAGAATGTGGATTAGAACTGCCATCATAAGTAACGGATTTAAACAATCACTAGTAGCATGAATGGCTATTGAGCAAACACGGTACCAATTCAAATTATAGAATACCCAGTGTGGTTCATCAGTTTTTATTAGGAATTCAAATATTAATCAAACGTCAGAAAATATTGCAACACTGTGCTCGATCCATGGGTCCCCCATCATCATGAGAGAGGGTGGGTCCATGTATATTAGCATGATTTACAAACACTCTATTATGCACATTACCATATATAATACATGGTAATGTGTGTTGTATAGTGTTTGTAAATCATAGTAATGTAATACCTCTAGCTTTGTAGTAAAGTTTGTACAGCACTGCAGAATATGTCTAGATAAACACCCTAAAATCCCTACAAAAAGTTCACAGTGAAGCTTGATATCAGTAATACGGTCATTGCATAATGAATGGGAGCTTTTCCTGGAGCAGGCGTGGTTTGGTCAGGCTGTCTGCACAGATTCTTGTTTGGACCCACGCATGAGGCGTACATGAGGACGTGGGCTATGTAGCTCTGCTCGTGGGTCTTGTGAAAGAGATGGGCCATTGGTCCCCGAGCGTAGATGCCCAGATCTTCACCAGCGTGGTCTTCCGAGTTTTTGGGCACACCAGCGTCGTAAACATATTGCTTAGAAGCTACAAATAATGTGGGTACACTTAGTAGGTGCTGTAGTACAAGGCGGACATCATTTGGAAGTGAACGATGCGTGACAGTACTCACTGATATTTTCAAATGGTATTCCACTTATGTTTAATCTTGGTGTATCATTTCCATCTATATCTTGTCTGTGTGGGTAGAATCCGGGACCATTTGCATAGGAACCGATTGTAAACGGCTTCCCGTCATCAGCAATCATTGTCGACTCGTCATATGCTTTAATGAATGGATACCAGAATGCATTTTAGATTTATGGAATGTTACCTACTATTATAATTTGGGAACAGATGAATAAAAATGCATCTAGTGAACTAAACATATAACCTACACAAGATATTGGTGTCGATCTGCGGATTTCCTGTCAATGTGAAGACATGAGAGTGGTCTGCTGTCACAACTATGAGTGTCTCTTGTTCATCTGTTAAATTCAATGCTGTTTCAACTGCATCATGAAAGGCCAGCGTTTCATTCAATGCTATGAACTCTCTGTTTTCATGATGACCAGTGTCAATTTTCCCACCTAATGATGAATGTTGAAATATTGAATGTTGGTATATTACCCTGTGTATAATCAATGTAAATGAAACACAAATCAAGCAATACGTATTTATAAAACCTTCGACAAATAAGAAGTATCCTTTGTCATTCCGTTCGAGCATCTTGATGGCCTTCTGTGTCATCTCGGCTAAAGAAGGTTCTGGCCATCTGTTCTTATTTGGGTCATTTCTGTCAGCATCTAAATTCATGTCTTTGTGTTCAAAGAGACCTGAAATGTTAACATTTAATCACTACCCATTTGGGCAAGAGTATTTACAACAACTTGCTGTAATTACAAATATCCAATGCAGTTATACCAAAGAGATATTCTGTTGTGTGCGGTTCTACATTATCAAAATCACTTTTATTGAAGACCATTGCAAACTGGTTTTCCAGAAGACCATCGTCAATACGTCTTTGACGCCAAACCTGCAATTGAGTTTAACTCATCATATTCTTATGTGATTACCATTCTCCGCATAAAGAATTATGTCATTGGGATATCTATCAGCAGTTACATTTAATAGGTTTTTATCCAAGCGTTGTCCGTAACGCTCCGGGTACTCTGGATCTGATTCATTAACCGTTAGGAATTTCTCTCTTCCACCTCCAAGAATCACTGAATTTGTCTATTCCTAAAACAAAAATACACTTACATGAAGATTTTCATGTTCATTTTTTTCCAATGATATAAATGACATGCTTTCATTTGGCTGCGAATGTCTCGGGCAACTGTATGTTTACATTATCTAGATGCCAGTAAAAAGAGAACAAAGAGTGGCTGTGCGGCTATTCATGTATGCAGCTGCGTATGCAAACAAAATCACGTATGTATGCACCTGTCGTCGTTCACCAGCTGGCTGGCGATATCCTCACACACGTATCTGGCATCCTGGGGAACATCGCCGTCCGCCTGCCAGTCACGGTCAGCCGTGTGAGCGAACAGGGCTCCCGGGGAGGCGTGGACGGGAGTGGTCGTGGTCACTAGTCCCGTCCATTTACCTACACCCAATGTAATACACTGTGCAATCATGCAAAACCAGGCTTGTAGCTGTTCTGGTGAACTCTAGTCCGATGGATAGGGACATGCTCTTTGCTTGTATGCTGGCATTCATGAAACTTTTTAGTACAATTGGTCTAAACTTTGGATTGCACCTGAGTATACATATGATTCTTGCATCAAATATACCAGAATACAAGGTAAAGTACGGTGAAGTCAAATGTAGGCCTACTTGCGCTTGCAAGTAGTGTTCTTGTGAAAGAACTCCTGGACAGAAACACAAGTAAGCTATTCACAATTGGGCGTATGGGCGTCAACAAGAACAACACTATAAAGTGAGCTGCGTGTGTGAAGAGCACAAAGAATAACAGTGAAGAATATTTTGATATTGCACTACTGGATTGCGGTTTTGTAATGTGATTCATGTATTGTGATACGATACCCTGTGAAGACCGTCGATAACAGTACGTAGTACATATCATGTGTATACATTCACCTTCATCAATTGAATATTTCAATACAGAAGTGAGTTCATTTCCGTGTTGACTAGAACAGTTGCTCCTTATAACATTTTGGTTGACTCCCATTGCACCAACTCGACACTTTTCACCCGTAAACATAGCAGACGCAGTGTTAGCAGAGTCGGGAGTCATCTTGTCGACTGAGTACGTCTGTAAGTGTTATGATATCAGAACTTATGTAATCACAATGTAGTGGTTATTCTTGAACACAGTAGCATCTATTTGAAGAAAAAAATCAAATGAATTATGGTTAAAATACCAATGGGGATAGAATTTGGAAGCGTACGCTTTATTAGCATAATTATTATCAAGATAATAATGAAAGAAAGGTGTAAACCGTCAACTCACGCGAGCCAGCCCCACGTAGGGGAGTTTTTCGAAGCTTAGATAGCTGTCGTCGCCATAGAGACCGCGAGATTGAGCGAGGTGTACTCGCGCAGCCGACACAGTGGAAATGCCCATCCCGTCACCCAGAAACACGATGACGTTTTTGGCAGGTTTTACAATTGGCCTGTGTGTTTTCTGTTGTACATTTGATAAAATACATAAGGCATTTAATGTGTGTTTTATACACACCCGCCGTGCAATTATAACAGTATGATTATAACTTTAAGTGTGGATTGTTCCGTAGAATATATGATCACATCTTACAAACATCAGCTGATCTCGTTGTTATTGTTTTTTTTTCTCTTGAGATTTGAAGCTGGGCTGTGTTTGTTTAGTTGTTTTAAAATTGTGTATAGTGTAAATGTCATATATTGTTTTGTATGGAAACTATTGTTTAATTAATAGTTCAATATATAATTTAAATTTATTTCATAATCACTTAAGTTAAAGGTATCTTAAACCTACATCTAAAGCATTTTTCAGTTCTTTTTGTCCTAGAGCAAACCAGTCCTGTTCTTTTTCTCCTGGAGGATTGACAAAGTCTCTCCACGAATCAGCATCTCCATGGTGTTTAACCGTGCTCTCTATTCCATCGCCTATAAACGTAAAATTTCCAACATACTGCGGATTTAGTGTACAGCTCTGGGTCTCATCAACACAATGCTAACCTTAAACACTTTGAATAAATCTAATGCATTAAAAACGTTTTGAACACTTGTTGGACCCTTTTCGAATCAAAATCTAAATCATTTAATATGAATATTTGTCCGACAGTTTTTATTATTATTTGGAAAAGAGATTATAGTTAATATAAGCCGAAAAAATTATAAATTCCTTAAAAGCTAAATTCAGTATTTGAACGGCAGCAGGATCTCTCATTATTGTTGTTTCTACATGTACGTCGTAACTGCTGTTGAAAGGTTTGTCAAAAGAAGTCTAAATTTGAGTAAGGTTTTCTAAAATTTATTTGCTAAATACTTTCGAATAAATAAATTCCTCGTCAGAGCTAAAATATCTAAATAAGTCCCAAAAATAGTATTAAAACATTTTCTGGTTATATGAAGCCAATTTTCTGTCATAAATCCAAGTTAGACATACATCGCATTGGTAAGCTAGCATAAAAGGAACAGGTATATTTGATCATTCATACATTATAACAGTAACAGATATATTTGATCATTCATACATTACTTACGTTTATACTAGCTTACCCTTATTCAAATTTATCCTTCTTTTGACAAACCTTTCAACAGCAGTTACAACGTTCATGTAGAAACAACAATAATGAGTTCCGTAAACGATATCAAAAGTTTTCTAACTATAATTTTATTATTTACATAATGTGCAGAATAAAAGGAATTGACATAGAAAAATTTGCATAAATAAATCAGAAATGGTGTCTTGTAATCACACTTATGTTACTAACAAGAGATCTTCGGAAGAAGTATAGTGTAGTGTTTCAAATCAAATCAAAGTAAACGCGAAACTCTCTTACATACAACACTGAATCTGAGTAATACATCTACATGTACCTGCTTTACATGGAATGATTATATAGCCTATTGTGTACAAAGTTATCCATAAAAGTTTCATTTTAAAGGTGCGCCGTGTCACAAGACACACTTTTATACTTAGAATTATAGTATAGAACTGTTATTACTACAACATATAAGATGAAGCTTATCATTTTTTTTACTGAACCATCATGGCTAATCATACAAATGACATTGGAGGTAATTAATCGTTTGTTGTATCAGTTGAAATACAATCAGACAATAACAACGAAGTATATATTGATCAGATTTTTGTCGTCATATTATAAATACACAAACATATATTACAAAAGTCAAAATCTACACTATGATTCTATTTTAACATTGACAATATTGTGTGATAGCGCTGATAAATAGATATTTCAACAGATATATATTAGAAATGAGTCGTTGACCTAAATCTGAATTTGGTAATCTACTATTCCCCCAACTCTACATGGCCGATGCTAGCTCCAGGTTTTCAAGAAGACGGCAGAAGCTTACTGTCATTTCGAGAAGATCGTGGGTGTTCTGGCCTTAACTTTTGAGGATTTGGCTGGTTCGGTTGCGAATGCCACACTTCTGGCTGGTTCTGGGTCTTTTTGCTTACTGCTCCGACTGCTGTTTTGAGAGAATGTATGGTTGAAAGATGAACGTAAGTGCCGCCACTACCGTTGCAATCTGAAGCAATTAAAGCATGAAACAGATTTGGCTGGTTCGGTTGCGAATGGCACACTTCTGGCTGGTTCTGGGTCTTTTTGCTTACTGCTCTCCGACTGCTGTTTTGAGAGAATGTATGGTTGAGAGATGAAAACGTAAGTGCCGCCTCAACCATTACAATCTGAAGCAATTAAAGCATGAAACAGATCGAAGAATCTGCTCCAACAAATGAGTTGTTCACGATGCTCCATGATTAATGCTGTCTTCCTGGCGGAAATGACACACTTCGTGGATTTGGATTATTGAGTTGTTGATTTGGATCATCGTTTTTGCTTTTCTGTGTCGCCTGGGGGGGCTGACTTGATTGACATAACATCTTTCTGCTTGTAAGTGGCATTGCTGACGATGCCCATAACGACGTTCACGTATTATAGTGTGCTACTTCTTAATGGTCCCATAAGCCTACTTTGTCATCCAGTCCATAAGAAAGATCACAGAAAATATTCACACCAGGTACCATAAAAGGGGTGACAATATTGTTTTCGTATTTCTGGTGTCTTTTGGAGCATCTGGAGCTAGCATCGGTTATTTGAAATTGGGAGTTAAATCGTGTTTAAAGTCTAATCGTCTTCGTTACCGTCTATGCTGATAAAGGCATAGCCTTTCCCCTCTGGGTTCTGCTCCTGCAGCATTTTGCCGTCATCTAGACGCCCGCTACATTTGTGACAGCATCCTGTCATCAAACCAAGCAGAAAAACTGCACTCAAAGCACCCGCGATGTACCAGGAGAACACGAGAACTGTATGGGTGTCTTCGTGGTGTGGACTTTCACCTGTACTGCTGAGTTGGGTGCTTAAAGTTGTGAACATGTTTGAACTTATTGTTTCTACATTCGACATAACAGTTTCATTGGTATCTGCAATGTCTGAAGTATTATTTGGAAAGCCGTCCAGGTCATCACTAGTACTCTCACTCATGGCGTTGTTCTTCAGTGCATTTAAGGCGTCCGTTATGTTGCTCACAAGCAAAGCACCGTGGAGTTGCCACGCTCCTAGGACGAGAGTGACGTATCCTCTGGACAGTGCAGCAACCACGTTATGTTTGAAGCGCATTTCAACCAACGTGCAAAGCAAGCAGGCGGCAATTGTGTACGCCAGAAACAAGTTGTACATCGCTCCCAATTCAACCTCGACGTCTACCACGTAAACCTGGAAGATAAGCTCTATGGCAAAGGCAAGGGATAGCATACAGTAGACGATGGCTTCGTGGTTGGGGAAAACTCCACATTTAGGCAGAACTAGCGCGAATGCACCGACTAGGAGGAAGAACGCGTAAACAGTTGCATAGTAAAATTCCTCATACGCAGTGTTATTTTCTATCATTGGAATCACGACCAGTTGAATCAGTATACCAGCAGTAGTTGCTAAAACAATAAAAGATGCATTCAAGTCCGTCCAGCCACATTTGCCTAAATTTAGTTTCCATGTCGGGTGGCTTTGATACGGTCTTCCGTCAACGTGCAAGGACCAGTAGTAGGTTTTCCAAGCCTGCTGTATCCACCAGAGTGCGCAACACGTGAAGAATATTCCCATGAAGCCAAAATTCATTAAATCCATGATGTTTCAGTTTTACTATCTCTTTAATAAGGAGAAAATCACGTGTATATCATGAACGTATAGTATAATAATATAATATACACACTTGTATAAACCTCAAAGTAATACTGATGTTCCTGTATAAATTCCAATTTGTTCAGTTCATTTTAAATGTGTACGCAACATATGAAAGTACCACTGTGTTGATGATTAATTCAATTACCATGCTACTCAAAATGCGCATGGCCACATATGGAGTGTTCTCATCAATACTGACGTTGATAAAGCTGTGTTTGATCACCTGTGTGGTGAGTTACATGTATGTGACGTGTGCTACTTTATTTTAGTGTACCAGTGTTAACTGAGGTTTTGTTTTTTTAATGTATGGATCTTAAGTGATACTACTTAATTGTGATCTTTAATGATTTGCCATGTCCAATTACTATGATTAATAGGCTAAAATTAATATTGTCATTTTGAAAACAAACGCCTCTATTTTCTTACACCAAGTGGCCCTGGGGAGACTCGAACTTGTGATTCCAAGGTTTTGATACCATGTGGAAATGTGCTTGCTAGGGAGATGTTAGAGAGAGTGTTGGCAATGAATTCGCAAGCGTTGGGAAACACATATATCTTATTGTACTTTTGTTTCTGCCCACAGGAAATTCTGCAATTGCATGAATTAACAAACTGATGAGGCTGGATTAGTAACCAATAAAAAAGTCAGGGGCAAATACTATCACTTGGATGAACTTATTACGAAATCTACATGACATTCGACACAAATAAAAAACATCTTGTTGCAAAATCACAATCAAAACAAATGTGGTACTCCAGATCAAAAACGATTGTCAGATAACTTTCCCTACATGATGATCGGCGATATATCCCATAGTCAGTCCTCGGCTCCATCGTCAACATCATCAGTCAAAATCCTCCTGCGATCAGCCTCGATCTCTCTGTCCTCATCCTCTTCCTGTAAACGAATCACTTTATAGCCTTTATCGGAGGGACTCATGGCGTGCATGTGAAACTGGTCTTCAAAGTCGAAGTCTCTCTCATTTTTGTAACACCGACCGATCACCGCTCCAATGACAAGCATCAATACAAAGATGGCTGCCATGTGCCACGCGAAAGCCATGGTGGCCATCATCATCTGGTCGTGCACGGGGTCCATGGCTCGTCTCACGCGCTCGTGGAACTCGTGGTCGTGGTCGCCCTGCATGCCGCCCGGCATGGCGTGGTCAGTGGAGCCGTTTCCCTTCACCATCTGTTGCATCATCTCCATCATGTGCTTCATGTGCTCCGGATCTAAACAACGAAATCGGTTGATTAGACGATAATTGTTGAGTTTGGAGCTTAGCTATGAAGATAGTGCTTGCTTAATGCACAGTCGCAGTGATCTAGTAATGGGTACTGACTGGCCTGAGACGAAATACACTTTTATTGTACACATTCATCTATTTACAACCATGAGCTTATCATATGTAGTGATAAAATTATGTTTGCTCGGTATGGTTAATGTCAAATAATACAACATAGTACCATGGTGATGACTTTCGTCGCCAGTATCCTCGTGATGATCATGATCTGGGGAGTTGCGTCCCCAGGGGTCAGTGATAGGATTGTAGAGCACCCAGGCCCCGTGCCAAAACCACGTGCCTTGCAGCATGGTAAAGTAGGCCCTCGACAAAGTGGCCAGAATATTGTCCCTGTAAACAAACATGTTAATAGCCTCACAAAGTATCCAAGGCAAGTGGAATGACATCGTCCATTGGCCATTGAACTTCTTTACCAAAGTTGTAGCTCATAGTTACTATATTGGTGTGTATATAATATACGTCTAGGCACCATGCACAATGCGTAAGCCATATATGGCACTCCTAAACTAATTCACTAACTCATCCATCCAGTTGTCGCTACTTAGAAATCCCATTGGCGACGGTCATTAGAAAACAGCCATTTGTTAAAGTAATCTCTACGTACTGTTACAGCCCGTTGCGCCACCGCCGCCTCACCTGACTCGCATCTCGTTGAGCGTGGCCACCACGCATGCGTACACGGCGTAGATGAGCAGCGTGTGCAGTACCACGTCCAGGTCGTCCCGGCCGAACAGGTGGAACTTGAAGAGCCCCGCCTCCACCGCGTACGCCAGCACGAGCGAGGCGTACACCAGAGAGTCGACCAGGCCCGGCGCCGGAAACAGCTTCACACTGGAGTGATGGAGTTAGTGGGGGGTGACAGCGTAAGCGGATATATCATTAAAGGAGAGATGGTCCTCTGTGTTTTGCATGGTCTACTTCTTTTATCAAATAGCCTACTACTTTCCCGTTTTATTTTATTGTGTGGTTTAAGCTGAAGCGAATACAGTTGGTTTGTTTTATATCTATGTACAGTGTACATGACTCTATGCATGTCTATGTGACATGTTTCTATGTATCCATCCACATGTCTTTCTCGGCAATCTACAGCATTTACCACCTGAGCGATGTTATTCAAAGATTACCTAATTAGGTCTTAGGCAACACCGATGTGATAATGGTTTTGGCACTTTGTCAATTAAGTGTGGCTTCACTAGATCCACTTTAGATTGATTTTTCTAACATTGTCTTTTGTTTCACAACAAACGTGAACGCTACGTACTTAGATATCTAATTACCATAATTTGTCGTTAAGTACTAACCGTGGCAACACCAGGGCTAAGAGTCCCACCAGTCCATAAAAGAAGTACATGGTGGCATGCTGTGCATTGTTAGCAGCGATGCCTCCATGGTGAAAGATGGGTGATGCAACCACTTCTATTACAATCCCCAGCGCACACATCAACACCACGAGTTTGGCTTCTATATCCACAAGACCAAACCTCCATAAGTGGACCTGTAGGAGGAAAACGATGACCGGATGTAAAATGCGAGTGCCATGTTATACCCTAGCACTGGCAGGTCGAGTTACTTTTTCAGAAAGGAAGGGGGGACTTGAGTGATCTCATGGGTTTGGTAAGCGCTATCGATTGCGAGTATTCAAAAATTCCATGAAAATAAGGTATTTTGGTGGGGAAGGGGGTGGGATTGCACCCTTCTGGATCTGTCTATGGTCCATAGAGTCCTTGAGTCAGTTGATTGTGTTTCTATAAAAACATGATGGATCTGCGACATGTACATGTAGATTTTGATATCCACGATGATTTATAAGATGAATGAGGGAATTCAATTTTGCATTTCGATGTGAGCCCGAATCAACAACCATCACAAGTGAACGTGTCAGTCTGTACTGTGTACATCGACTGTGGCTACTACATGAATGCAGGCCACTACACTTTAATAAGCTACGTTGAAGGTGGGCTGTGGGACCTAGATTGAATGTCCAATTGGCGTGGGAAATACAGTTTTTTATGTTTGTTTATTTATTTATTTGTTCTTCTTTTAATGTTTTTCGTTTGTTTGTTTTTTAATTCTAATTGTGTGGGTATTTGACAATTGAATTGACATTGACCATTAGAATTATTGTGGGGTGGCGACACAGATATGTCGGATATGGGAAACTCACATATATTCAGTATCTAATAGAGAAACAAATAAAATTATGCGTGTAGCAGAATGAAATAACGCCAATAGAGTCTAAAAGTCAATATCTTGAGGGAAGTGTTCTTATCAACCTGCACTAACTACGCAATATCAACGCTAGTATGCATGGCATGATAGCTAATACGTGTACAAGGTTGGGACATGATCATCAAGTCATGTCAACACATTCCCCCATTGCTTTGAAGCAACCTGGTTTCTGTACTGTTTGATAGCTGCCGTATACTGAACAGATCGCATACGTTTGATATAAATAATAGAAAACTATACCATTTCTTGAGTTTTACTTCAGTTTACTATTTATTGGCGACTGACTTTTTACATTTGCCTTCGTAGTTTATCAGTTCTGAATTATTTTGGAAGGTCTGAAAAGCATATGACGCAAATACTATATCGTGTCTTCATTACAACAATTACAACTTACTTTGAATGTGGGTGTGCTGCGGAAAGGTGCGCCATCCTTCCGCAAGGACTTGAAATATCGTCTGAATGCTTGAACAGTCCACCAGAGGGCGAACACTATGAAGAAGGTTCCAGGAAGAACGTGGCCGAAGAAACTTCCCATTCTGCACGTATCTTCATAAGTGTGGTGAAATGTTACAAAAATTCTTAAACGTTCAACCAAAATACTTTGATGGTATGGAGTTTGAATTGTCTATGGTAAAAAAAACACTGCTGATGCTACGGCTATTGTGGACAAGTGGTCAATATAAATGTAGTTAGATGTTTATGTGTAGCACTTTGTGACGCATAAAACAAGTATGAAATGTCTCATGCAATCTCAAGTGAAGAAGTGTATTGCACTGCTAGTTTTGAGTGCAGATTTAAGATAGACATGGGGTTGCCACGTTGATATCAAGTGGCAATGAGTTGCCTAGATGGAGTGAAATAATGCAGTATTTGACGTGGCAACGTGTTATTTCTTGTCAATCAATCACGAGCTCTGAACTGAATAATAATGAGCCCGAAATACATGAGAATGTCTAACTATGTAAAACATTTTAAGGGAAGAACTGGGTTAAACTAGGAACCTATATTGCTTGTGTGAATTGAGGAAAGAGAGTAACATTGATTGGTTCTCCTGCATTCTATTCATCACAATTTTAAATCTACTAGTATCCACATATATACTTACAGGTGAATTATTACGTTGAAACTGTATCCATCTATTAAAGAGTATCCTAATTTTAATTGGGTCCAAATTGCTTCGAAAAATACATACAAAAACCTGCGATTAAAAACAATGTAATTTACATCTTCGATTTTATCATCTTACAGCTTTCCAATGATTATAGGATTTTGAACCCAGAGGGAAATCATCATGATAAGTAGTGGCGTGCCCATTGCGTTCACGGCCTTATCAGAAAAGGACTTGCCCATCCAAAGTCCACAGCAGCATATAGATACGAACGCCAAAACGTGGATGATATCATGTTCTTCGTTGGTACTTCGCCGCTTTCCACCATGGGGCTTCAGCTATTTATCTTAATGTATTATCTGTTTAATGAGGAGCGTACATGTACATGAACTGAAATTAATGTATCCTATTCCTGGTATCATGCGTGTCATCACGACATTTTTGGTCCTGCTTTTTGTTTGAATGTGTAAAACGTTTATACACTTCAAACAGTCTCACAAAATACACATAATCAAATCACATAAGTAAACGTGAAACTGACATTTATTTTTTCCTTTCAAATCTTCTTAATAACTTGGTAAATTAATGTAGGCGATGTGATCTGGAGTCCAATATTCTAGATGTGTAATTTTGTACGGGTGCCTTTTAACAAGTTTGGATTCCGTCTGTAATTCAGATTAATCAAAGGGTTCCTACTGTTAGCCGAACACACCGTAAAATATTATAAGAGGAAAAAACAATAATAACAGAATAATAAATTATGCACAGGTGAATAGCTCATTGTCGAACTTTTTTTCTTTTTACTTGAAAACGGAGGCGATTCCAGACTCAAACCTGTCTTTATCCATACGTGGCCGATTACATGGAATTAAAGCACTTAGACATATAAAAATCCGTAGGTGTATGTCGGATTGAAAAGATTGTATTGCATTTAGATCGATATTGTTGTGCTGGTCATGAACTACACGTAATTAATTACAGAATGACCTTACTTGTACTGACCATGTAGCTCAAACAATCGTATTACATCCGTCGTGGACAGGCATAATTAATAAGTACATAATGCAACCGTCTTTCCGCCCTCAAATATCACATGCATTCACTGTACTGAAGAGGAGGTGTCCCTGCATAAGTTCTTCTGGTGTGATAGTTTATCCTGGTTCTGTTTGATAGCAATGTGTGTTAGAATCGCGGGAACACCTGCTCCCAAGTGGTATATAGAACGTTTTAACATTCATAGAAACAGACTGGGCAGGGATAGTATTTAAAAAGTGGAACTCACGAACGAATACAGACACGCACGCACGCACTCCACACACCGCGCGCGCTCGCACACACACACACACACACACACACACACACACACACACACACACACACACACACACACACACACACACACACACACACACACAAGCAAGACATTTTGTCTGTTTTCTTCTTCTTTTTCAATAGTATTTACCTTTTTGTTATGAAACAACTTTTAAGTCATAAACTAGAAAAAAATGATGGTGGTATTTGGTAACTAATATTACGAAGAACTGGTATTGAATTTTTCATACCCCTGCATTCAAATTGAACGACTTGACATATAGACAAACAAATTCAGGTAAAAATCCAATGCGCGTTTTAAAGAAAAATGTGTACATTTGGAGAGTGCAGCGGGCGTTTTATGAGAGGATACGTTGACATCTAATCAATTATTTCTAATTATTGCTTGGAAACATAAGGGTTAGAGAAATACATCTTTTAATAATCCCAATATTAATATCCTTATCTATGGTAAGTAAATAAAACATACTTTCATAGAAAAGTCATCTTGCCAAAACAAGGTATCCTGTATCATTTGTTTTTGATGGACGCACTTACTAGGGTAAGATGAGAATGGTTTAATTTATATAAATATGGATGGAAAGGAAATATACCCAAGTGAAAGTAAATGTGCCGGGCCCAGTGAGCTGGAAAATGCTATCATTGCATGCATATAAAAATGTCAAATCTTCTTCGAGAAATGTATAACCTTGTAGCTAATAGAACAAAACCCAGTTGATATACAATTTACGGAGGATGTGACAAGACTTTTATCCTAATCCTGCATTGACCCTGTTATCTACAAAAATATCCCACATTGGATATTCTGGACCTGGGTGCGGTTGTCCATTTGGTGACCTCTGGTGAATGGTTTTGTCTCTTCATATACAGTTCCTTCAACGACTTATTGATATATGAAGCCCTTCTAACAAATGCTTTCGTGCTTGGCTTAATCTTATCCTTCTCGTGTATTAGAGGTTTTACGGAATGGAACTCGGTCTCGTCTTCACGCTGGTCGTAATTGCTCCCTAATAGAGAAGGGAAGTGGACGGGAGACCTCAGCCCATGAGACTGTTGAGCCTTTTCAGTCCGCTTCCGGCTACCGTTGAGGCTTAGCTGCCTCTTTACGGGGTGTGCACCAGTTAATGAAGTCACAGGGTGAATATCCGGCAAACTAATAGTTCTCAGTGGCGTATCCTTTTTGTATGCTAAACACGGCGACGGGGGATCACCACAATCCACGCTGTGGATTTCCAGTTCATCGTCTTGTTTAATCACGGAGAGCGATGGACGAAATTTTGCTTTTACGTCTAAAGATTTTGACGTAACCGTGAATGATACTGGTTTTAAAACACGTTTCTTTGTTTTCTGTCCTGTTCGCACTCGCGGGGTGACATGAGTTGGGGCGAGATTTGCATTTGACGCTTTCTCTAACGGTCTACTCAACGTGTGGGAGAGATCGTTGTATGGGCGTATTTCGGTGTTTACCACCGCGGTGGATTTTCTCCCTACACCATTCTTGTGGAGTCCATCCGATATTTCTGTCTGTCTCTTACGTCGGTTTGAACTGGAATGTTTGTCAAAATATGGACTTTTAACCAAAATATCTGGAAGTCTTTCACGCAGTTCCTTGATTTCCTTATCGTGATATTTCATCAACACATCTTGTTCATATCTAAGAACGAGTGCTTTGTTTTGCAGAGCGAGGTCTTCCCTTGCATTTGCTTTACTGGTTCTCTGACGTTCTTCAATATCTAGCTTCGTAAATATATCCCCAAACTTTGAATCATCATAAAGATGTGCTGTCTCTAGTCCTATGCCTTCGGCCATGGTCTAACATCTGAAACTACCAATAATACAGTGACATGCATAATATGGAGGGATTAAATTGGTTATTTTATGACGGAAATTAGGGACTTAGTGAGATAACATCTGCTATTATGGAGATTTCGAATCTCAACGGCTGCAAAGAATCAAACACTTGTGTGGTACTTAGTCTTTAAAGAAACCACGTATCACTATTTATTCATTGTCAAGAATTAATGATCAGAAAGATGGATAACTATACTACACAAATAATTATCTGGAATGAAATTACAATCAGTAATTATTCTTATTAACTCTTTAATAAAGGACTGAAAACATTTACATCACATCTATACGTGCTTCTATACAAACACATGATTGGAAAATAATTGCAATTATAGTGAGTATTGTTAGAATTTTGAATGCTCTTAGATTTCTCAATTGTGAGTGCAAGGAAGTCAACCTCAAAACTATTAAAACTGTTAATGCAATCATCGATAATTGGTACATATTTTAGTTGTTTTAATGTATGTGCGCGCGTGGGGGGGGGGGGGTGACGGGGTATGAGCTCTATTTCTTTCTAACTGCTTGCATAGATTGCTGGCTACACATAACGTCGCACCAATTAGAAATCCCAAGCCAAGCAATGTCATGAGTGCTTCTCAAATCTTCAAATCTACATATTGGAGCTACTTTCTTGTGTTCATTGACATGTTCAAGTACTCTGGGTTCAGCGCGGTGCTATGTTTGTCCAGATTTCCAAACTTAGTGGTTGCTGCATGAATAATTGTGATAATTGAAGACTAATAGAACCTCCCAAGATAAGATTCCAAGTGATATGTAAACACGCTATTGACTAAAAACAACACACCATTACAATCTAATCGGTTGTCTGAAATATATAAGGTATATCACAACATGGCATTTCACAAACCCCCTACATTTTAGTCTGGTGAATTGTGGTACGATTGTTAATTAATATTTAATAATCGATGATGGTAGATAAAACTAGTTCCATCGTCTGTCACCTCAAGCTTAATATGTATACATCATGATTGTGGTGGTTATTTTCACACGTAGTGATAAAGAAGATGCACCCATACTATCATCTTACATCAAATTATATTATATTTTCATTGTTGTGATAGTAGGGTTCAGGTAAACGGCAGTATCACCACGTCATGGCACGCTATCAGTTCTCGGGAAGGTGCTCAAGGTAGTAAGGGTCTGAATAATATCACACTACTCATTGTAACTACCGCAAAACGTATCTCGTTCGTTTGTTTCATATCTCTATTTTCCATGCATGGTGATCTACAGAATTGACGCAAAATAATCCAACCCGATACAATGCATATCATAGCCTATCGCTGTTGTGGGTCAGCTTAAATTTTGCCAGAACATGTAGAACCATTGTAATCTATATGTGTTAGAATGTTAGATAAAGAAAACAACCATGAATATACGTGTTAATCCTGTGAATATATACAAAATAATACTCACTGACAATCGCTCAAATCCTTCCTGTTTTTACAGATATGGTATATGGGCGGTAATCTGGAAATATCACCGTAATCATCACTGGTGTGTTAATCAAACACCTTGGGCGTGCAGTAAACTTTTATTGATATTGTATGTAATAAATATTCTCTCAGGACATTTTATCGACTGGCTCATGCTCTTCCAAACACATCTGCCTCGTTCTCAAATAAGAAGATAATGCATAGTGCCCTGTATCATGTGGACATTATTATAGATCTATACTCAGGTTTGCGAAATCATATGCCCTTATTTAAACACGGCTCGAATGATAATCGCACATTTTGTCCACCGCATCAAATAATCGATGCGGGAGTCGTGCCGTTGGTCCATAATAGGGACTACTTGATGTAATTTTTTTACGCGATTGCTGTACAAGATGTTTCTAACAAAAGTCCAACTTTGGTCCTCTAAAAACTAAAACAAATTGGACTTTAGAATACATTAGTTGGAAATAATCATAAGTAATGTCGACACTATACTTATCTATAAGTTATCAATTCATTTTGGTAACCAGCTGACAAAATGTGTATCACAAAAGTACATGTACAAAATTTCTTTTGAATGGCTTCTGAATGTCCGTGTATAATGCGCGAAATTTTTAATTGATGAAAAGAACATATCTTAAAGGTTATGCTGAGTGGTCAAACAAGTATGCTTGTAAAGAAGCATTGTGGTGTGTTCTGTGCATTCTGAAAGTGTCTTTCATTTAAACATCATATCAAAGTATGTAAAACAATTTAAATACCACGCAATACGAGGCCAGTATATACTCAACAAAACACGTGAACGCGAGAAATGTCAACAGAATGATTTTCGTCAGACGTAACTCGCACGGTGCACGTAAGAAGCTGCCTATCTCTCCCATGTTAAATGAGACGTCTGTCGTTAGAAATGCACGGCACGTCTGGCGAAAATCATTCGATTATGCAATATCACGTGACTTTGTGTTTTATTTGACGAGACGGCATGGTATTTTTAAAGGTGGAAATAGTATTAAACGCGGAGAATGTGAATATTATTTTCATCACACTTGCAATGGATAAGGCATCGTCTATTGATACTGAATTTTACAAAACAAATATGATTTTGACTGAGCAATATCTTTAACCAAGCATTGTCCTCAAACTAGTAGATGTGTCACCGTCCCATTAAGCCCCTGGCTCACCAGTACTGGAGAGGAAGTGCACATTTCACACACCGTACATAGTTGGCGTTGCCGCACCCCGTTGCTGATCTAAGCTCGAGGGTCTAAGTTCCGTCTTGCCAACCGGCTTTCCTCTAAAAAGTAATGGTGGCAAAATTGTAATAGTGCATGTGCGCTCATTTACATACTCTGTGACTTTCCCATCACAGTTGAGATACTTTTTCCGGGAATATCGTACTATCCATTCAAATAATATCTTAACCGTACATGCATATAAAAAATAAAAATGCTTACCCATTTTAAATGATTTGTGTGGGGGTGGGAATGGGGTGTGGGGATGTGTGGGGGCGTATGTCGTGTGCGTGCGTGCTTGTGTGCGTGTGTGTTCAGGTTTGCAAATGGTGATGTTGTTCTCTCAATCCAGCGTGCCTCATAACAGACAACAATTCATTGGTCATTTTTTAAACTTTTTACTGCTTGCTTTTTATTCTATGTCATAATTTTCCTGGCGTATGTAGAGGTATTTTAAATTGGTATGTTAATGGAGATATCGTGGGAGGGGGATGCTAGTGTAACCGTGCAACGTCATAGTTCATAAGTAGTAACAACTCATGTGAAATTGATGGCCCAAAACACCACCAATAACGCACTACCCCCATTGAGAGCATGATGCTTCAAACAAACTCCTCCCATGCAAGGGATTTCTGGTGTCAACAATCCAAATACATGTATGTAGATGGTCCTCCACCGATGATCTGATAAAATCAGCCAGCCTTTATTTTACATGTTGTAATTAGTTAATTGTTTTCCATCGCCGAGAAGAGGGTGGATTTATGTGTTTTTCTGCGTGTGTATTACTTTCTTGTGTGTACTGATATTGCTCCATCTTAACGCTGCGGTGATCTGAACTAACCACTAAAAGAATTGAAGTTACAGTTCGACTCACGGGTGACAAAACGGTCGTCCTCAGCTGCACTTTCATACAGACATGCCTTATTAAACAGCAGATCTGATTTGCCAGGTGTGAATTTATTGATATCTTTTACATACGACAAAAGCTAGCAAAACAGCCGACTAGAAGTCATTTTACAAGTGTTTCATCATTAAAAAGCTGTATTCGACATACACAGAAAACTCTAATAACACTTGAGAAAAAATATCCTCCTTGTCACAGAAAAACCAGATCCAGATTTGAATAGTTGGGATATTATCACTGACGTTGATCTGAGTGAAACAAATCTGGAAAACCTAAAACTAGACAGACGTGTTTGTTAAGGTCATCCATTTTTTTTTGCCAAAAAGAACCTACTATCCTTTGGGGTCGCTTATGCTCTCCAAGGATTCTGACAAAATCTGAAGAAGACCTGTGTCTTTTTTTATATAAACTCAACTAGCCTTGTTTACAGTTATATATTAAGCCTTCTAACATATTGATTTTGTGGGTCGATTTTGTGCGTGTAAAATCTTCCATGATGAAACAAATTTGATTCAAACTGTGGTCAATATGCTTTTCTCACTGCCATAAAAGAAACTGTTCTGATCCTCTCCACAAACATTTACTGACATACCCACCCCCACCCACCCACCCACCCACCCACCACACACACACACACACCACCCACCCCTCCAGTACTTTATGAACACTCCCTTAATTAGATCTATCAGATCAAATGGTGATATAAATATAATAAGACAATGTTGCTAACTCCAATGTGCTTTCGTGTTTAGACGGAACTGTAATAAACAATTTTACCACTAAAAATAATTGAATTTCACATAGCTATGTTTTTATTCGGCCTGCTTACGAATGTTTTCGTCGTTAAGTGTATTTGTGTAATATTGATGTTGACAAGTTGGTCCATATCTTTTACAGATCCTGCTGTAGAACGAAACTATTGTTCTTGGCAGTTATTATGTATATCCTGGATAAGGAAATAATATCAACACCCCTCAATGACAAAGCTGATAGTAACGCCACTTCATATCATCATCGCCATCACCACGCAGAGAGATGATCTTTCATCACAATTTTCTTATCACATGAGGGTAGAGCTGGAAAAAAACAATGTATACCTTATATAATCTAACCATTTAAACCCGGAGCGGTTGCAGTATTTCGAGTGATGTTTTCGAGTATGTTTATCACGTATTTACCTCCGATTAGACTGGTGATAATAATGATAATTGAACGGTATAAACACCATATATTTACATATACAAATCACACATAGAGCAAAAGTGTAAGCCGCAACAATCATATATCAAATAGAATACCTACAACCATGAGCTTGCCAGTGAGTGCACCCATCGCTGAAGACGGTCCACCAGAGATTTCTGCAATATACAGCAAGGATGCAAAGGTACAGTACAAGTCTTCAACAATTATATGTCAAACGTCTTCTTCTTTTTATTGAATAGGCGTGCGTAATTCTCAATAGCAGGTTCAGTGAGATGGTTCGGTGGTAGCAAGGGGACACTATTCGGACTACTTGTTCATAATTGATAATTTTGGTCAGATGCATGACCAGTTGAGCATGCATTAATTCTGTCAGCGCACATGATTTCTGTATATTGGATATGGATATTCAAGCCTGTATGTACTGAATATACCTTTTTATTGTTATCTGGACATAACTATAGTAGATGTCCGAATTAGTAGATGATTTGATGCCCTTTTATTGTGAAGTCCGAAATGGCTAAAACATAAAGAGTGGTGTATGAAATTTGCTTTAAAATTACCTAAGGAGTGCGAACTTTGCAGAAATGCATGAAGTGTCACTGGAAAAAGAGCTAACGTGTAAGCGTGAAGTGGAAAATTAGCCAAACTTTAAATGTGGCGTAAAAATAGCCACATCCCCCCACCCTTCACCCCCAAACACACACACACACACACACACACACACACACACACACACACACACACACACACACACACACACACACACACACACACACACACACAAACACAAACACACACACACGCGGTACCATATAGACCGTCCTATACACATAGGCAGATTCAGGGTCGCAGGGGGCGCCACCCCCCCCACACACACACACAAACACTTTTCCCACCAAAATACTACATTTTGATAGGGTTTTTCATGAAATCCTTTAAGTGCGCCCCCTTTTCTCTAAGTGTGGCGCCCCCCCCCTCTAAAAACCTGGATCTGCCATTGCTATACCATATTTGATTTGATCACTGACGATGGTGAGTTGTGGATGCTGTCATTGTACATGACATTGTATTCACCACGATGTGTGTAGGTGCATGTATAATTATAATAGCCATACAGATTACGCCATACAATAAATGTGACTAAAATAGAAACTGGTTGTTGATATTGGTGGCATTTAATGCTTATATTATGCAACATTTTACTGGACGTTATATGGGCTTTATCTTAGCACTGCTTTTGGTTTATTATTTGCAAATAAATAAAGCCAAGACTACAAGACCACACAAATGACTCGAACATCGACCTGCTGATACTTTGAAAGTGGATATTTTGAATGTGAACCTAATGTTATCTTATTGAATCATCTCATTTCAGACACTAATGTAACCTTGACGCACTTACATGTTTTAGATGAAAAATAATGTGTGCAGAGTAGGACTGAAACTGGAAAAGAAAGGAATGCTGGTCGAGCACAATATTGAACAAAAGCAACTGGAAAGAGAGAGTAAAAAACTAGAAGAGGTTCTCTTCAAACTGAAAATGGAAAAGGACAAAATACAGCTTAACGCACGTGCAGACGGTAATGATTTTGTAATATTTTGTCTTGCGAAATAATTGAAAATCTCTGTATTTTGTTGCACATCAACATTCATGTTCTAGGATTATCTGATGACTGGGATGCTTGTTCGTCCAATCCTTACCCTATCAGCTTCAAATCTCACACAAGTAAGTGTGTGTGTGTGTGTAATGTTTTATCATATTTTAACGCATTTTATGTTTTGTATGAAATAATACCATATAACAATACTTGCTCTTCTGATCAGTGCCCATTAGATTTTAGGGAACAATCATAAATAATGATACCGGGGGTCGTGCAAAAATGGTGTGTGTGTGGGGGGAAGGGTCGTCCAACTTTTCTGATTCTGTTTTTGTGTGTGTGGGGGGGGTTGCTGAACATTTTTATCACGCTACGGTATATTTTTTCAAATATTTTCTTTTAGCAATTGTCCAACAATGTAATGACTATGTAAAGGACTTTTGCTTTAGCTGAGAGGGGGGGGGGTCACTCAACTTTTTAAAATATTTTGATGGGGGAGTCGGTTAACTTTTCCTTTGAGCTCCCAAAAAATCCTACCCACCAACTCCCCCTCTTAATCTGTAATCTTCTGGTGGAAACATACAACCTTCCAAGTATGAGATTTCAAGTTGAATGGATCAAATATAGAATATACATTTTCTTATGGGCACGTCATAAAAACATACGGAATGTACTTTAGATATATTGAATTAATAAATTTCACATCTACAGGTACATGCTTTTATTTCAGATAGGACATGTGTTCACATACCTGCAACGAGTAACAGACCGAGAGCATTTTCAGACCCAAAGCAAAACCGAACAGGGTCATCACATTCAACAAATGAGTTTGGCTGGATTGGTGAGCCTGAAGCAATTTCATCTATAAGGCGACCTCGCAAATCAGTTACAGAGCAACAGTATGACAAAATGTTAAGAGTACGAAGAACTTCTGATACCCGGCAACCGCATTTGGATGATAGTGCTGCAATGCTAGGATCAAGTCCGAGAAGATATGGTAGCAAAGACACACCAGGAATGCCAGTAAGGGTGTTAGTGTGTGAAAGTGAAAGGCCTATGTCTAATATTTCTCCACACTGCATAGAAAATGATGCCCCAAGACGTAGGGCTGTTAGTATGGGGGCATCCGCAGTTCCACTCAGCGACAAATTTTTAGCGGAGATCCAAGACAGATCAAAGCATAATGGACATGTTGTAAGCAAACAAAACAGAAAGGGTCGCGAGACCATTAGTCAAAGTACTAATACAGGTTTATCAGTGAAGAGCAGTAATAAAAATTCCACTCCTGTTAAAGTTGGCAGAGAGAAAAGTTCGATTTCAGTTCAAAAACGTAGTTGATTGAAAAGTTATTTTAGCACAAAGTATGAAAAACTCATATAATTTATATAATTTATAAATTAATAAACTACAGCTAAAAGCAAATGTTTTGACATCAAAGGTATCAGGACATTTTAATCCATTGATACAAAATTCATAAAAATGTTATTATTTTCTTTAATCAAATATTGATCAATTACATTTTAATATATTACAGGTGGTTTTATCTGATGCAATTTAGTGTTTACATCATGGATAACAAACGCTATATATCATTCAACACATTTATTTGCATATCAATTGCTCTTCATAGCTTATCAAAGATCTTTTAAACCAGCACCTAATCTTGTAAATAGTTTACAGTTGACAAACGGATTAAAAATACTTGACTTGGATTATCAAAATACATCGAAAAACAAATATTTCAGTAAGGATGAAATATTACAAAGAAATAGATAATACATGTAAATTTGTTTATCAATTGTTGGATTGACAAAATAATACAGTCTGAAATATAAAGTAATATACAAAAAATAGTTTCCATTATACAAAAAATGCAGTTTCCTTTAAAAAAGTTGTTTGTTTCATGCAGGAATACTATTCCTGTTATACACCCTTTCCACTTGTGCAGAAGTAGGTCACGGAGGAAGCAATTGTAGCCTCTGCTTGCCTCTGCTTCCGACGACAAAGTGAAAAATGAGTTTTTGATATGGTGGCTCACAGAGTGGTCACCTCTGCTTAAGTCTGTGCTGAACCTAACGAAAATGTCGGTTTCTCTGCATGCCTCCAACCGGAGTGGCATAAGCAAGAGGTGGGCAGTGCCAAGCAGAATTTATGCACAAGTGGCAAGATCTACTTGTACATTAGAATTATAATGACAAACAGAAGTCCCCGGTTAAAGTTGGATTCAAATAGCGATAAACATTGCCATGTAAATATGAAATAAAATACAGTACTGCTAATTACATTGATTAAATTTTATAACATAATAAATGTATATAAATATATAATATTGAGAATGTAAAACATTTTGCTCGACCATTAGATCAATGTTGAAATATCTTAACAATTTTCTAATTATAAACAAGCATTTACTTTAATCTACTCAGAGCAAAAATAACCCATTCCCCATACTGCGAACAAGATCAGCTGTGACATTTTAGCACGCAGGTAGCATGCATACATTCATTCAGGGTGTAATGTGTTAACAATATTGTGAACTATTCTCTAGAATTTTTAGACTATTCTGTATTAAAAACACTGTATTTAAATAATAATAAACTTAAATAATAAATTATGCATCTCTTCTGATCCCTGCACCACAGATTTTTCGTTTCAAAACATTGGAAATAGGGAATAGGGTAGGCTAAAATGGCGTCTACACATATTCGTGAAAAGATCTTGCAATTTTATGGAAATCATGACAGTTAAAAGTTGGCCACGCAACTACACCAAATTGAAAGATGTCATCAGCGCCACGCTGATATTACAACGATACAAAGGGCTGTCATAGCATAAAATCTAAGAACGGGTTCATTTGCATAATTTTTCAAACAAATATACCTGTCTTTACTGATATAAGATTTGTCCATCAATAATTTTTCAAAATATTTACTTCATTACACACACCAGACTATTTTTGGAAGAACCATAACTCTGAAAACTCTGGTAATTGTATCACAGATACATGCTTAACAAAAATAACTATGAGTATCACAAGTACATTGTACATATGAGTATTAAAGCTATCAGAAAACATTACATTTTGGTTATTCTGTCTTAATGCTGATCACTTGAAAACAATTTCATTCAGTTATTTTGTCCTGACACCAATTTTATTCCACTACCTTTTGGCTTGTAGCAATTTTTTTTCTTAAACACTTTTAAAAATTACTGGAAATGATTTAAAGTAAAATACCGCACCTATAAAAAAGTTATGTGTTTAAGCAGATTTTAAATTCACAAATATACTCATTTTCATCAGGTAAAGCCAATTTAAAATATAAAAGCAATTTGCATAGTTGGCATAGCCGCTAACCTAAATCAGTGAAGGAAAACATTCTTCGTTCATGTATCCAAATGCATAGATTATGCAAGACCATGAATAGACAAAACCGGGTGAGTTTGTAATATGAATTATTTTATCAGGTGAGTTCTTGGGGCGTATCACGGGAAAGCCGAAGGGCGAGCCTCATGCGCCACAAGAACGAATCCTGATAAATTACATCATGTTACACAATGAACCCGGTTTTGTATTTATCATTCTTTTCTAAACCATTACAACAGTTTTAAGAAACGTGAAAAAGTAGTCCGGTTGAGTACAAACATGATAATCATGGTATCACCCCTCTTAGAAGAGGAGTGATAACCCTCTCCAGGTTATTGGATACTTCTGGATCAAGATAACCAATGAAATTACATTAAAAAAAATGATAAATGCTTAAACAGTGATTGGATATGAAAGCTTGACCTAATACATGTATAGCGATTATTTAAATGTACCCAAAAGTATTAACACAGCTAATCCAACGATTGTCCATATGCCTTTTACCAAAATAGTTTTTTTACATTGTCTGAAAATGTTGAAAATTTCTGTAAGAGTAAGTGTGCCCATTATTCCAAATTATGTAGAAACACCAACGTTAACATGTAGGTGCGGCATTTTAGGTTGAATCATTTCCAAAAATTTTCAGAATTAGTGTCTAACGAAAAAATATTGTTAATGTCCAAAAAGTAATGGAATAAAATTTGTGTCATGACAATTAAGATCAGTAGAATAAAACATTCTTTGCAAAAATTAAGTATTTACAATTTAGGATATCTAACAATATGAATTCTGAGTACGGTATGTAAACTCTTCTTTTCAGTGGTCATAAATAAACCTATATTTTCAAACCAAAATGTGCCCATGCATCCTCAAAAACAAAATTACGCCAAATATAATACATAGCAAAAAAATAAGCTTGGAAAACTGGGGCGTCACTAGCATATAAACATTGTTTGGGCCCGATGATAACTTCATTACAGGCGATGATTTCTAAAGCTTTGCAAGCTGAAAATAGGGCGAAATATCACAGAATTTTCAACACCCCAAAGAATGTTTGCATAAGCACATAGATCCATACTTTTATGCATACAAATTCATTGAGCTTGCTTTTTCATTAATAGTTCGTTCCCCCTTGTTGGCTAATCTTATAACTACGGAATCTCTTCATTGTCTGAAGCAGTTAATAAATTTGAAGTCTCATTAATATCACTTGAGGGAGATGATGTACTTGAGGCTGGAACATCTGTGTGAACTATATGTGGATTGAAGTTGCGTATGTTGAGTTTCCTCTCTCGTCTCTTGTGGCGTATAGCAGCAATGCTGCAAATGCCGGTCACAGTTGCAGCAAATCCAGCTGCCAGAATGACTGAAAATAAAAATAAAATGATCACATTACCAATCAATTAAATCCTAAATCTATTTGGGCAGGCCCTAATTATTCCTCAATTGGAGGGTCTGCACTCTCTAGAGTCTACTAATTTATGTATATTTGCACTAAGTAGGTCATTGAATATTATAATTCACACAATAGAGCTGAATATGCTTGTTTTCTTGACACCAGTAAAGCTTTCGACAAAATCTATCACTGGCATCTTTTTAGTAAACTTTTATCTCGTGGTTTCACTACTATTCTTGTTAGACTTTTTATTAGGTGGTATACTTTACAAAAGTATGTTGTACAATGGGGCACAAACATTTCAGATCCCTGTTATGAATCTATTGGTGTCCCACAAGGGCGTATTTTATCTCCTTCCTTTTTTAACTTGTTCATTGATGAGTTTAGTGTATTATTATCAAATGCTTCAGATGATGGTTGCATCATAAATGGCTCAAAGATGAATCATCTGTTCTATGCTGATGATGCTTTATTATTAGCTTCTTCACCAGCTGCATTGCAGAACTTGATAACTGTTTGTGACATGTATGCCCATAACTATGAACTAATAATCAGAAGAAAACTGTTACTATGTGTTTTAAAACCAAGTCTTTCCGTAACATTCAAGTTCTCATATCCTTGAACGTGTTCATTGTGTTGGTAATAGGTATTTGTATACATAATTCTTTACATCACAACACATTTTTTTCACTTACATTGACAGTTTCACCAACTAGCTGTTGGCATCGTCGGAATAACGCTTCTGCGCATGACAGGAGGTCAGTCCTGCCGATTCCCGCCGAGAACCGAATCGTAAACTCATGGATAGATGTGAAGAGATAGTGACCGAAGAGAAAGACAGGAAGAAAGAAGAACAACATGTGGTTGAAGCTCTGAGCACGTGTGGCTATCCTGAGTGGATGTTTAAGAGAATGAAACACCAGAAAGCGACCAAACTGAAAAGGGATATGGACAAGATCAAGAAGAGAAAGGAAGGAGAAAGATCAAATGGTCTAGTAATCTTACCATATGTGAAAGGTGTGACTGAGGGCATATCCAGGATACTGAATAAACATCGTGTGTCTACGGCTGTGAAACCCAAACAGACAATCCGGAACTTGCTAGTACACCAGAAAGACAAAGTGGATAAGTTGGACAAGAGCAAAATAGTGTACAAAATTCCATGTAAATCATGTGATTAAGTGTACATTGGGGAAACAGGAAGAAAGTTTCGGACAAGGATGAAAGAACATTTGAAAGATGTAGACGTGAATAAGAAAGGAGCATTTACTAGAGCCACAAAGAAGGAATCTCTGACGGAACTTAACAAAAGTGCTATCACAGACCACGTGAACCAACACAATCACGATATAGACTGGGAAGGTGCAATTGTAATAGATAGGGAGAGTGACTGGAAGACAAGGACAATCAAAGAGGCAGTGCATATCCGAACGTACAGGCAGGTCATGAACCGTGACGAGGGGGGCCACCAACTCTCAGGAGTTTACAATTCCGTTCTCGGCGGGAATCGGCAGGACTGACCTCCTGTCACGCGCAGAAAGGTCATTCCGACGATGCCAACAGCTAGTTGGTGAAACTGTCAATGTAAGTGAAAAAAATGTGTTGTGATGTAAAGAATTATGTATATAAATTAAAGTTCTCACTTTTCAATTAAATTGTGAACAGTTGAAAGATGTTGTAGTTCAAAAATATTTAGGGGGTTTCATTCTCAATCAACTACGTGATAATGATATCAAAAGACAAATGAGAAGCACTTATGCAGGATATTTAATTATAAAAAATATATACAATATACATCACTGTACCGATGATGTGAAAGTTTAATTGTTTAAGTCATATTGTTGTAATTTTTATGGTACATGTCTATGGTCTAAGTATACTCGAGAATGTAGGAAAAAGCTTATTACTGCTTTCAAATGTATCTTAAAAGGACTATTTAATTATGATAAATATAATATTACTGGAACAATCTCTAATATGCATGTTGATCCTTTTATTATTATTGAAAGAAAACTCATATTTGATTTTCATAAGCGTGTGTTTTAAGTGACAAAACCAATTACCGATTGTGACACATTTAAAAAATCTAGTCTATTTTTTTATGGAACCAACGATTGTTCTAATTTTTTTATAAATTGTTTGTAAGGTTCTTCTACCTGTCAATAATTGTATTTAGTTTAGTTTTATCATTATTGTTTTACCTATAGTTATATGTCTTTTTCAAGTGTTAATATCTGAAATATTATAAATAAATAATTAAATAAATAAATAAAAAATAAATATTCTAAATGACCAATATAAATCCTGGGGAACAGAAAACGATAAAAAAATCGTAATTATGTATGAGAACGCTTCAACGACAGCTTTAAAATATGCACCTTTTGACATGCTAGGGCCATTTTGTAAACATAATACGATGAACAAGGTTTGAATTAAGATGAATTAATGAGAACACACCACATTTAGTCATGTTTTGTTATCAGTAATGTATGTAAAAATGTTTCACTATCATGTGTAATGAAATATTGGGAACTGCCATGAATTATTGATTAAGATATCATTCTTTTTTCATTATTTTAGTGACAATATGGTGCCGACGGCATCTAAAATTGTAAGCAAGCAGTTGTTTTGTACATTTGACATTTTAAATATAAAATACTTACGCAGAACAACAGATGACTTCGAAAGACTTGCTTTGAAAAATAAAATAAAGAGTAGAAATGTTACTAATCAAAGTAATATACAATACCTTGTTGCAATAAAACTATATTTCGTTGAATATATCCGTGCTAAGCAATTACGAACTTCTGCACAAATACACTGTGCATATAAATAAAACATTCATAGGCACACTAAAGCCAAGGAATTTAATATATAGAAAATAACATACTTACATGTTATACCAGTGACAGTAAGATAGTTGTCTTTTTCTTCCAAAAATTCATTGACAACAGACAAACTGCCATTATTTGGTCCTGGTGTCACCCCCAAGAGTTTACACAATAATGGATATATATCTACATTGTTGAATGCCCGACTTTTGTTGACCTTTTTAAATGCTGGGCCATGCGCAATAAATATAGGATGCATTTCATTTTTATCATTGCTAAAGCCATGATTTCCAGCTGAAAATAATATATGGGTGTTTTCATCAATTACATGAATACCGGGTAACATAATCAACATGCATAACAGTGAATAAAAGAGCATATTGGACAAATCATGGTAAATGTTTAACAAAATTTACATGATCATTATTCAAAATGAATTTTCTGTTTTCATATATTGAAATGAAATAATTACCTGTTAGGTAGCAATTTGTTTTCGTTGTACATATTTGCCAATGGTCATCAGCTAAAAGCAATATTGGAAGAATTCGCTCATTGTGCGTGTAGCGATATTTACTAGGAATCTCAGATCTGTTGTAAACAGTTATGTGACAGTTACAATTCTTGAAAGCAGAATAGAGATCCTCTTCACTCTTTGAACCTGCAAGAGTTAAAATACGAAGCTTGAAATTTGACAAGTAAACAAATCTAATATATTTGGTTTATGCATTGGAACACAGGGGCAACTTATAGACTAAAATAGATAAGCAATGTCTTAGGTACACACATCGAATGTCAAAGAGTTGCTCATGTCTTTGATATTGTGTGTACCTAAGACATTTCTTATCTATTTTAGTCTATAAGTTGCCCCTGTGCATTGGGCTACAAATATCGATTAACAAACAACACTTGACAATAAAGATGAACCTTTACTCAGTGGGATACTAACTATAAAACTCCATCATCTGTAATATATCCCATGCCTGAAACTATTTTATAAACACTTTGACAACTGTGATCAACTTTCTGTACACTGTAATCTTGTAAGAGAATATATATAACGTACCATCAGGCTTTGCTCGTACACTTAGCACAGGACTGGATCCATAAACTTCATAGTCGTCTTCACTTACAAAGTCATCTAAGTATGTCATATTCTTTATCTGCTGCATACCATGATCACTTGTTATTATTATATTAACTTTTTCAAACAAATCATTGTCTTTCAATCTTTTCACTAAATATCCAACCAATCCGTCCAGGGCAACTACCATGTCAATAATTTCAGGCGAGTCAGGTCCAAATGCATGTCCTGTATGATCAGGTTCATTGAAGTAAACTAGACCCAAATTGATTGGATCATCCTTTGAAGCAAACCAGTCAACAATAGTGTCAATTTTGGTTTCATTTGATACACTTCTATTGAATGGCATCCTCTTTTCAGCCACCTGTCCATGTATTCTTGCAATCATCCCAGGCCACATAATCACACCACTGCGTTTCACTCTGCCATCTTGGTCCTTCCCCTTTTGGTTTGTTACCCAAATTGGTTCAGGGCCTAAATTTGAATCCATTGTGTAATTACTGAACCACAAGTCTGTAATTAAGCCTGGCATATTTGATACTGATGGTGAGAATACCTCCTGACCTTGTATACGCACATCCAACATATTATTGCTCACAACACCATGACTTTCTTCATACATTCCAGTCACTAATGTATAATGATTTGGGAACGTTTTCGTTATAAAAACATTTTTCATATATTCTGCTTGCACACCATTCTGTATCAGACTGTCAAAGTATGGTGTCTTTTTTTTCCTTGCTTTTTCACAAGATCTAAGTAATCATATCGAAAACCATCAAATGAGATCATAAGTATCAAATCATCACAACACAATTTAGTGTCACACGGAACTATTAGTTGTAATGTAATTGGTAGCAAAAATGACCAAACTATGTCTGAATGAGCAGCCATTTTCTTCACTTCTAATCACTTCCGTTGATGCAATCTCTCATTCAGTATTCTGAAACAGAACAAATAAACAATTTTAATACTGTTTATTTTGGCCACTATGACCTAACAAAATACATGGAAACATGTAGTTTAAGTTACCCTCTCTTTTAGGACACCTGTCTTAAGTAGACACTTTTTACTTCTCCTGAAGGTGTACACATACGATAGGTTCAACTGTATTTAGATCTACAGTTAGTCAGTAACAGTACTAGTACAGTAGATTACAAGATTAAGACCACCCCTATATTGTGATCACCTCCATAATATATAAGACTATAATTTTCTCAGTCCCAAACCTTATAAAAAACTAAAGACCATAATAACATCTATTATAAGAAACTATATGCACTCTGTACATGAGGCTCATTTTGTTTAGTATTTTCAATATGTAATATTTCTTTCTCTTTTTTTTTCATAATATTCTTTAAAAAGTGTTTCTTCTTTACTTGTATTCTATGATCCTCAGAGCCTCCCTCAGATTAGAACGATTTTATTAAGATCAACATTCTTCAATATACATTCTTTCATATTGAAAGAGAATTGCTGGTATTTTTTCGTATAAAGCCCTTTTTTGTTAGTTTAACTGGTACTTTTAGTAAGACACTGGGGAAGGATGCTGCATTTATAAATGCATTAATTTGGTGAGAGTGCCATGAATTGCACACCGTTGGAATTTCGAAGAGAGCTCATATTTGAAAAAGCAAGATTCACTATATAAATATTAAATTTTAAAACAAGGTCCACCTCTCATAGCAACTATGTTGAGACCACTTGTTGAGTCTCCTGTCATGAGTGGTCTTCACGGGAGCAATTTAAAATACAATACTAGGAAATATTAATGTGATTGTTCCAGCCCTCTGTAGTATACACAGAGGGCTGGAACTATCACTATATATTTCCTAGTATTGTCTTTTAAATTGCCCTCTGGGTCTTCATCAGCATAGATTTGATCAGTTAAAAATAAAAAATATACTTTTAGACACAAGAATGTATTAGAAGTGCCAAGAATAAGAACAACGAAATATGGCTTGCACTCACTGAGCTTTATTGCACCAACAACTTGGAATGAACTTCCAAATGATTTTTAATAATAGAGTGACTAGATGTCAATGAGCTAGTTTAGGGTGTTTATTGGAAAGTGGGAAGGAGATACGTGTAGCTGTAAATGTTCATTTTGTAAATAATTGTCTATAGACGTACCCTCTACATAAATTTATATAGCGTATAATGTGTATTATAACTGTATATGTAATTGTATATTGTCGGTTTTAAAAGCTCTGAACAATCCTAATGGCTTAGTCCAAGCTAGGTGTTTTCAATTTGTAAAGGCATATTGGTATGGTTAACTTGGGGGTAACCATACCAATATGCCTTTACAAATTCTTTTTGTAAAGCAGGGCTATAACTGAGTCACATATTTGTGGTTAACTCCGGGGTGAGTTCCCTAGTGTTTAGCTTATATTTTATTCTTTAACATGTATAAATTGCCCCTGTGATTTTAATTAGTTTTGTAGTCTTATGTAGACTAGCTGTGCAATCAAAACATTAATGGGATTATGCAACCAACTTACAGCGACATAGAAATATCGGAATGTATGCCCTGACGAACTATCACTATATATTTCCTAGTATTGTCTTTTAAATTGCTCCCTGGGTCTTCATCAGCATAGATTTGATCAATGTTAAAAGCAAAAAATATACTTTTAGACACAAGAATGTATTAGAAGTGCCAAGAATCAGAACAACGAAATATGGCTTGCACTCACTGAGCTATATTGCACCAACAACTTGGAATGAACTTCCAAATGATTTTTAATAATAGAGTGACTAGATGTCAATGAGCGAGTTTAGGGTGTTTATTGGAAAGTGGGAAGGAGATACGTGTAGCTGTAAATGTTCATTTTGTAAATAATTGTCTATAGACGTACCCTCTACATAAATTTATATAGCGTATAATGTGTATTATAACTAGGTGTTTTCAATTTGTAAAGGCATATTGTTGGTATGGTTAACTTGGGGGTAACCATACCAATATGCCTTTGGCTTTAGTGAGGCTTTACAAATTCTTTTTGTAAAGCAGGGCTATAACTGAGTCACGTATTTGTGGTTAACTCGGGGGTGAGTTCCCTAGTGTTTAGCTTATATTTTATTCTTTAACATGTATAAATTGCCCCTGTGATTTTAATTAGTCTTGTAGTCTTATGTAGACTAGCTGTGGCCGTGCAATCAAAACATTAATGGGATTATGCAACCACCTTACAGCGACGTAGAAATATCGGAATGTATGCCCTGACATAAGAAAGAATAGCATTTGTGTCAGGCTTAGGTTATTTGTCAGATGCAATCAACACTCACACTTGTACTGATACTGCACAAAAACATAGGTTGTTGAGCTTCATCTGTCAATATTGAGTGACTTAGGATATCCCAAATGTGTTGTAAAGTCTTAATGACGTCATCTGAATGTGTGTTGATTATTTAAAGCTGACTGTGTATCAAAACTAATTGATGTTTGCATTGTGTTTTTGGTCCATTATCATATATGTATCCATACTTCATGTACTTGATAACGATAACGATACGTTTATTTCAGATATGTAAAATTTTACAATTTTACAATCCATATAAATAAAATTATATATACAGTATATACATAATAGCTAACATTATTCAAAATTCTAAAAATACACATATTACAGTTAATAATTTTTAGGTATTAAAATTATACAGTGTTCTGTTCCACCTGTTTGATTGACTACAGGCAATATAAAATACAGAATTAACAATGGTTCAAATTAAAATATTATTACTCTTTTGGATAAGTTGTCTAAAACCATATATCAACTGTCGCTCGATTTCATTAAAAGATTTGACATTATACTGTGACATTAAAAGCCTCACTTCATTCCTATCTATATTAAGAAAGTTTTTAAAAACTCTATTATATGCACTCTTTATCTTTCTAAATACCGAAGAAGTAAAATTCCTCCATTGACTTATACAGTAAAAACTTGCACAATACGCTTTAAATAGTTTACATTTGATTTCATTACTGCTAAATTTGAATCTTTTTAATAAGAACATTGCCTCTTGCATAAATAAATCCTTATTTGTCTCTTTATATCACAGTCATCTTTCATTGTATCAGTAAGAAACACACCAAGATATTTTTGCTCATGTACAATCTTAAGTTGTTTACCATCTAAATACATTGCAGGTATGCTCAGATTTTTAACCATCTTGGTTTAACGCACATTAAAACACTTTTTTCACATTATATACTAATTCATGTTCACTGGCAAACTCATCACATATAGCGGGTAATTTCTGCATAGCAGATGGAGACGGGGCCAATAACACAGCATCATCCGCATAAAACAGGTGGTTAACTTGACAATCATTTAAAACACACCCATCTCTCAGTCTATTAATATTTACACTGATCTCATCAGTATACAAATTGTAGAAAAAAGGTGACAATATACTACCCTGTCGAACTCCATTACTAACATTAAAATGTTCAGAAACATATCCATTCCATCTAACATAAAAATATTGTTTACTGTACCATACATATAAGATTCTAACAATCAATATTGGTAACTTCCTATCAATAGCTTTTTAAATAGGGTCCAGTGATTAACCTTATCAAAGGCTTTGCTTCCATCAAGAAAACATATATACATCGGACTACCAGCATGAGTGTAATACTCTGTTATTTGCTTAAGGGCATAAATGCACATTTCAGTTGACAACTTTGTTTTAAAACCAAATTGATTGTCTGTGGTTGTAAACAGTAATTTATAACGATTAAGTATGAGTATTTCTAACATTTTAGATAAAACACAAGTTATAGCTAATGGACGATAGTTGTCCTTTGCACTTAAATTTCCTTTTTGTCCCATCTAGTCCACATGCTTTACCATTCTTTATATACTTAAGACATTCCTTCACATCATCCACAGTATATCTTTTGAAATTATCACAATTTGCATTTCCAACACTAATAATATTATTAAGAACATATTCCTTATTACGAATATCCTTACTAGAGTTGAGTAAACTTTTAAAATACTTGAAAGTAGCGGCAACAAACTAGCGACTGCAGCTACCGCTGTTCATAATCCATACATATGCAGTGGAACCTGTCCGTGTGGACACCTCCATATAGTGGACATCTGTCTAATGTGGACACTTTTCACTTCTCCCGAAGGTGTGCACATAAGACAGGTGCAGCGGTACATTTATGTTGATACATAGCCAAAGAATATAAGTATGTTGAGGTTATGCTGGAATAGTGTAGAACCACAATATAATGGATTATGTCTCATTTAAAACAATGTAAACTGAATCAGGCAGTGCCTCCTACACCTAGCGGCAGGCTCGTGGCTCGCCGCAGAATCACTTCCCAAAGTGGTTAAGTCAAACGAGCCGCCTGGCGGCTAACAGTGCCGCCGCCGCGCCGCATAATACCCCTTTAAATTATCAAGCACTGTGTGGGCTGCCGCCAGGGTTTATGGATAATGACCCATTGTAACATTTGGATTTGGGATTGTTTTAATATATACATGTTATTCATAAGAGGACGACAGCGACGGTACGATGGCGACGACGACGACGACGACGATGGATTGACTCATTGTTGTCCGATGAACGTCTTGTCTCCTGAACCTATTTGTCTAGTGTATGTGTCTGCAATGACTGATCAGTTCAATGCGTGAAGCTATAGGTTTGTTGGCAGTCTGCACAGACAAATGGTATCTCCAACTTGTTTTGAAGTAGTTGAAGCAGCATCATGACGGAGTTTGCATCTTTCAATCGATCTTGCAGTTTTATCTTCCTCAAAAACGTTTGCATCCCTCACAACCGCGCCAGACTGTGCGCTCCATGTAATGACAGTGGTCGTCAAAGATTCA
>CM032666.1:49638309-49649679 GCA_019095985.1 Streblospio benedicti | reverse complement strand
AGGAGGTCCAAACCCCTCAGCAACTTGCATCAAAACCGGCAATTAGGGCTTTGAAACCCCAATTTAATCAATTTCATGGATCTATAACAGTGAACACACATTTTGGAAGGTCCATAACCACAAAACTCACAGTAAAACCAAGAAAAACAGCTATGGAAACCCCAATCCAATCAATTCTATGGATCTACAATGCTGAACACACATTTCAGGAGGTCCAAAAACCCCAAACTCGCATCAAAACCAAGAAAAACAGCTGGGAAACCACCAATCACCAATAAATTTAATGGGCCTATGGATCTTCAGACGACCTACATGAAATCCTGCCACGAATAACAACATAAGATCGTACCTTTTAAATCACCAATGCATTTAATGGACCTGTGGATCTTCAGACGATCTACATGAAATCCTGCCACGAATAACGTAAGAGCGTAGGCCCTACGGTACACGCAATAAAGAAGTGCAACACACGTCACAGTGACGCAGACGAAATAATCCACGGGCTCTACTATCATGGGATGGTTGTGTGGTGTGTATACTACAATGACTTACAATACCATACACATCACTACAGTAGTATTTTATTGAAAGGGTAACTAATAAACACTATACCATGATAGCCCTGGCATCAGTTTGATTTATGCCCTAGAATATACTGACACAGTCCTGTGGAATTAAAATTTGAATATTTTCACCAATATTTCATAGTTTCATCCTGCAGTAAAGTTAATCAGGAAGTTGTTTTGATTGGCTGGATTAAGATTGGTTTGCATCATGGATTAGTTTTATTGGATTTGATTTGTTTTATTCCTGTGATATGGTGTACCAAATAGCATGAGTAACATATTAGTAGATAATATACAGGCCCTCTCGGTCACCTTTACAAACACTAAACAAAGTTTGACATAGTCTTTATTGTGATGCAAACATAACTGACTTCAAATCCAATCTAAATCCAGCCAATCAAAAACAACTTCCTGAATAACTTTCTGCAGAAGTAAGCTCAAGAATAGTTGTGGAAATGTTTAGATTGTACTTGCATTGGACTGTGTCAGCTTATTTAAATAATGTGAAGTGATGAATTATATTCTAGAGCATAAATCATGCCATAAAACGGGTGCCCTGGCTCCCAGGTCTCTGTGGCCATTAGATACCCTTTCTAAATAATAGTGGTAATGTATATGGTATAGTGTTTGTAAATCATAGTAGTATACATACTACACACACTCCCATGATGCAGGGGCGCATGAGAAAATCTGTGCTCCGGCGGTGATAATACGTGGGGTAACGCGGCTAGACGTAATTGTCAGACCAGGGGGTACTGTGACTACAATCAGATTGTCCATATAGTACGCGGTGCGGCAGTTTGGCCACTGCATTGATTTGATGTTACACGTGGCCGGGACGTGGTTAGCAGTGTTTAGACAATGTTTCAACCGTGGAACTGCCGCCGACTGCTACATCACGTACAAAGCATGTCTACTTAGCCTAAAAGTAATAAAAAATTGGCACTGACGAGCACGTCACGGTTTTGACATGATGTGGACGTAATATTGTGTGTGGCCGGCTCTTTCGATAGATGCGTAATTCTTTACCAATGAACATAACTGTACATGTAGTTGTGAACTTTAAATAGTACAATTCACAGTAAGTACACAACAAAAGAAAAGTAATGAATTAATTTGTTTATTGTTCCATTCATATTCAAAGTTATCTAATGATATAATGGTTTGGTGTTTGTGTTCATTCTTTTATGAAATGCAATAAATAATGATTTCAACATTGAGATACCGATATTCTATTTGAAGTAGGCCTAATAAAAAGAAATTGTGCTTTATATCAATATGATGCATTTACCACTGCGATGCATGGTATTACTATTATTAATTAAAGCAATGAAAATCAATGAAAAAGATCATTTGCATTTGTTTTTCATTACCATTATCATTGTTATTACTTTGTAGTACACAATTTTCTTTATCTCATGTTTGCTGACCATACTCAATCCTGATTGGTTGAGGGGCGGAGGATAAAAAAATGATATCCTACACTACAACGGTTAAGACCTAAAAAATTATAAATAAACATGAGAGAAAAAGCTTATTATACGAGTGGGGGTGAGATCTCAGACAGTATCTGACCTCGTGTGAAGTTTATGTTAAACCTCACAATCAGTGAGATATTGTCTGATATCTCAGCCCCACTCTCACCCCACCTATTATTATACCCAAGCCCCGATTGGGTTGGTTAAGACTATACACACGAGGTCTGTAGGCTATGAACTCAACTCAGAATTCAGCCAGAAATTTAGCCAGAAATTTAGTCAAAATGCGTAAGGTTTTTAACGAATGACGTACATCACGTTCAGATAACTACGTCACACGTATGTTGATAAACGTGGTCGCTGCACCTACTGTACTTAATAATGGATAACTTACAAAACGATAGTCTTAAAAAACTTTAAAATAAACTTGAAATAATCAGCCTCTCGTTGAGAGTGAACTGGTCATATTAACGTACGCGTTACTGTAATATAAATTACTATTGATACATTGTATGTGCATATCCCTAATGAGAACTGTCGTTCGACTTGTTTGTAGAAAACAAATTGTGCTTGGCCATGGGTTTAAAAATTAATGTCGGGACCCACTTCTGATAATCATTTAATTAAGTATGACGCTCACTTCTACCAGCGTCCCTCTCAAATGTGCGTCAATGTTATTAGCATTCCGAAGAAATTTGTGTTCTCTCCTGAAAAGACGTGTCTTGAAAATAGTTTCTTTAGAATATGGAACATGAATTATTAATGACATGTACTGGGAAAGAGTAATGGTCTTCATTATTAGTCTCCTTGTAGAACAGAAGAGCACGCATTTCACTTTTCGTTCGTATAAACTTCTATATAATAGTAGTAATGTGTATGGTAAAATGTTTGTAAATCATACGGGCGGAATGCAGCAGCACGGTGCACTCAAACATCACTCTATGGGAGGTCAACCTTATTTTTTAGAATTTATTTGTGTGAATATTATTTTGTATGATGGTATTTGATGATTTATTTTGATAGATTGTAATGTAAAATATTGTGTGTGTGCGTGCGTGCGTGCGTGCGTGCGTGCGTGCGTGTGTGCGTGCGTGTGTGTGTGTGTGTGTGTGTGTGTGTGTGTGTGTGTGTGTGAAATTGTCTTATATGATATGTCTTAACTGTAAATGTTCTGCACATCAACCAGACATAACATGAGGCGTTTGGGTCTTAAGCATATCCTTATACATACATATTATAATGATTATCATTCTCCGTTTTCCCCATCATTATAATCTCCATTAACAATAATGACCTCAACCTTGAACACGATATATATAGATAGGTGTAGATACACAGTTGATCTCATTTTAAAAACAGTAAGCAACAATGACACTTAAAATACATATATGCAAAAATCGGATACCAATACGTTGAAATCCTTGATGAACGAAACAATTTATAGCAAATACTCTAATGGATAATTAATAAATACAATCCTAACTAGTCATTGAATTTATTTATAATGAACATTACAATAATAAATAGTGGTGTTTTAAAAGGTAAATATACTGTCATTTTAATTATTTTGGTGCTTCCTTAATATTACTTGTAGAATCGTTTAAAGTAAGATCTATATCTGACATTTGAAACATGACTTCGCTTGTTTCTCCTCGTTGGGGTGAAGGGTTGTAATCACTTGCCGTTGATATTGTCCTTATTCGATCATTAATAGGCCGTGACGCCGCTTCCGAGGCATCAGGCACGGAAGTCTCTGGCCTTATGACGGAGGGCTTTTGGGGATCTTTCTTCTGACCAGGAGGAGCTTCTTCCAAACCACGCACCTTAAAATGAGTACACCTGAGTAGAGATCGTCCGTAAGCTACAAAATTCACTAACTCAACATTGTGTTCCGTCATACATAAATACAGTACGTGTATCAACCGTGTACTGTTTGAGCATTAGGCTATGCAATATTTTATATTAAAGAAATCTAATCACAGATTCATCATTCCTACGAAAATACGGTTATGTCAAAGGTAGACCGAGTAGGAGCAGGCGTGGGGGCGCTTAAGAAACGCCTGGTATCACTTAAAAGTGTGTATATATTAGTAAGTGTATGGACAAATAAAAAATTGTTATGTTTAGAATGTTGCGCAAAACTAGGTCCGCGTCACATTCTACTTTTAATACCCGTATTTCTACGTTTGGGTATAATTAAACGAGATTATTTTTTATGATATGCAAGGATCTTGAGATATAAGAAGAATGTAAGTGTGCATGTATTTCATTGATCCTATCTTGTTGATTGTGAACTCCCTTGCTAGAATATTACAGTACTCACTTCACTTTTTGATACCATCATAGCGTGAGAAGATAAGACTTATTATCAGCTGACAGGCTATATTGGATTAATACTATAACATACGTGAAAATGGTAAGACCTAAAAATTGTACGAACAGCAAACTTATGCATACAAACATACACATCAAGTAAATACACACCTCTTTCACAGACTGCAATTGTGGTGTGGCTGCCAGTGGTGAAGCAGCATTTGTTCGTGAATGCATGATTGCTCTCATTCTAGGATCAAAACTTGAAAAAGGCTGCCTGGATGCAGGTGACATATAAGAGTACGGATCCCTCCATGAAGAAACAATCCTCTGTGCCCCTGTACTTCCGTATCTTGTATTAATTGAAATTCTTGAAGCTCTAAGATATTGTTGACTTTGAATATTTGAAGTGAGATTCATTGCTCCAGATGTTCCTGTAGACAATCATATAGACAAACATACGAAAAGATATCATTATTATTAAACACTAAGTCGTCATTAGTTGATCGATTGTAGTTTAAAGTGCTGGTAATGGAATACATTATTTTCAATCGCGCATTACATGTGCAGAAAAGGTTTCTCCTTTTTATGCAGGTATTTCCATTCTCTATGTAAACAACAGCAATATGTGAAAAATTCAATCATTGTAATCTTGGTGACAGTGCGTGTGTCCGTGCGTGCGTGCATGTAATGTATGCGTGCGTGCATGTGATTATATATGTATAAAAAGATGTGTAAATATAGTTACCTGAATTTCCCGGTAAACTTGGATCATTTACGTTGATGGATACTTGGATAGGCTTGATGTTAACATCAGCGTCAATTGGTGTCCCAACAACAAATCTTGGAGCTCCTCGTGTATTTTGAGTTCCGGATATAAATGTTGGGTTGGCAAGATTTGTCAGTGGACTTTCAGGTACCATTTGAATTGATAAGACTGACTGCTGACGATAACTTGCTAAAACCTCTTCAACCTGTTGATAAAAGGATGGTTTACATCACTGGTTTAAAATCATATCACGTAGTGTGAGGATGTTTCCTTGACTGGTACGAAAGTTTATTGAACTTACCAATGTTGTTGTTTTTTTCAACCGAATTACTAGTAACTTCTGCAGTTCGAAATAACCAAATGCTATGAGCACATGATTAATTTAGTTTATGTAGAGTAATTTCATTAATCAAATCATTCAGCAATGCTATATTGTGGCCATTACAATGAGTTCAAAATATAAACTACGTTATACCTTTTGTCTTACAACTTCTGTCACGTCTACTAGAATAACAGGCTTTCCTCCTTCTTTCGGTACATCTATTGACGATGTCTTTAGTGAAGCTGGGCCAGGAGACATAGGGAAAACATCCATCGGCATGTCACCCTCTCCAAATACATCTGCACCTTCATCTAAAAGTGGACTATATATCAGAGTGGAAAACTGTCAAAGTCAGTGGTCTGTCCTGTTATGTGTACATTTCTCTTTCATTAAATACTTAGCTACTACACGTTCTGCACAAATACACCAAGTTTCAGGGCACGTCCTTACTCATCACTATAATGGGAGAAACAAAGTAAACGAACGCTTGGCCCTAACAATGTGTGTGTGTGTGTGCGTGCGTGCGTGCGTGCGTGCGTGCGTGCGTGCGTGCGTGTGTGTGTGTGTGTGTGTGTGTGTGTGTGTGTGTGTGTGTGTGTGTGTGTGTGTGTGTGTGTGTGTGTGTGTGTGTGTGTGTGTGTGTGTGTGTGTGTGTGTGTAATCTTAATACCTAGTCCATTGCAACTTCTGTAGTCTACGTTATACTCTCCATGTGGATTGCACACTAGAGATCTGCTCAACCTTTCATCATTTTTGCTACAATATTAATTTGCTAGTTTACCTGGAACAGTAATCTCATATGCCTCCCGTGCAGCAGCCATAACATTAGTCGTTGTTGCTGTTCTTTGAGCCCACGGAATAAACAGCAAAATGATGGCACCGCAAATGATTGGAATACCGAGGACGTGAAATGCAACACTGTATGAACCAGTTGCATCAAATATCCATCCTTTTAAGAAGAAAGTGTTAATTTGTTATTATTTCATTTTAATGTGTGTTAATATATTAACCACCACCAGGAAACGTTGTTTTAAGGACGTTCTGTTAATGAAACTTTTGCTGATTGTTTCTCCCATTTTGTATGGTATCCCCCCCCCCTCCCCCCGTAACACATATTTCTTCTTTAACAACAAAATTTGCAATATACAGAGGAAGACGGGTGCTTTTATGTCAATAACATTTTCTGTAAAGTAGATAATATCGTGATATTAGAGTATTAGAGGCTACTGGTATAGGCAATAACAAATGTAACATACCTGCCACTGGAGGTCCCAGCGTAAATGTGATGGAATTTAGTGAAATGACAAATCCCCAAGCAGTAGCTTTATTCTCAGATCCAAAATAAAATGTCGTGAGCACTGGCAGGAGGACAATAAAACACCTAGTGGGTAAAATTACATTCAATAAATGAAACTGCGTCCCTTGCTTACTCACCCACCGTCCAAAACTGGCCACTACATGTAATTGCAACCAAAATAGCAGCCTTTATATGCAGTTAAACATTGACCAGCTTACATCAGCCATTCTACACAGGAACATGGATAGTATGATAAAGGATAGACCAACCAGAGCGAGTCATTACGTACGACATGTATGTATATAAAAATGGTCAATCGCATTAACATGGGATTTCAGCACCGTGGGTAGACTGTTATGGATAAAACTGAGGATTTCCAGTGAATCACGGTAAAAGCTGAGGAAAATGGCAGAAATGGCAAGGTTTTAAAGTAAGATCAGTAATAATTTGGACAAAACGACCAAGAAAAAAAGGTAATATATATTTCTAAGTATGTGCAGGGAATGCGGGAGTATTCAAGGTTTATAGAACTTCTTTCAAATTCGTTCTACGCCTCACAGTTTACTCACAGTCACTCGCACAAATTTCAACATGCAAGATTTGCTTCATTTCTAGTGCACAAGATTGATGTAAATTCAATGAAGTCTACATTATAAGTCAACATTATCCACATAAATAAGAAATATGCTCCTCTAACTGTATCCATGCCAAGTGGCATGAATATTGTAGATCTAGTTTTTTTAGCTATGGCCAAATCTTTGTAAATTTTTATCCACCTTGTTTCCTGAGAAAAATGCCTCCTCAGTTTTTACCGTGATCTGAGCTCTGGATAAAAATTTACAAAGATTTGGCCATAGCTAAAAAACTAGATCTACAATATTCATGCCACTTGGCATGGATACAGTTAGAGGAGCATATTTCTTATTTATGTGGATAATGTTGACTTATAATGTAGACTTCATTGAATTTACATCAATCTTGTGCACTAGAAATGAAGCAAATCTTGCATGTTGAAATTTGTGCGAGCGACTGTGAGTAAACTGTGAGGCGTAGAACGAATTTGAAAGAAGTTCTCACGCATTCCCTGCACATACTTAGAAATATATATTACCTTTTTTTCTTGGTCGTTTTGTCCAAATTATTACTGATATTACTTTAAAACCTTGCCATTTCTGCCATTTTCCTCAGCTTTTACCGTGATTCACTGGAAATCCTCAGTTTTATCCATAACAGTCTACCCACGGTGTTCAGTAAATATCAAAACAAACCCTTCGATGTAACACATGAAATGCATCACTACAGCTTTACAGTACCATGTAGAACATCGTGTTAGATGATAGCAAGGCACAGAAACATTTGAATCAATGAGCAAAAGTGGCTGATTTTGTTGTATATAAAGGCCTCTATTTCGGTTGTATATAGAGGTTGGTTTCGGACGAGGTTTTGGGAAAATGAAGGGTACCGCAGCAATGGCCACAGTTATCAAAACAAGATCAACATCAAACAGTTCACATTGAATAATAATTAATAATTACAATATTGGTAGAAAAAAAATCATAATTATATATTGATTGATTAAAATCATAATTGTTAATTAATAAAACCTGTGGAAAACCCTACAAAATGCCATTCCTGATTTACATAATCATATGAATGATTACAAAGCTACCATTACTTTATTTAAAACATACATTTCTTACCCGTCAACTAAGCCAACAATTATGACATATGCAACGAGACCATAAAAATGTGTTATCATTGGCAGCATAATACACATTGTACCAGTCACAACCATGGATAACTGAAATTAATGTTTCTTGTAATTAAATAATATTTGACAATCATGATAACAACTGATCCACCAATATAGTCATATATAGAGAGAAATAGATAGATATTATCTATAGCAAGGAGATATCAGAGGATGGCGGCCATCTTGATTGCCATTTTGAAAACCTTTACTCACTTTCGTCTTTTGTGAAACCGAGGTAAATTTGTTCAGGGTTACATGAAATATAAGAATCCGCTTTCTAAACAATTATGGACTTTGTTGCGTCGGTTCAGCTGCTGAAGCAAAGCCTTGTGTTTGAATAGTGTTTCCTCTTTGATACAAGGTTCTTACAACGCACAGTTTCTGTTCTGATGCGTGTTCTGACGCCAAAGCCGTGATCATTACACTGAGGAAAGTTGCGGATATCATTTGCAACGTTTGCATAAGTTTTTTTTTTTTTTTTTTTTTTTTTTTTAATCGTCACTATAGGACGATTAATCTGTGAGTCTAACCTGCATAAAGAATACAAACTATACTACCTGGTGCATATGAAGTTGGTTAAGAATTCCCAGCGAAACAACTTTACCAAAGAGACATCGGCCAGTTGCTGTAGCTCCACCAAATAACATAAGCAAAACAGAACTTTTTAACGACGATATTCCAAGTGACAATGCATGTGCCACCTATAATTAGAAATGAATCAAATAAGTTTTCAAGTATTACGTCTTCAGATTAATACATATGTGGTATAATTATAGCACTTAAGATAATATTATGTATTGTTTTATTCAGTAAATATAGAATCAATAAAAAATTTAAATGGGTTATATACCAAGTGTACATATGGAACGTAGTAGCCAAACATCGTGCACGTGGTTGCAGCAATCCAGACGATAAACACCCTGTTCTTCCACAACTGAACATCGGCCATGATTGGACGAGCAATTGACTTTTTAATCTTAGTAGTTGTGCACGATGGTTTCGTTGGGGGTACTAGTGGTTTGCACATCCATCCTGACCAGACTCCAACCAAAACAGCTACTGAATAACCCCTGAAAGTATTTCTCCAGCCGAAATGTGCAACAGCAAGCTCTGTGAGTGGTGAGAGTACTAGAGTACCTGTGCTACTGCCAGCAACTGTTATTCCCGTAGCTAATGATATGTGCTTATCAAAAAAGTCAGATGCAATAGTCATGGTTGGCGTGTATGCAAAACACACACCTATGCCGTATAATAATCCAAATGTGGCGTATAAGGACTCAATATTTGGCATAAACGATGAAATTACCAAAGATATTGAGCAAATGACGCTGCCAAGCGCCATTGTACGCCGGTTCCCTATTTTGTGTTGAAGAATGCTTACCACTGGCCCTAAAAACATCGATAACCCATATGCCAAAGAACCAACCCAAGCTGAAAATGAAAAAGAACACAAATGGTAAGTATAATTGAATCAAATTGCTATACTGTAGGCCTATCAACAGTAGCATCTGAGAAATAACTCGAGACAACTTCGATGTGTATGATCATGGCATGGTGGGTGTCTCAAGTGGGAGTTCAGACACACGTGTATAAATTCCACAACAGTATTTTTTGAGTGTGCGTATTTAAGATGAAAGAACATAATGTATTAGTAACATACTTCACAATTCTTTACAGTGTCCCTTAAAGGCCTTTTATGAAGTCATAAGGCCCCGCCCCCTAGCTCTTGTCTGGATTGCCCCAAGCTTACTAAAAAAAACGTAGAGATGTTTACCTGCAGTTGCGCTTGAGCAATTGAATTCTTCTTTAATTACAACAAAGAAGACACCAAAAACATGAAGAACTCCCACAATAATAACTTGCAGAAGAAATCCTGCGAATACAATTAACCAACATTTTGGTTTGTCCTTTAGCTTAGCAATCGCTTCAGCTTCACTCCTATCTTCATAATCCTCAGCTTGTATCACAGTGAAGTTCGTGTCCTTTAGAGTTTCTATGTTTGGATCAATAATAGCGACAACGGGGTCATCGGGTGGTATATCTTTTTGCTCTTCAGCCATACTATTTTGTTAATACATTTCGGTGCTATCTAGTTCTGTTTAACACTATAATTTTACGCGAACTAGACTAGTGCAGACTGGATCTACAGTTTGTACACATTTACAAAATATTATGCGTCTTAACGTACGTCTTCTATTGGACGTCAGACGTTTCTTCTTTCGGCAAGAAAGACGTTTTACGCATAGCAGGCGTTAAATATAGCAAAAATTTAATGACCTCCAAGAATGTAGGGTCTAGCGAGTTAAGTACAATTAGTGAGTGTTAGTTATTAAATATATATATACCTGATGCATCAGATAGAGTATCAAGTTTGAGCTTGTATGATGGTGTATTCCAGTCTACATTACATAACTATAGTTAGAATACTATGTACTGATAAGCACTTGCTTAAGCCTCCCCCCCCCCACACACACCCCTTATGATGTCTTTTTTATGTGCAGAACATTCAAGGAAAAAGAAATAGTATGAATAATTCTTGGTCATTTACGCATGTGATCAATGAATATGAGAATATGAAAGATGTTCATAAAGTATACCAAATATTGGTACGATAACGCACACAAGTATTACATGTATAGATAGACCTGTCCTCTATATAATTCTAATATGAATAGGCAATGCCTAAGACAGGCGCAGCATGTTTATAGTGTAGAGATTAGGAAAAATAAACTAAATTTGTATACATGTGACAATGACATGGTAAAACAAATTAACTAATCAAACATTATTTGGGGTATTTTTATTACAAAATGTATGATTTCTTTTACTTGTTGGTAAAATAGTCCATAAAAATCATAATATTCAACATCAA
>CM032666.1:49559119-49638209 GCA_019095985.1 Streblospio benedicti | reverse complement strand
GGTCGATTATGTAATTGGTAGATAAAATAAACTTGCTTAGTTCACTTAATTGGCACCTCGTCGGGTATATTATTTCAAAATGAAAGACAAAAATAAGAAATGTCTTTGATGACGGTAAGTAATTGCAGAGAAACCCGCTCTTCTGGAGACCCCAAAAATAAATTAATCAATGACAAAGTGATAAAAATCAATTGTTTGGCAGAAAAAAGATGACGGCGGAAAATCGTAACATCCATATGGGAGTCGAGTCCCCTAATAAGGAACCGTCTCTGGCAGGCTCTGCCGCGCCTGTATAAGCCAAGATATTGGCTGCATGCGTCCATTAATATCTTCTATTAAGTATGCACTTGTACAATAAATTTGGACATTTTCACTCTAACAAAAAAGATAATCTGAAATAATCTCTTTGCTGACAAGGTCAGCTCATAGTAACTCGATATTCAAAAGAATGATAATCTTTCCAGATAAACCTGTATGCAATATAATGTTTGTTTGTTTTTTGTTAACGTAGATATAAAGTCAATCATTTTAAATTAGTAATAAAGACGTTTTAGATTAAAAACTGTATATTCTATATTCTCATATAAAAATGAAACATACTTTGAAGAATGAGTATAGAGCTATATAATATATGTGTGTCATACTTGAAATGTATTGATAGCAGAGTTGTGCCTCAAGTACAGGACTTGCAAAGTACAGGACTTGCAAGTACAGTACTTGCAAGTACAGCGATTTGCTGTACTTGGGCTTGGACTCAAGTACCTTGCAAATGATACAGAATTTGTACTCTGATAGCAATCAATTTGATAATTGTGATTACTGAAGAGGTCGGATGGTCATCACAAATAGACAATAGTTTGACTTCTTATTAAGATCCATGCAATGGGTCAACAAAACACCTGCAATTTAACTAAATATTGGTTGGTTGCAATATGGTTGGTTGGTTGGTTGGTTGGTTGGTTCATTGGTTGGTTGGTTGGTTGGTTGGTTGACTGGTTGGTTGGTTGACTGTTTGACTATTTGACTGGTTGGTTGGTTGGTTGGTTGGTTGGTTGGTTGGTTGGTTGGTTGGTTGGTTGGACATACAAACGAAGTGAACACAAGGCTTTGCTTCAGCAGCTGAAGCGACGCAATTAGAAAGATACAGCGGTGGAGAACGATAGGCCCTGTGTAATACCGTCGCGGGCCCTGATTACGACGTTTACTACTGGAAATAGACGTGCATGCAAGTTTAATTATGCTGACTCATTAACAGAGACATGCAAACCCCGGTGGAGTGGACTGATAATCCGCAGCTGACACCACGTACATTTTATTAAGAAAATTTATGGAGCTCACTCTATATAATATCGGCTGGTGGCACAGCAGGCCTTGATACTCAGGGTGATGGAGCTCTACTACCCTGAAAAAATTGTATCATTATAGAGGTGGTCTCAATAGAGGGGTGATATAAAACCAGACCTATGCCATTTTCCCACACATTATCTACGCTCAGACATATCTATTTGACATTTTATGGTACCGGTGGAGGTTTGGGGATCGAGCAGGAAGCAAAATGAGATTCGTAAGGTCGTTTTAAAGTTGTGGTCTATAATTATGGATTTTTATTTTTTCACGCATGAATGGTCAGGTCATGATTGAAGCATTCTTTTTTTAACAATTTATTGGCCTTACCGCCTTTTAGCCCTTCCTAAGGGCCATGCTCTACCATTCATCTCATCAACTTAATTACCATGGTGTGTTGCATTTAAGGGTATCTGTGTGTGCGTGCGTGCGTGCGTGCGCGTGGATTCTTTCATGCACGTGTTTTGGTTATGTTTGCCCAGTTACTCTGACGAATATTACTTAGATTCTTTTGCACAGCATTCAGATGGGTCATGCACTCACAACCGTTAAACCGAAAATAGACTATGTAGCATGATACGATTATTTCATTATTGAGTGAATGAAATTTATTCACGTAACGTGTGCTTCAATAATTATAATCTTTGTTATCAAGTAATAATTACATGGTACCAGTAGTATAATGATCACCGAAGCATGGCGATACGTACAATATTTTACAATATTAAACATTGCAGCATGGTTTCAGACATAGTCTTTCATGTGAGACTCAATTACATGATTTCATTGATGTCACAAAAAATATGGACAAAAATTATTTACAGACTGTATGATTATGAATTTTTGTAAGGCTTTTCATAAAGTAAATCACCAACTTGGGTTACATAAATGTGGTATCGGTAAAGAAAATGCTTGGATGAAATCATTTCTTACAGGCTGTTCTCAGTCTGTCGTGATGAATGGCCAGACATCAGATTCTGCCGATATTCAGTCAGGTGTTCCCCAAGGGTCCATACTTCGTCCAGCTCTTTTTCTCCATTATATAAATGACATGCCTTCGGAACTCTCCCTTCAAATCAAGATCCGAATTTTTACTAATGATACTTTGGTATACATTGCCATTTAAACCCCACTATATGCTCAGGTAATGCAGGCTAACTTAGACAAACTGGCTGATTGGGAGGAGAAATGGAAAATGATTTTCCACCATAATGAATGTGTTGTGCTGAGTATTACAAGAAAATTAAAATTAACACCTCACAAGAACAAGTATTAGCTCAGAGGCCAATTTTAAAGTCCGCTAATAATGCTAAGTTACCTAGGTGTTGAAATATCCCCCAATTTACACTCGGATTCACATGTTGCAAATATGTACAACAAAGGTAGCATATCTATTTTTTCCTTAAATGAAATATGAACTCATGAACAATTAAGAAAATGTGACATACAAAACACTATGCTCGTAAGATGCGCACTACACATACTTCACTTGGCACATTCCTTCAATCTATTGATATTTGCCAGTAAGCGGTAGATATAGATGTAGGTTCCATTACAGCATAGAAACCAGGCAAAAACATAAATAGGTTATGCACGCATGTACTGTGTACTATGTGTATGTGACTATGTATAAACTGAGTTGACTTATCTGACCTGTTGAATTATAGGTCTGCACAGATTTGAGGCCCATTTAACAACGATCACTACCTTGATAAAGATACTAGAACCACAATGGGAATAAATTAATTTTATTCTGGTTTAGCTACATCACATCCGCTGGGTTTATTTAGCAACTCTCCAATAAAAACCTGGATTTAATAACATTAAAATAAATACATTTTTGGTTGATAAAAATGTTTATTTATTTAAATCTTTTTTAAACTTTGACAATCAACATTTACTTGTTGTTTATCTGTTTTGGAGCAAACCTTTGAATTTTAGTCTTCAAAGCATTATATGTGCTGCTTAAATAAGTAATTCCATTTTTTACAGCACTAATACCGTCTCTCACAGCACCATACATTTGTTTTGTAGTTGAACTTGCCATTTTATATGTATTTATCACTGGTGTTGTAACAACACTCACTCGCTGCTGAACATCTTTCACCACATTGTCAACCTTACTATACGCGTCACTCTTCACACGGTCAGCTCTATTATAAACATCTGTCTTCACACCATCAACTTTATCATAAACATTTGTTTTCACAGAATCAATACGATTATGGATGCCTAGTTTAACAGCATCAACTTTGTCATCTACATATTTTCTGGACCGTGCTTTGACTCGCTCCATGATAGGCGGTGGAGCCCACATACCGCGGCCTCTCTTCTGCGCATTTATTTCCAACTCAATCAGCTTGTCTAGATATTTTTCATATATTTTCCCGGTCGGTGTTTGTGCTGGTTCTACAGTGGCAAGCCCTTTCTTCACCAAGTAATCATTTGCATAAGTTCTATTAAAAAACGGGCCCTGGTAATAAACGACACATTCCAATTCTTTATTCCGTAAAGCCATCATTTGGAACCACACGTGTCTATTTTTCATGGACTTTTCTAACCATTGAAGACCAGGTTCTTGGATGTTGTCAACAGCAAACAGCTTTATTGGAAGTGGGTCTGCATTTTTCTTTGGTCCTGAAGATATGATCGGTATGTGTTCTACATACAGAGTTCCATTTACGCCTACTTTTTGTAGGGTGCCCTGCAAGCTGACATTTTTATCAATTAGCCTTTTTGGTATTTCGGACACGTTTCTGAATCTTCCCCATATGTGCACACTTCTACCAATCAAGACAACACCTATAGCCGCTAGACCAATAGTAGAATAACGAGCTGCTTGTATATTGGCATCTATAAAGTTAGCTATGTCACGTATAAAGGCGTTAGAAAATTCAGGATCCAAGGGTCTATTGCCCTTGTCCTCCATCTTTTGGTAAAACACGAAGTAAATAGAACAACGTACCCGATATATTGCCACTCTTAAAGCTGACTGGAAATCATTTTAATTCGAATTCCTGCAAATTTGTCTGATGATAAACACATTACTATTTAGAACATCATGTTCGGCTGCTATGTTTTCGCTTCTATATTCAATTGAATGACTCTTATGAAACTGACATACAAGATCAAAAAAGAGTTTTAGATTTAAAAATAAATGAATTTGGTCATAACGTACTCAACAGGTGTTAAAAGGCAATAACATTATCCGTCACGTACAGAAACTCGAGTTTGGATTGTTTGGGATAGTTTCAAAATGTCAGCCGATGAGGACACAGAATTGCGCGATTTAGTCGCTCAAACACTCGAAACAAACGGTGTTCTTGGTAAAATAAGGGTGAGTGCTGTAAAAGAATATCTGCCCATTATACTGATATATATTTAGCGTACATATCACTATGGAACTTGACAAATATCCAATATTCTGCAAGCCATGTTTTTCTAAATGTGTCTTGACAAGCAGCGCAGAAGACTGAAACCTTTTGCCGCCTAATGAAATATATACAGTGAACTATGTATTACACGTTAAATGAGTATGTAATCAGCCTGTGGATGAAATTGTTCGGATATGTGTAGAAAATCGTGTTTACTTACCCGTTTAAGTAAGCAAACTCCGTCTTTAAGAACTTCCAGTCTTATCTAGTTCTGCTGCTAATTCATGATTCCAATAGGCAATGAATTATTAGCCTGAACAGTTAAAATTTTCTATTTTGATCATTGATTACTTCATGATAAAATCACGATGACTGTAAATTGAAATCCCTTGATTACCCCATTTTGTATAGTTAGAAATCAATATGAAAGTATTCATTTGTGCATAAATATATAAACTTTGCTGTAGTAGATGCACATGCCAGCACTTCGACATGCATTAGTAGTTCGTCACTTACGTTATTCTGTGGTTGTATTAAATTTGAGTTTCGTTAGTGCTGTGTTAAACTTTAACTATACCTGCCAAAACACCTAGATGCGCTCGCCAATTGCTGGATTGGCGGTAATTGTTCGGACGACGATAGAACGTAACAAAAGCAATCTCGAAACGACAGATGGTGAAGGACGTTTTCAAATTTAATGCTGTATGCTATAATTTTGTGAACAACCCACAGCTTTAAAAACGCACTTGTGTGAAAACTAAAGTGTTCGACAATTGGCGCGTATGTCGTAAGTACAAAAGTAAGGAACAGTATGCGATTAAAGATGTATTTTATTAGCTTTGACGTTTTCATTTGGTTTCTTTCTACTGTAACATCTACAAAAGAAGTTTGTCGCTATGTACAATTACTTTTCTTCATATTTCAATGAAAAATTTGGATGTTTATTTGACTTTTACGTGCTTTTTGTCAGAATAATTGGCGTGCGCATATCTTTGACTTTGAATTGTAAGCAAAGATGATCATTTATGGTTATTGAATGAATTATATCTATTATATGTTTTTATTATTTGAATTATTTAACAAAGTCTAGATGCGGTCGCCAGTTCGACATACGTTAGCAGGTCGTCACACGTACATTTTTAGTGACGTGACGAAATTCTGAAGTATGTCGAGACTGGCGACCGCACGATCTACCAGTAATACACTGCTACTCCATTATTTACTTAGTCAACAATCTTGAACGTCAAGAATATAGTATCCAACATAAACATATTTACCCGAAATAACATTGAAGGCAATATACAATAAACTGTTTTCCGAATCCACCAACTTTGCAATGGGTGGACATATAAAAAAATCTGCACTAGTTTATCATCTGCATTCAACCCAAAGTATCATTCAATGTTTATGGAAGCTACTAGTAGCTAGGAAATCCCTTTGACCTTAACTTTGTCTTATGGGCATTAAAAATAAATTAACAATATATGTCCAATCCCTACTAAGACATTCAAAATAAACATTTGTGCTATGTATTGCTTTTCCAAGTTTCATCTAGTTCAAATGATGTCACTTGGTAAAAATCGTATTTTTGCTTTGAATGATTTGTAGTGGGGTGTTAAGTTCGGTCTCTTATAGTTCATCTACATTCAAGTCATGTGATACACGTATCCTAATATATTGTAACATTTGTTTGTCAGCCTGATGTTATGTTTATGTGATCTGTTTTGGTCCTTTTAGGCTCAACTTCGTGCAAGTGTATTTCTGGCACTCGAAGAGCAAGAATCGGTCAAGGTAGGACAGATTGCTTTCTACCCTTTTAAGGCTTCAATTCAATTGCTGATTTATGACATAGTATTGATGATATAATATAGATGTGACTTACATTATATATATTGAACTGCTGTAATTTTTAAATAGTGCGTTTCAATAATTATAATATGCTGTTATATTTTTTACAGAATAAACAACCATTTCTTAATCAAGAATTGAAGAAATACCTCAACACTAAAGAGGGTAATGTAGAATTTTGAAAAGATTATATATCTGTATAGAATATAGTCATTTATACCAAACGTAAGCTAGAATTGATCAAAATGGATGTCTAATTCAGCTCTAAAGGACAATTTGGTAAAAATGTTTTATACAACCCTGCAATAGTGGCTGGCACCCATTTTCATGTGTTTATGTATCGATTGCAAACATGTAGAAATTCATGATTTTCACCTGCATGAACGAATATTTCAGGTCGTAATGTGACAGGGTTGGTTAAAGAATTTCTTCAATTCTTCAATTTGGACTTTACTCTGTGTGTTTTTGAGTCGGAAACAGGTTTGGTAAGTAATTTTCTGTGGGTTTTTTTCTTTCTTTTTTTAATAAACTGCATTTGTTTAAAGAATATTTAACCTTTTTTTTATATTTTCATTATATTTCTTATACTTTATTTTACTTCCACAGGGAGACCAATTTGAAGGAAGAAGTCATCTTGCCAGTGACCTTGATATTCTTGAAACTTCAGAATCTGCAAAACTTCCATTAGTAGCTGAAGTAACTAAACGATACTGCAATGCTGGCTCTAACGATATTCACCATAGCCAAGTAACAGTGTGTACTTGTTTATTTATTTTACCATTCATTAAAATAGATTGATGTTTGTTTTGTTAAAATGGCAAGCTTCATTATACAGATAACACTGAAAAAAAGCTTTTGCACAAGTGTAATGTTTATTATGACTATATCTTAATGTGTTATTTCTTTGGTTTTTATTTCTTGTAAATAATGTTAATTGCTTTTGATTTAAGGTAACACGCGATAATGTTATGGTATGTTCTATCCCTTAGATCATTGTTATTAACTGTTTGAAGTGCAATCATTTAACATTTTTATTTCAGGCGGTAATACTATTAGGTCCCATCTTAATACTTTTATTTTTAAAAACCACATTTGAGTCTTTTGAGCACTAGTGTGTACTATGTAGCAGTTTCTGTGCTTAAAAGAACATGGAAAGTCAATTTCAGTTTAATTATTTGATTAATAATATTTAATTTAAAAAAATATGGCCATGAACAGTCAGTTTTTGATATTTATAATACGTGATTGAGATGATTGATTTGGAAGAAACTGAAATCTGTTTCACATGTTCTTTTAGATTAAACGAAACCTGTGCATTTTGTAGCATTTATTTCAGCAGCAGCTTTTGAATCTTTCCTCCTTCATCTTCATTGTGACCAGGTAAAATTCTTCGCTTTCCACTGTATTATTTTTTTTTTTTTTTCAATATTATAAGATAGATAGTATGTTGACAGATGGGGCTGAAATATTTTTTTAGATTTAGATTACATTTAGATTCACAACAGACCAATTATGATAATATGGCTATTTTGTCATGGTACTAGGAAATTTGATCAAACCTTTGCCGCGTATAGAAATGTATCTTCAGGTTTTATTAGCTTAATATTGTTGAAAAGGGAATAATATACTGCTCTAGTTAGTCTCTTAGGTGAATAGTTGATTGCTTTTTGGAAGGTATTTCAACCACTCGGAGGCCACAGCCGTAAAAACACAGTACTCTATGAAAAATCAATAAGTCTAAAATGAACAAAATATCATGCGAGAAAAACGCCACAAAAAACTGATACAGTCCCATTGTTTCTTAAAATACACTCTTACATTTTGATACTGCCCCTACATATTATATACTGTTGGAAACGTCAACGTTTGCACTTTCAGAATCTGGTTTCAAATATTGATTATTCTTAAGTACCAACAACTCATGATTCTGCGAACTTAGACACCATTAAAAATCACTCTCCCAAACATTCTCAATGTTTGGTGTTAAATTGCAAAAATGCGTCCATCTAGACACATCTTGGAAAGGGTCTTAATCGTAAGTTTAACCTCTTGTCTACAACATATCAAAATATTAATCTTTTTGGTCGGTGCGCATGGTCCGAAAAAAGCAAGTATATTTCGTAACTTTGACTATTTCTAACAGCTTTCCCCATTTAAACACATTGTAAGAAATTTGACCTAGATAACTTCGGTACTAATTAGCATGAATAACAAACTTAATCGGCGATGGACACATTTTGTTAGTACAAGATAGCTCTTTAAAAACGTTTTTTCGTGTAGGATGGCATTTCAGAATATTAAGATTCGAGTGCGCAAGCATCGTATTTTGGCAACAAACTTGGGCTAAAATGTGCATTTTGCGAGAGATAACAAGCCGAGCGCACCTGCCACTTCCAGGAATGGACCGAACTTCAAAGAGATCACACACTGCTGCGGGCGTAACTGTGTAACGACTAACGTAAAATACTGCCAAAACCCCGATCTTAAAATAACATTGCATGGGTATAGAGTGGTCTCGGCCTGTTCAACAGTAAATCATGTTTTATTTGATATTATTGATTCATTGGTGAGTTAGGGCAACAATTTCAGATTTCCTTTTTCTCATAATTTTCAATTGCCTTTAGCTTGATATCACTTAGTTTTTCAAATAAATTACTTGAAAGAAGGTTCACAATTGTAGCAATTTTTAGTTAGATTTTTAGCTTCTGTAATGATTTTGATATTGTGTTGATTTATAGAAAATAAACCTACTGGTAAGCATTTGCAATCATACCACTATCATTTAGATTTTTATGCCAAAATATTTTTAAATCAAATTGAAAATAGAGTTGATATTTTAAAAATGTAAGTATTCTGTATAGTTTTAATTAAAGATTATAGTATAATCTTAATAAATACATCTTACCGTCGTAGCAAAATGTCATTTTTGTATTTTGATTGTGTACAATTTAGATTTTCTGTAGTTTCATATAGTTGTGTTGTGAAGGGCTTGGATTGAGGCAATTGGTATTTCTGTTTGCAGGATTTGAGTCCTGCCCAAATGAAAGAAGCGAGACAAAAATTTGACCTCTATGATAAGGTACAATTTTTTTTCTTTATTTATGTACTACTATGTATACCAACAAGAGTTTGTGTTGAATTGTTTGTTTGCATTGTAGGATTATAATGGTGTAATTGATAAAGATGAACTACGAAATTTGTTCCATGATATGTTCCCATCTTTTCACAAGTATGTGTACTTCTTATTTCACTATACTATAAAATTATATCGCTCATAATAATTTAGCAGTTTTGATTAGGTATATGTTAAAATTGTGCTTCAGAAATCTTTCTTATTTTTGGAGGATTTTTGTTTTTCTTATGCAGGACAATGTGGTAAATTAAAAAATTGTATTTTACCAATTTTGTTTGCAATTTTCAGAAACATGCTTGAAAGATATGTGACAGATGAATTTAAAGCTGTAGATAGAGATTTTAGTCAGAGTGAGCAATCTTTTTAAGTATTAAAAGTAGAGATGTAATATTCATTCAATATACACATTCAAATTTTCTATACTCTTGAAAACACAAGTTAAGCAACATTTTGAGAACCATTTTGAAGGCCACACTCAGGACCAGTACCCAGTTTCCTAATGAGTGGCATGCCACATGGGGACTTATGATCCATTGCAAATTACATGTTGGTTTGAGATAATGCATAATCTCTACTAATTATTATCAAATTTTGACCTCAGGAAGATGGTAAACTGCCATCGAAGTTCTAGTTAAGCTTTCAATGACACCTTAAGCTACCTTATGCTCAGTTGCCGAACCATTATGCTTTATGCTTAAATAAAACCAATACATTGTGTTTTGTGCATTATGAAAGTACCTTTTATTTAAACAGTGCACTAAAATAACTATAGCACAATAACTATAAAACTACACCATGGCATAAAAAGCTGGCTATAAAACCATCAAACCATGTGAAGCCGAGAAATGTAGATCGAGTGATTTCCATTAGACGTAACTTTACGATGCACATTATTAGTCCCCTTTATCTCTACAATATCAAATGGGACATCTGCGATTGAAACTAAAAAATCATTTGATTATATAATGTTCACATGACCTTGCGTTTTGAAAAACAAGACAGCATGGAATTTACATGCATATTAAATATTAAACATGGAATATATATATATTATTTTCCTTATCGGTGCTTGAGCACCAAAAACGTTGATGAAAGCAATTTTTACAATATTCGATTCACTTCATACAGCAGAGATCAGACAACAAATCATGAGAAGAACTGCTGCTGCTTAACTCTTAAATTTCACAAAAACATTTTTTTGACTGAGCATATTCTTTAAGTAATTTTTTTCAAAACAGTAATTTTATTTAGAAGAAATATTCTCATTGATTTGAATGATTTTAAAATGTCATATAAGTATTAGATACTCATTACTCAAATACTCAGTAGATATTTACAAGGTATTCGATTATGTATTTCAACTTATTAGGTCATATTTTATGAAATATGGCCTTCATATGAATTCCATGTTACTGCAAATAGAATTTTTCGTGAAGTAATTCTCTGTGATTGTCCATCGTATTTTGTCTTTTACGTGCTAAGTTTAACTGATGGTCATAATCACCAAATGCAGTTAACGGTATCAGATAGGTGCTGTACGACAATACAATGGTGACCAAATTGTTTAACAATGGATGCTTACTTTTTGTATTCAAGTGCCACTTTTCATCTTCATATGTGGATATTATGAATGAACATTTGCATGATCATGAGATTTCTAATTACATTTGTTAACTCATATTTTTAATGTGTTTGATTGGCTTTATAGCTATTATTTATCAAGACAATTTTATTTTATTTTGTATATTTGCACAGCTATCGATTTTGATGAATTTCTCCTAATGTACAAGAGGCTTTTCATCCTATGCAAAAGTGTTGTTTCAAAAGATGTTGTGGATTTGACAAGTTCATTTGGTAGATCCTCAGGGTCAACAACACCAACTGGTGGATCTTCAAAAATACCATTTTTGAAAAAGGTGACGTGACTTTGAACATGTTTAGGTTAATATAATTCCTTGTATGACCACTTTTTGAAGGTAAGTGTAAATTTTTTTAATTTTTCAAAATCAATCATACATTTTAATATTTTGTCATGCATGTCGATAATATGACATTATATTTTTCAGGGCCTTCATGTGACAAAAAGAAAATCTTGAATTGTGATTGTAATGAAATATTTGTTGCTTTGTGTATTGTCTATTGGTACCACTTGCTCAAAGACTCAAATGCAGGATTTTAAGTATGTATTTAATTTCCAATAAAACATCAATTTTGTACATGTACCATTTGTTTTTTGTAGCCTGCATCCACAAATACTGTAGTAGAAAATAGAAACAAGAAGAATGAGAGTTCCATTCCCACATTCTCCGACCGGGGGAAGAATTCTGCAGTTAGTCCAAGAGATGAACATTCTATTGATGACGACTCATTTTTTGATGAACCTATTCCCAAAGAGAAACCAGGATTTTCAAGGTAAGTTTGATAAGATTTGCTATTTTGACATTGGATTGCCAAAAACAAACCATTTAAGATAATAGTGAGGAGACAAAAAAAGACAAACACAAGATATTTGTCAGGGGGAGGATGTGATAATGAACTGGTTAGGAATTATTAGAACATACTGACATACTTTTGCTTGTTAAACTTAAGGGTACTTCAATTTTGATTGTTCCAAACTTTTTGCATTCGGAGTCAATTGAGTAAAATGCAATACAGCAAATTTTCCAATGTATTTTTAATTTGTTTAAATCTATTGTATTGTACATGTATATATTGTTATTGTATCATGTATATATTGCTGAAGTTAAAGCTGATTACATATGGGTACGGCGGCACAGTTGTCATGTAAATGGGTTTTTTATTTGATAAATCTATGTCACATGCAGTCGTCTTTCACGGTCATCAAGTCCTGGCACTCCTAGCCCCAGATATAGTTCTCCATCACCCACAAGGTCAACAACTGGCATACCAAGGGCAAGGTTGGTTGTGCAAAATGATCAACTGAAGTGACAGTGCTGATGTTCTCAAATGTGTGTGCAAATTAATCATTATAAGTTTTGTGAAACTTTGGAGAATGTTTAATATTAAAAAGTCAAACTTTATCATTTAGAAAATAATGTCATTTTCCACTAGAATTGGTATGTCTAGGTGAATTTTCACAAATATGATATAGGTGAAGGAATGAAATATTTCAGCCACAAATTACTAACATGTTATGTTTATTTTTTATTACAGAATCATATTGTGTTTGTTTTTATATTGACAATAGTGTGCTTGCTGGTGTTACTGGGTTTGTTTTTTTATAAACAAAACTGTGTTCATTAATTTCAAATATAGTTTAACTCAAAGTGATACATTACTGAAAGTTACCGATATTTCAATCGTATGCTAAAGGTGATGATCGCATTGGTGTGTATTTTATTCTCTGTTTTACTGGAAATCTTGACTCAATGTAATTTGATGGGGTTTTTATTCTGTGCCATTTATTTTATGGTGAATCTATTGCCTTTCAAATGTTATCTAATCATAATACGGATGAGCCTTTTTATGCTTGTTCTGTTACCCACGAAACACAATATGCATTTCGAATTTATTCAACAGAATGAACATTCCAGTAATCTCAAGCTTATTAAATAGTTTTTTAGTTTTGCCGTGAATTTACATGCTTAATTAAGATTGAGAATGAGATGAGGAAATACAATGAGAACAAAAGTCTATTTTTAAAAAATATCACAATTCTTCATAAACATTACAGTACAAGTGATAACACTTTTAATGTTCTCAGTTCTTTTTTTTTTTAATTGCATAGTAATCAGTATTTAGTAAGCAATTTTCAGCATGATCAATTTTTTGAATAATAATAAGATGAAATTTTAGGTCCAAGTTTGCTCTTGTGTTTTTGAAATAAGGGAACAAATCGTCGTAAAATTTGTTTCAGTTCAGAGCGTCAAAAAACTCCTCCTCCAACATTGCCCAAACCTAAAGGTTATGGAAGGTCAGTCATTACATGAAATGGGGTAACAGGTCTACTTTGTGAGATTTGTGTGTATATATATTTTGTAGGTTGTTGGGTTTTTTTCAACCACATTGACAGTATTTTATATTTTTGTATAGGGTTATAACAAACGTGCCTATTTTATTGAATTAATAACATTATCGCGTGTAAAAGCTTTAATGCATTAGAGAGCAGAGAGGAATTATTTGCAGCTAATCTGTGTGATTTGAGTCCTGGTGGCAAATGCTGTTATCCTGTGTGATGTCTTCGGCTGTGATGAAGGATGATTGACAGGTCTTGTTTGTAAAATGTTTTGTCAGCAGCCAGGTGTTATAAGAAATGGATTTACATCAAAATTAATCCATTATATTAGTGTTGTTTGGCTTTTTATTTGTGTAGTAGACAAGTTTGAGTTGCTTGTTTTTCTGCTGTTTATTTTTGAGAACTAACATATTTTTAATATTCCAGATAACATGAGTGACGCACTAACAAAATATTTTCTTGCAGTCTAGGCTGCAAATAATATGATCACATATTTTTCAAAGCATACTAAGAGTCGTAGCCATGAATGTAAAAATTGGTAAATTTTTGGAAAGGAGTGGTTAATTTTGTTTTTTATTTCCTTGTAGCTAACTTCATGATCTTACCTCTGTAGCTCAGTTAGTCAATAATTTGTCTAAATAATTGTAATGAACTTCTTTTTTAGGCAAAAGACACCATCACCTACAATACCTAAGGAAAATGGAGGCATGTCTTCACTTTCAGGACTTCCATCTTTGAATAACAGTAAGATAAATTTGGCACATTTTACTGCAATGCAAGGAGTAATTGTTTAATGTTAAAGTCTTCTATTCCATTATTTGCCATTTTTTAAACTATATAACACTGAATGCATTCGTAATGCCGTATATGTATCATTTAACTTGTCTTTCTCTATTTTCTGCTTTTTTAATTACATTTTTCATAACATAAAATTCGTATTATAGTTTTTTTAACTGTCTTGTAATTTTTTAGTATACTTTCCTTCTATAAATGTACTTGGTCCATGCACATTTTTAGACAAAGAGCCTGTGGCTGATGCATCTCCTCCTCTTACTCCTAATATGGAAAAGGACATCAAAGATATTGACAAGAAAATGACTGACTTAGGTTTTGGTACTTGTCATTTTTATCTAAATTTTATGACAAGATTTATTTATTTATCAAATATATGGTTGTTTTTGTTTCTGTGTTTTATTTTCTTTTTTTTTTTTTTCTTTTTTTTTCTTCTTTTTTGTGTGTGTGTGGGGGGGGGGGCGGATACTGTGTGTTGGAGAAAATACTGCTGAGTACATCTAAAATGCTATTGATATGTTATAATAAGTGAATAGTTCAGCCAGCACTCAAGCTTTCTTTTTGACTAGCCATTCAAGATGGTTGGAATATGATAATATATAGCATGTTGTACTTGAAAATTGAACAAACGTAACCAACATTTTCAAAACACATTTCAACAGACAATACTATCAATGTAATTAGCACTCAATAAGATTCTAAGTTTATTTGACCAGGCATAATTATTCCTCATTCAGAGGCTGTGGCCTGGCTGCCTAGTCTACATCTCAACCTTCCTCTCCAAGTTTTTGGGTTATCAGCACCCATGTGTTTGACCTTTCTGCAACATGTTAAAAATCATTTTGTGAAATATTTAGTCGTATAGAGACTTTCAAGATGGAAACCTTTAAAACCCTCTGAAACTTTATGTAATAGTAACTTTAAAATTTTGTTTTTCAGAAGTACCAGATGACAGCTATGATGAAGACTTTGAGAGTTCTAAGTAAGTATATTTTCCATCACATAACTGGTTTGAAGCTTTTGGATGAATATTATAGTTATATCTAGATGGTCTGTGTTACTTTCATTAATCTCTCTTCAGACCAAATAATAGCCATAACAAACTCAAATACGGGCTGTTGTGGTCCATAATATGAAACTAGCCGAGTGGTCAATATTTCTAACTTACAAACCCAATTTGAGCCATATTGGTCCATAAAACCCACTGGTCACTTTCCAAGGGTAACTTCTGAAGGATAACTATTTTATTCTGACTAACTAAATTTGAGCACATTAGCTCCAACAATTTTACCTATGCTGCAGCCTGTGATTTCCTGCCATCCTCACAAAATTAGTGATGTCAGTGATTTTAAGAAGAGTAATAGAAAAACAGATAATGAGAGCAAGCCTTATAATTCTACAAGAGTTCTTGGCACAGATACTTTGATTGATTTACTTATGAATAATTCGCAACAGTTATTAAGTGATCGCATCATATAAAATTCTAAATGTTTAGATCTATTGATGAATTGGACAAGGCAGTGAGTGATTTAGATAACCACGAAAGAAATGACAATTACCTTGATGACCACAAAGAAAAATTTAGGTGATTTACTGAAAATATGTTCACTTTGTGATTCTCAATATCCTCACTCATCACTGAATACTAATTATCTTACTTTTTAAATCTAGAGATGGCTACTTTTGTTTTTTTGATTTATACTCCACGCTTGCACTTTTTCAAATTTTTACAATCTTCACTTATCTCATTATAATACACACAATGTTACCATTTATCTACATGTAGACATGCAGTTCTTTTTTTACCATGAAACATATTGTCATTATGATTTACGATATATCATGTGTCCAGTTAATTTTTATGTGGTATAAAGCAGTTGATCTCATGATTCAATTACTATTACTATTACCTGCTTTTCTTCCAAAAAAATAATTCTAAAGTACAAATTTGAGAGTAATTTTCAATTGACTTCGAACCATATAGGTTCCTTTTCAAAATTAATTAACATATGACAAATAAATACAACAAAATTACAAAATTCAAAATGGCGGCCCCGTGCAAAAGTTACTTATTTGTACCTTGCTTAATGTTGAAAAGGAACCTGTAAGGTTCGAAATCGAATGAAAATTATATTTAAATTTGTACTTTAGAATTTTTTTTTTTTTTTTGAAGAAAAAAGCAGGTAATTGTAATTTAATCATATAATATATCAGTTCAATATTGTATTGTAAATATCCAAAGGCCCACTATAAAAATTGGACCATATCAAAATCAGAACTATGGAGACTTGAATGACTTTTAATAAGGAAATATCTAAAAAAATAAAGTCATTGAAGTGGCAATGATTGAACCACCAAAGATTTGTTAGGATTAGTAATAACTGTCAAAACCTCATTCTGAAAAGTTAAAAAAAAGAATATGTAAACGGTACCTCAAATGTTTTTAAAATGTGAACAGACTCTCAAATGTGTGTATTCTTGGTACCACATCATAATCATACATATAAATATTTTCATACATCTACATGGTATTTGAATTTTTTAGCAATGAATTCCTTCAAGCTTGGGTCCAGCTAATCAGTCTCCCATTTAGTCACTAGTCAGCTCGTCCAGACTATTAGAAATTGTGGAGGATTAGTGTTGAATTCAATTCACTTATTCTGCATACAAGTAGCTGCTGAGCCAAAACAGTGTCAGGACGAGTATCTTTGGGAGGACTAGAACCTTTTTATAGTTACTAGTCCTGCTGAAGAGTAACTATTGAGGCCTTGACCGGGAAACTGATCTAATGTGACTCAATTTTTGTACACTTTGTAACAATTCTCAGTCACTAATTTTTTTTTTTATTTGAACATCTACCACATTTTACAGTTTGACACCGTTTGGTCAGACACCAAGATCTGCACGCACCGATACAAATGTTAAAAGTATTGATGAGGATATTGAGGAAGACATTGATGAAGAGATCTCTGTAGCAGACGATCTCCTGAAATCTGTTTCTAGTGGGGTAAGTTACACAATTTTGTTATTGAAGAATCAATTGATTTTAAAGTAATAAATAGTGTATTGTTTGAGTCGATGCTTTAAGTAACATAGAAACTAGATTTCCAAAATTGTGGCTCTTACTTGTGAAAATATTATTCCTTAGGAATTATCACTTTCATCAAATCTGAATTCTTAATGTGTAGATCCATAGACCAACTAATTGAATCACCCTCTTTTCAGAGGGAGATTTCTAGCTTTATTTCTGTCCACATCGAGAAGAAACAGGTTTACCCTTATAGCTATGGCTTTGTAAACTAAGTTTGTAATCTGTGAAGGCATGGTTGAAATATCAATTGCTATTCACAGATAGTCTAATCTATTAGCACCATGTAATATTTCTTTTACTATTATAAAGCCTGGCAATAAGGGACACTTGTGAGAGTACGAAATGCTGTCCCCATTATTGAAACGTTATTGGTAAAAATATTAACATACAGAAGAATGAAATCTAGCCCTAATTGCAAAGTGTCCCAATTAGCGAAGTGTCCCCATGCCGAAGTTTTGTTGTAACACTCTAATTGTTTCAAACATCCATTTTTTTATTCTAATTGCAGATAGACGATTTGACCACAGACAGAACAGTGTCTCCAACTGAACAAAGTATAGCTTTTGACTATGTAGAGGATATTTTACCATAGATATTAAGATTTTAAGTGTTGGTTGGTTTTTACCCTTGCCAAATTGCCATTTTTACTGTTAACTGTGAAGATCGCAATTATTGAGTGGCTACTTAGCCATGAGGAAGATTGTCAGAATTGATTTTATGAGCTTAAATATATTTATGTTTTATTGAACTTCAGCTGCCTAATTTGTCAAGTGTGGCATACATATACTGAATGTGTATGCATTCTTCATTGAAATACATATTTGTTTTTGGTGGGGTTTTTATTTTTTGTTTTTGAAAGAAGAATTGTGATTGCAAAGTACAAATTAAAGGGCTGATCACACACAATTTTATGGCTAAATCATGTCCAAAAAGTTATGAAAATCTGGTGGATGTTGTCTGGTGGGAGCAGTCGGAGGCAGTTCCATGGCTGAAACAACTGTCTAAACACTGATAACCACATCCCAGCCACCTGTAAGATGAAATCAACGCAGTGGCCAAATTGCCGCACCATATGCTTCTTGGACAACCTGAATGTAGCCACAGCAGCACCTGCTGTTATAATTATCTCTTACCGCATCCTCCAACACATTGATCACTGCCATAGCATGGTTTATACCTTGTGTTCCACGTGGGGTGCATGTCTTTATCATGTCTACGATCCGTGGTTGAGTGTGGTATAAAATTTTGACCAGTTCAAAACTTGTTACCTCGTCCAACTATGTTCCGATTAATCCCTCGTCCAACTATGTTCCGATTAATCCGAACATCCTTCCACGTGTATAGATCAACTGTAGCACGACTTAAACATGTCAATATCACTGACAACCACGTCCACAACATTTTCGTGACCTTTTGGACCTGATGTGGACACACATCGCAGTGTGACCAGCCCTGAAGCAAAGCTTGTCAATGTTCACTTAAAGATAGTAGTTTTTACATAAAACTAATATCAGTGAACATTCATGCATTGTGCTTTAGCAGTAACATCTTTCATCTTTCCACTGCAAAATTTTGGCTTGCACTTTTATTTTTATGGTACCACTTGTTTTTCTTCTAGTGCTGTTACTAATATTTCTTTTTTTTTCTCCAACAATATAAACAGATCAAACCTATTTTATTTTTATTTTTAGAAGAGCACTAAAGTAAAAACAAACGATTCAATGAAACAAGTGCTTTGAATCGTATTATAATGATCTTATTCTTTTATTTCCCATTGACATGGGAAATTCATTGATGCAAGCAGTGAGTAGTTTACACTAGATTGAAAATAACTTATAATTAATATAGTAAGGATCATTGAATTTCAATTATTCTCTAAACATTGGTCAAGGTTTAAAAATTTTCAAATAAATCAATTGTAACATGGTACTGTAATTGAAGCAACTCTTCTGTATGTTTGAGGGACCAATTATTATTCTCAGTTGTATTTTACATAACTTCTGTGATTATTTTAACTAATGCAATTGATACTGCATTGAAAATTTAAGCAGGTAGAAATGTGTGTCTGTGTGTGGAATTGTGTGTAAATGAAACAATTGATTGATATTTTTTTCTCAAAATTATTTAATTATACTGTTACTGTTTATCTGAGAATACGTAAATTAATTGTGTGAACATGAAAGCTGCTATATACGTAAATTTTTGGAAGTGTGAATCGTGTTAATATATCATAGATGCTTGGTTTGGGGGTTATTGATGTGTTCAGATTCTACATTGTTGTTATTGTAACTGATTGTAACGAGCACAGTACAATGTATTTGAACTTATCATTCCATTATTTGAAATATGATTTTTCTAATCAAATTTAAAGACTTGTGAGTTGCTGATGTTTGCTCATTGAAATGTGTGAACTTGTCTGATAGTTAATCAATACCATGTTTTGTATAACTGTAAGTTGATGGAGGTTACTCTTGGTTTCCGGTTGATGTTCTAAGTCAATTATTGTGGGCAAATATGCCTCACATTTTTGTAGACATATCATTTGTTTTAGAAAAAAGTGATTCTTTTCTAAACTACGTCCATGAGTATGTGCCTTTTATGTTAAGCCATTTATTTGCATATTTACTTTAATGCGTAGGACATCCATTCTTGTTGAAAATTTACATTATTGGTGCTAGATTATTACATTATTTAATATCAGCAACCATGTCTGTACAAACTGATATCCTTATCTGCAATTTGTACAAATGCACCCCTTAATGAATTTACCTTGTTTTCACCAACAAAAACTTAATGACTTTACCTTGTTTTCACCAACAAAAATATTGTGATCTGATGTACCCAAGTTTTTACACGTCTCCCTCCTAATTGTAATAGTATGTTTACTATAGTACAAACCTGTGATCTTTAGGTGGAACTCCAATCAATTTAGGGGCTGGGCTTTTACTGGTAAATGAGGGGGGTCAGCTTTCAATTCAGCAAATTTTGAAAATACTGGGTGACTCACCCACTTACCGGTAGTAAATCACAAATAACTGACTCCTAAAGGGATTTTCAGTGGAGCTGTGTGTAGCATGGTGCTGATTACTCCATGAACATGTTTTACATAATTGTATGTATGTCATATCTCCCATGGATGCAACTATGGGTAGTAAGACACAAAGTTAACAAAACATCCATGGCATTTTTGTTTTAGATGTAATTTGTTAAAAATGGTATTTATGGTATTATGTAATAATTAATGTATGATACTCATGTGTGAGTGTAACATCAGTGGATATGCACATTTCTATTATCATAGTGTCATGTTTATTGGAAGTTAGAATATATGCAAGGGCCTAAGGATGCTTGGCAAAATGGGGATAAAGATTACTGGTATGCCTAGCAGCAGTTTCACTTGGTGTATAAATTTCAGATTCCAAAAATTCCAATTATTTGGATATTAATATAGTAAATTCATTGCTTAAAACTGTTACTATCACTCTAGGAACCATAGTTATGTAGGCTAATGTCGTATTATATATGAAGTGTCTTGGACCTCTGATAAACAGGGTGGTTGCAATGAGTGCAATGTATTCAAAATAAGTTGATAACCACCATGTTAGATTGTAGACAAACATGTGGTCACCTGAAAAGAACTACTATTTGGGGAGTTAAGAATTACTTTTGCTAGATTAACACAGATTTCTAATGGGATCTCAATTTGAGTTCAGACCAACAAAAATCATACTTTTTTCATAGTTCTTATTCATGTGTTTGTCTTTATTGAGGGTCTGTTTTATTGTAGGTATTAAAAACATTGTTCTATTTTGTCTTTAGATAAACTTTGTGAGCTACGTTATACAATAATCTCAGCACAATGAATAAGGCTAACAATGGCTGGAAATTTTCTACCTCAGTAGATACCCTCCATCGGCAGCACTGATGTAAAATAAAAGCCAAGAATGATAAAGGGTAATGTCTTATGCTTATTGTCAATGAACATGAACAGGAATCACAGTCGGCATGTATATCATTTAACTCTACTATCTTGCCAGAACCCCCAAAGAATTTGTATGGTTATAAGCAGCACTGAGCCTTGCAATCGTCTGATGCATCACTAAATAACCATTTAAAAATTGGGTGGGTCCCAATCACACACTCTAAAATTGTATGCTATAATTGCATCGTGTGTACCTGGCTTAAGCATATTAGCCTCACAGCCTGTTTCATCATTGGCCATATGGATGACAGAATTCCATATGGCAAAATCACAGGTCCTCCTTTTAATATTATAAATCAAATATCTTTTTCTATTTTATTGAAATTGGTGTGTAAGCAGACTCCATTACATCTAAGCTATGCCACTGATTGGTTGCAAACAAGAAATAACAGGCTTGCTATTATGTTTCTACTCTGTTGGCAAAGTTTGTGTCGAGTGTCCTACTATATGGAAATGAATCAACTCTATTTGATTATAGTCACATAATACCAGCGTTATTCGCCTTAACATGACACTTCATCTACTTTTTGTGATGTTAATACCATCAATACAGAATGATAGCTCTGTTTTTATGAACGATTGAAATGTATATATTGAGATTGTAGCATAAATATTTTGCTATGTTTTCTTCAGTCTACTTTGACGGTTTTAAAATGTTCTTTCAATTAATAGTATAGATTATCTATCATACAATAAAAGAATAAGACATATTTGTATGGTTGTAATTTTACTTCTTCAAAAATAATTCCCATTCCATATAGATGTACAGTTGGACCTGCCGAATCAGACATTGAAGGAAATATAGAATATACGAAAAATAGACCATTCGCCCGTTCTCGTCCGTATATACTTAGGCCTTGCTCAGGTTGCACTCGTGCACACATACGGGCGAGTGGTACAGCAGTGCAAATTGCTCATAAACGGTACTCAAATCGGCAATATGTTGTAATTTAAAATTTTTCACGCTACTTCAAACATCAAATTTAATCGGGTCAAATGAGATGATTTGGGATAATCAATCATTATCGATCACAATCGCATTATATTGTCTCTCAATGGTTCCTACTCGGGTGCCTCTCGTCTTGACTTGTACACACTCTTCTCACCTCTCGCCTAATGTCGGCCGATTGGATACAAGAACCGGTGAGAACGCCTGATTGTGGGATGAGTGAAGACTTGCATATTCGGCCGATTTAGAGTCAATCACTCAAAAATTCCCGGACTCACGAACTAAAAGGGCTTGAAGTACCAACCTTCTGGTCATGAAGCCATCGCTCCATGCACTCCACCATCAGGCCAATCTGATATATGTCATGTCAAGTGTAGACAGAAAGTTGATTATGTTATTGTATTTACGAGCACTTCCGGAGTATAACCAAGGTCCTGGTTGGGCTGAACTCACAACCTCATGATTCTGAGACCAGCCTTATACCTTTATCCCAAGCGACCAGATCTTTAACTATGCAACTAAATGATATTTTTTACTATATACATGTATGTGTATCCAGTGAACGATCATGATGCAGTAATCCACGTGGTGTGTATGTGTGTGAGATTCCATAGAGCTTGAAAATGTTTATAGACTTCCCAAAATTCTGTCCCCGTTAGGGATTTGAACCCACAACCTTCTTGGTTCCAGTCCAACTACCTATGCACTCTACCACATAAGCACAGATATCACGACCTTCGGGTGGCCCAGTGGACAGGGCACTGACTTCATGACCAGAAGGCTGCGAGTTCGAGTCCCCACCGGGTCGGTTGGCCACAACATTTTGAGGTCTGCATAAACACATTCATCAACCTTCAACTAGATACAGACAATTAAGAAACATCCATGCACATCATCTTCGTGATAAAAAAAAGCCTCTGTCAGATATATTAAATCTCATGGTATCTGGCTGCCCGCAATGATGGGTGTGTTTTTTGTGTCAAAACCACAAGGTTGTGTATTCGAGCTCCATCAGGGTCACTTCATATTCTAAAATTTAATCAATTCAAAAGTGTATGTTCAATAAAAATTGTGCAATTGGGGCACCAATCGGCCACAGTAGTATCGGCCGCTCGGGGGGGGGCTACTTTGTGGGTGAATGGGTAGGGGGAGCCACTGAAGGCCCAAAATCATACCCCTTTAGTGAAACCAGTAAAACTGTGAAAATGACGGACCACGCCGCAACCTGGGTTCCGTATGATGCCCCGGTGTGCCGTGAAATGCAAACCCCAGCATGTCGTAATGCCCCGTTTCTCCCGTGATATAATTTCCGAATATCGATCGTTGCTAAAAGGCAGACCACCCAAAGAATGACGACAGTGTGCATTTTCGTTTTGTCACAATGTACTAGATGGAAATCGAGTTTTAATAAATTAAGAATAAATAAGATGTTTCTATTGTGACAAAACATTTTACTTATAAATATCAACATGAAAAGAGCCCCCGGTGAGGGCAAACCAGTGTTTAATACACTGGAATGTCACTGTCTATATATTGGCTGATTATTGATTTATAGCAGTATCATCTATTACCAAGAAGTGGATACATTTTTTGGAGCCGCTGTGTCTGGAGTTTGTGGTTATAGAATATTGATTTTAATGGTGCATTCAAATAGTAATAAGAATGTGATGCACTAGTAAAATGGACCTAATATATGGGCCCAAATGGGCCCAAATATGGACCGTTTGGGCCCATATGAAATAGGGTTCTTGTGGTCACCATTTCCAACCGACATGCCGAATTTGAGCATCCTAGCTCAAACGATGCGACCTGTAGAGTGGTAACGAACCGGATGGACGGATGGACAGACGGATGGACGGACGCAATTAATTGGGTACAAGCCAGTGTATAAACCACTGGAAAAATTTGATACCACAGCAGCCTACCAGTCATCACGGTATGCCGGGGTATTGTTGAATGAAAAGCGCCCCCGGTGAGGGCAAACCAGTGTTTAATACACTGGAATGTCACTGTCTATATATTGGCTGATTATTGATTTATAGCAGTATCATCTATTACCAAGAAGTGGATACATTTTTTGGAGCCGCTGTGTCTGGAGTTTGTGGTTATAGAATATTGATTTTAATGGTGCATTCAAATAGTAATAAGAATGTGATTCACTAGTAAAATATGGACCTAATAATGGGCTTTTAATTTTTTAATTTTTAAAAAATGAAAGGTAATTTTTTTTGAAAGAAAATTGTGATTTTTTTTAAAACAAATTTTAAAAAAAAGAATTTAAAAATTTTTTAAAATTTTAAAAAAATTTTTAAAAATTTAATTTTTAACTTTATATTAATGTTTTTTTAAATAAAATTTTTAAATTTTAAAAGTTTTTTTATTTTTTTTTTAAAAAAAATTTTTAAAAAAAAAGGGAAAAAATTTAAAAAAAAATAAAATTTTTTTTTTTAAATTTAAAAAATTTTAAGAAATTAGAGGAATTTTTAAAAAAAAAAATTTTAAAAACCGGAAAATTTTAAAGTAAAAATATTTTTTAAAAAAGGGCAATAAAAATTTTTTAAAAAATTAAAATAAATTTTAATTTTATGAAAAAATTTTTTTAAAAAATTTTTTTTTTTTAAAAAATTTTAAATTGGAAAATTTAAAAAAAATTTAAAAAGGGTTTTTAAAAAAATTTTAATTGGAAAGGGCCATTTTAATTTTTTTAGGCCCCCTTTAATTTTTTCCCCCTTAAGAAAAAATTAATTTTTTCCAAAAAAAATTTTTTTTCCTTTTCCCCTTTAAAAAAATTTTAAAGGGCCCAATATTAAAAAAAATTTAAATTTTAAAAAAAAAATTTTTTAAATAAAGTTAAAACCCCCCTTTAAAAAATTTTTTGGGAAAACCCAAATTCTTAAAAAAAGGGGGGAAAATTTAAATTTCAAAAAAAAACAAACCCCCTTTTTTAAAAATTTTTAAATTAAATTTTTAAAAGGGGCTTTCCCCGGGGTTTTAATAAAGCCCAAAATTTTTGGGGCCAAAAAATTTTTAAAAGTAAATAAAAATTATTAAATTTTTTTTTTAATTTGTTTAAACATTTGATTTTTTTTTTTATTTTTTTTAAAAATTTAAAATAATAAGAATGTGATGCACTAGTAAAATGGACCTAATTTATGCATCAATTGTTTAATAACCAAATATGGACCGCTGTTAAGCCTACATAAATGGAAAGATCAGGGCTTTTGTGGTTCTCGTGCTTCATTTCCAACACATACATGTTGCTACATTTTATTTAAAAATAGAATTTGAGCATCCAAGTTCAAACGCATATATGATTTGTTAATTATGCCTGTAAAATATTTTATATGTAAATAAAATAAATAATGCGCACTTGAACCGGATGGAAGCAGGGATACGCCTTGAGCAAAACAGATGGACGGACGATTAACATACCCACTTGATCAATTATACAACGCTATAAAACTATGAGAATATTTTGCAGCTGTAATTTATTAATAAATTATTTCCGGCTATAAATTTACGCGTTTTGAACTGTGAAAATTTGATAAATAAATGAATAATACACAGCTCTAGCATTGAGTCAATAGAAATACCATATATCTTTAAATGAAGGGATACCGGGTATTGTTGAATGAAAAAGCTCTGTGAGGGCAAACCAGGTTTAATACACTGGAATGTCACTGTCTATTGGCTGATTATTGATTTATAGCAGTATCATCTATTACCAAGAAGCGGGGATAGCATTTTTTGGAGCCGATGTGAAAATATTTTTTGGGTATAAATATTTTCTATTTAATTTTTTTTTTTATAAACAGCAAAGTTTTCCAATTAAATTTTATAAATATTTCTAGTTTTACAGTTTCAATTCCTGTGGGGGAAAAATGGGATCACAAAAATTAAATATATTGGCTTAAATTTCACATTTTCCACAATTTTCACCTATATAAAAAACATAAAAATAAATATTGTCATCAATCATGCTGCATAACAAAACAATTACTCTCTCTTTTTAAAAAATTTAATCCGTTTTTTTTAGAAAGGGGCAATCTATCATTTTCAACACACAGTTTCCAAAATTTTTTCAAAAAAGACCCCTGACTTTGGGTTTTTTCCAATTATTTGCTCATATAGTACTTTTTGCCTTTTCGCAGTTTTTTTTGTAAATCCACAAATATGCGATCCAAAATAGTCCGTTTAAAATCGTTCATTGATGCTTCATTCCCTCCCCCATCCCCTATCCTTCCCTTTGTGAGAGGGCTGTGTTCTGATTGGGGAAACAGATTTTTGGGGGGGGGCTCGGATTGGCCATTGTAAAAATAAAACCCGGGTTTCCTACTAGTATTTGCTTTGTTTTATAAATGACATGTTTTCATTGATAAAATACTGGTAATAGTATATGGCCAATATTTAAAAAAAAAAAAGGGAACCGTTTCACCAACTTTTCATTTTAACTTCCGGGTACAAAGCGAATTTTTAAAATCTTACATGATATAATTTGATTTTTAAAATTTTAAAATAATAAATATTTTTTTGGTTTTGCAGAATAAACAGACGGGGGATAATTTCAAATCCAAAAATTATTAAATTGGGGTAAACAGTCCCCAACAATTGTTCATATTAGTTTTTTTTATCTACAAATACTTAAATTAAAAATTTTTTTTTACTTTTTTTGATAATAAACCCCGGGGAATTGCAATGAAAGACACATACATTATAAAAAAATTTTTAAAATAGGCCCACAAAACAAAACACATTAAATTTATTTTGGCAAAATTATCTTTTTCCATTTGTTTCAAATTATCAAGCCCCCCCTGGGGAAAAATTTTAACACAGTACTTTATGGTGGGGTTTTAGTAAGATCCCCAAATTTTTTCCTGCAGCTAAACTTAAACTTGCATTTAAAAATTCTGAGTATTTAAAGTAAGACAATTTCAAAAAAACAATTTTTCCCGATTTTAACATTTTTTTGGAATAATTTTAAGTCATTCAAATTTTTTTAGAAATGGATTAATAAATTTTTGGGGGGGAAATAAATTTTTCAAAAATGGGTTTCTTTCAGCCCTTTCCAAATGGGGTTTTATTAGGTCAACGGGGGCAAAATTATGCTAAAGGAAAGTACAGGGAAAAGCCCGAGGGGAAATTTAAATAACAATTTAAAAAACCCGGGAAACTCCACGTTTTAAAAATTTAAAAATTTAATTAACTTAATTTTTTAAAAAAAATTAGGTTTTCTTGAAAACCCCTTCCCCAGAACCACCCCTTTAAAAAAATTGGATTTTATTCCTTCCCATTTTGTTTTTTCTTTTTGGTTTTTAAAAATTGAAGATTTAGAAAAAAAAATTTTTTTCGGAAAACAAAATTTAAAAAAAGGGGGAAAACCTTGGATTTTTGGAAGCTTGTTAAACCGGGGTTTTTAAAATTTAAAGCCCAGGAAAAAGGGGGATAATGACCCCAAAATTTTCACCTTTAATAAAAGTTTTATGATAACATTTTTTTAAAAACTTCCACTAAAATTTTTCAAATTCCCTGGTTTTTAAAAGGGAAACCTTAGGGATCAACAGGAAAATTACTTTTTACCCTTTCTTAAAAAAAATTTTTACTTTAATGTTCGAAATCCATTAAGGTTTTGGGGAATTCCTCAATGATTAAATAAAACCTTTTACATTGAAAATATCCCCAACTTTTTAGAGAAGTGGGAAATGAGCTAAAATTTAAGTGGTAAGTGGGATCAGCCCCCCCATCTAGACCCTCTTCTATGTGACACTGTAATGAAAACAAGATTTTCTACAACTTATATTTACCTTTTATGCTTTTTTATGACTCTGTAATGCAAAATCACAAGAAAAGCGAGATATTGAACGTCGAGATTGAACCTCCCTTCAAACTGGCTGGAATGTTGAAATCATGACCCCTAGTAACCCCCACCCCACCCTCGAGATCGGCCGTAATTTTCACAAATCTGCCTTGCTCGGCCGTCGGTGAAATGGGGGATATAATGTACATAAAAATAATGGTTAGGTTGATGTCGAACGTTGTTTGGCTGGTAAGCCACGCATCTCATCATAGGCATATCCAGGTTTTTGGAAAGGGGGGGGGGGCGCAATTGTAGAAAAGGGGGGTGGGGCGCACTTAAGGATTTCATCAAAAAAACTACGAAAATGAAGTATTTTGGTGGGAAAGGGGTGGGCGCGCGCCCCCGCGCCAACAGGATCTGCCTATGCTCATAATTATGTTGGTTGTTGCTGTCTTTTTCACAGCTCAATTAAATTTGAACTCAGTTTTAAATTTTCGCTTTTATTGAAATGGTGGGAAAATCAGCGCAACCAATATTGATAAATTGATTTTCGTTGAACCGTTTCTTTACAGTGATGTCGAGGATACTTCCGCCTGTGATCATGTGATCATACTGAATTGACGTACTTCGCCAATTATTGAGGTGGTCAGCTACTGATCGTTGTGTGTGGAAATTAGCGCCAAATTCAGCATATTTTATAGGGGAAAAAATGTCTCATCATGAAGAACTTGGTTTCAGTTTGAATAATGTGGAACTCAGAGAGTCCATGAGGGATGAAATAGAGCACTACCAGCAGTTGCAAAAGAAGTTTAAGAAGGCTTGCAGTCAAGTCATTTTACTGAATAATAAAATCCAAGATGCCCAGATTCGATATGACCGGGCTGTGAAGGCAAATAGAAAGTCTTTCAGATATGTTGGACGATTGAATTTGGCGACTTTAGAAGGTGTGCGAAATATGATTTATGAATATGCTGCCAGGGCTGCTGACGAATTGGACGCTTTGCAGGATAGATTTGTGCAAGTGGGAATCATGGACGAAGCAATGGAAACTGTAGAATAAGAGCCGAATAAGACACCGTGTGATAGTTGGGACTGTTGCTTGAAAGTAGAGGCTGGATCCTGTACGTAAATGTTTAGCACGTAGTATCCCATTGTAAAAGTTGTCATTGTTTTAAACCATATGTGTACAAATGGTGACCGGACAGTTTTTATAGGAATACGTTGCTGGCCAATGTATTGTGCATAGAAAATGGTAGCCTTTACTTTAGTATTTCTGCAAATCCTATGCAATAATGAGGTAAATTACCTGCAGTATATAAAGTATAGTATGTGAATGTATTGTGTGGTGCTAGAGTATTTGTGCAGAATATATGTAATGGATTCGGGTAGTTATAAACCAGTCAAAATGGAATGGATAATTTTATATTTTTATGAGTAAAATATTTAGCATACTAAGTATAGTACGTGTTTGCTTTTTTTAACAAACCACACTCGTTTTCCATCTTATTAAGCACACGACATGACATTTATAGAATTGTTTGAGGCCCCAAAAATGTAAGTGTTATTAGATGCTTTATAGAGGCATAATGCCATTGCCTAGCTATTTTGTTGAATTGAAAAAAACAAACACTCATTCAACTTGGATAGATGTGAATGCTATATAAATACATATATTAAACTTCGTGAAACTGTATTTTTACCGATGATTATAATGTCTTGTATACAATGATATTAAAGTGCATGCAATACATAAAGTAATACCCTATTTCAGCTTCATGTATTACATGCTTCTTGATTTTTTCCCACTAAAAGTGTTTTTGGAAATTTTAAAAGAAAGAATGATGCTTAATCATATATTTATTGTAATAAAAATTTACTGACGAAAATATTTTGAAAGTGGTTTTATCTTTAAAAACTCTACATACACCTTGTTAATGCTATTTCAACTAGAAGTGAATTTGTTAAGATCCGACAGGTTAGATTCACGATCATGTTGGACAGCCCCGGGGGGAACAGCATGGAGCAAGTTCATTTGCAGCTCCACCAAAATCCACGATGTCACTTAAATGATGCATGAAGTGCAATGCAGTGCTAATAATTAATGACCTGATATAGTGACATTTAAACATTCAACTTTGACTGCATACTAATATTCTTTAATGTAAGATGGGTATTGTGTTTGGTTCAAAAAAAGTCTTTAGATAATTGCAACATCTCTAGTATCAAGATTGGTGAAAGTGGTGTGAAAAGGGTGTCAAGTGTGAAGAGTATTGGTGCCCATCTTAATTCAAATCTCACTATGGATAAGCGCGTAGCTGCTACATGTAAGTCAGCATGGTTCCATCTTCACGGAATCACCAGATAAATAAAATCAAGAATTATCTCTCTTGTGACCAGTTAAAAAGTGTGATATTGGCATATGTGATTAGCCGCATCGATCAAAAGAACAGCCTTTTGATCGGTCTTCCAAAAGCGACAGTATTCAAACTTCAAATGATTCAGAATGCTTGTGCCAAGATCATATTCAGAGCTAAAAAGTTTGATCATGTGACACCCCTTCTAAAAGAACTTCACTGGCTACCGGTAGAACAGCATATCACTTTCAAAATACTCCTCCTCGTGTATAAATGTCTACATGGAAAAGCACCAGCATACTTGAGAGAGCTGCTAGAGGAATATGTACAATCTCGATCCCTTCGTTCTGCATCAAAGGGCCTGCTCCGTATCCCAGAGAGACATTATACCAGTACAAAGCGGAGAGACTTTGCTCACCGTGGGCCTGTAGAGTGGAATAAGCTCCCCAAAGTCATCAGGGACAGTGATAGCATTAACATTTTTAAATGTAGACTCAAAACTTACCTCTTCCGTATTGTTTTTATTAATTAGTAGCTGGTAGCTAGTGTTAAGTAATTTATTTATTTATTAATTTATTTATTTGTCTAAGCGCCTTAGAACACTTAGAATAAGGTAAGACCACTTTTCACGACGATCCCAAACCTTCATAAAGCTACCAAAATGAACCTCTGTATAAAGACTACCTCTGTATTGAGACCACCTAACACCACCTAATGCTGGTCCCAAAGGTGGTCTTAATAGAAAGGTTCTACTGTGTATCTTGTCCAATTATATTAAAAAAATATGATGGGAAGTCCACATACAATGATACACCTTGGTTGTCAGAGATGTGCATAACATATCTACTACACTTGAACTAGTCTAGTAATCATCAGCGCCTGAGCTCCTAGCTCCATGGTTTAACAATATATTGGCGTGTGCTACATCCTCTGCCGTAAACTTTGCCTTTTGTTATGAAATGAAAATATTTGTTGGCTATAAATATTTTCTATTTGATATTGTGGTTTTACTATAAACAGCAAAGTTTGCCAATTAAATTTTATGCAAATATTTCTAGTTTTACAGTATTCAATTCCTCGTGGAGAATATGGTATCACAAAAATTAAATATATTGGCTTAAATTTCACATTTTCCACAATTTTCACCTATATAAAAATCATAAAAATAAATATTGTCATCAATCATGCTGCATAACAAAACAATTGCAACTCGTCTCTTTTAAACACTACTAGTCGTAATCACGTATTTATAATTTAGAAGGTCAATCTATCATTTTCTAACACACAGTTTCCAATATTTACAAAAAATGACCACTGACTTTGAGGTATTTTACAACCGAATTATGTGCTCAGTATAGTACTGATGCTCTGTGTGGACGTCAGACAAACTTTTATTGTAAATCCACAAATATGTCGATACCAAAATAGTCCGTTTCAAAATCACAGTTCATCGTGAGTGCTTCATTCCACTCCCACATACCACGTATCACTTCCATTTGTGAGACTTGTGTGCTGTGTTCTGATTGGTCAATACAGATTTGTGGGTGGAGCTCGGATTGGTCCATTGTAAGAAGTAAAACCCTGGATCATTCCTACTAGTATTTGCTTTGTTTATACTAACTGACATAGTTTTCATTGATAAGAATACTGGTAATAGTATATGGCCTAGATGTCTAACAAACACAAAATGATACCGTTTCACCAACTGCTCTTTACATTTTACATCTATCATCAGCGGTAGCAAAGCTGAATTTTAAAATCTATACATGTATATAATTTGATTTTAAATTTAAACATCACATCAAGTATTAAACGTTTTGGTTTGTTCTAGAATAAACAGACAAGGGATAATTTCACAACTCACAAAACATTAGTAAACAATTAGGGTAAACAGTCCACACAATTGTTGCATATTAGATTTTTATTCTATCTACAAATACAATGTATACATTAAATTGAGTTTCTGTTCATCTTTCCTTTTGATAATGGGAGACACCTGGGAGACAACTCTACCACTGAAAGACACATATTACATTATAACAAAGTTGACTACAACGATAGACCATCACATTTACAGCAAAACTATCATAGCAATCTTGATTAGGTACAAAATTATGCATATTCACTACATTTGTATATCACACATCATATCACCAGCCACACTCCCTGGGCGAATAATCTAACTACAGTACATTTATGGAATGGTCATTTCAGTACAGATCACCCAAATTTTCCTGCAGCTATAACTATATCTTGTGCATTTAAAAATATCTGCAGTATTTACAATTTAGTCAATGACAATTCAAGAAACAATTACTAAGATTTGTGAACACACTGGAATACATGTTATGTCATGTATCACACAGTCTTTTTTTCCCTTCAGAAATAGGACTTCACTAAATGGGTCTAGGGCTGTGAAGTCCAGCTACTAATTCTGTCAAGATTGGTGTATGCTGCATTCCAGGGCCCCAGTTTCCTAAATCAGATCCTGAGTGACTCCAGCGATGCACTAAACGGTGAGAGACAGAATATGCTCCACTGGCTTCCAACTGTGACAGGACAATAACCACTTGACGATGTAAGGGTGGAACTAAATCCAGAGTGTTCAATGAGCCCCGTGTGGACACCACGTTAAAACTTCCTGTACAATCACATTGAACATGTATGGCAGCATCAGGATTTCTATTTTCTATGATAACCATCATTCCAGACCAGCCATGTGTAAGATAATATGCAGTCATTCCTTCTCGACCTTCATGTTTTTGTCCCTTAGCGATTGCAAGTTGAATGACTGTATCAGCAAATAGGAAATTTGGTGCTGGGACTGACTGTATAATTACTCCTTTTGAACTGTGCACTGCAATGGTATATTTTGGATAAGCAGAATCTGATGAAGCTCGTTCATTACACCAATGGTTGAAAGCCATAGGCACCAAAGTATAATGACCTTCTTCAAGAACTGTATTGCACCCAATAAAACTTTTGATAAGTCTTTTGCTGGTTACTATTAAACTTCCAACTAATTTTGTAGAAATTCCCTGGGTTCTTAGTACGACAACACAGAGATCAACAGGAAATCGTGCACTTTTTTCCTGGCCCCGAGCTCCTTCTTGGAAGAGACCAATTTCTACTTCAGTTGGTTCGAAGACTTCAATTTCAGCAGCAGTTCCTGGTGCCCCTCCATGACTAGGTAACACTCCTGTTAACCGTGTCTCCATCCAATCTGTATGAATCTTGCAAATATCAATTGAATCAAAATATTTCATCATATCATCTAGGCTTATCCAGAATACTCCTTCTTCACCACCATGAGGCATCATCTCATCTTTTGCCTGTTGTGGGAGATTAGACCAGAGATGCGACTTATCAGACCAATCTCCAAGCCAAGAAAACCTTCCCCAAGGATTACGCAATCTGAGCAGTCGAAGACTTTCTATTTGCCTCACATCTAGAATGGAGTAAGCATGTCGAGCTCTTAATCCAACAGCTTCATAGACAGATTCCTCTATTTTCATATTGCCACCTCCACAAGAAGCTCCAAATAGGAATTTAGCATCTTTTGAACTAACAAGTTTAGCCCAAATGAAATCAGCATCAATATTTTCATCTTTATTTCCTGTACTTCCAGGCTGAAGTGCTATACTTTCACAAGGCGCTCCTGTTAGCGTTGCTAATCCTTCAATACATCGTCCTGCTATAAGAGCTTCATAACAACCATGTAGTTTTGCCATTGCCTTTTCTATCAGTGGAACCCACAGTTGACTATTCGCTGCTTTTGAATACACCAATTGGCCATGCTCATTGCAAGGAAAGAGGTCATCTACAAGCACTGTCTTCCAAAGCCCATCAATACAGAGACGTACTTGGTAAACACCTTCACGACAATACGCTTTGGTAATGAGAACTTTCTCAACAAGTTCTGGTCTTTCAGCAAGAACAGCTAGAGAACTAAGAAACCAACAATTTCCAAGAACTCCTTGTGTAATGTCACTTGGTCTTGGAGTTCTAAAAACTGCCCAGTTACTGCCCTCTCCTGTTACTTGAGATGGTCGCCTCCAAGTAACTACCATTTTTAAATGTCTAGGATCTGTTTTATCTGGGTTATAAAACAATGACTTTGGACAAGGTGGAAATGAATCGTCAACAAATGGTTCTTTATGGCTTTTACAAAACTCAACAATGTTCTTCCATAATGTCATGGCTTCTTTTTCTTCATCTTTGCGCAATCTTTCTACATGCATTGACTTTTGTCTGCACAACATTGGAGGTGGTTGAGTTGGTCCACTAATAGGATTTCGCATGGACTCTGGCACATTTTTCTTACTTGATCCACAAACTGTACATTTCACATTCATTAATTCATTTTTACAGGTGCAAATTTTACAAATCCAATGTTTAGGTTCAATACTGTCAACCAATGAGTTATTAGCAACATCTTCTTCACTGGGCAATCGTACATTCCTTTTAGATTCACATACTTCACAAACGGTTGATACCGCTTTATTTCTAAGTGTACATTTAGAACAAATCCATTCATCAGAGGAACTTTCCATTCTCTTTCGTACTTCCATAGCTTTTCGTAAGTCATAGGGTGAGAAGGCATAACTACATGCTTTACAGCTTTTAGATGTTGTAGGGTTTTCCAAGGTACATTTAGGACATGTTATACAAGACTTATTGTTTTTTACAGGGCTTGAACGCTCTTGTGATACTGAATTAGAAGCAGTCGCCGAAGATTGATCAGAATCAGCAGAAGTCTTGCCACTTTCATCTTTTACTTTTGCATTGTTTTCTACCTTTCCTGGTGTACATGATACATTAGATCTTGACGAACTACACATATCACACACTTTGGCCCACGAAGGGTTGCATCCATAAGAACAGCCTCCACATTTCCATGATGAATCAACAATTTCCACATCCATGGGATCATCACTCCTAGTAGCACTGGTACTAGCTTTAGGACCACTTGCTATACTATCACTTTCTTCTGTTCTCAACTTGTTCTTTACATTTCTTGGAGTATCACAAGCTTCACATCTATCACTTGAAGCCACATTGTGCAAAGTGCATCTTCTGCAGGCCCACTGTGCCATAACTAATTTGTCGCCCATTGTATTCTTTGATTTTGCCGTGTTATCATTAATTGTCAAATCAATTTTGTCAGTTTGGTCCTCTGAAGATTTATCACTCAAAGAACATTCATTTACATATGCAATATCTTTGGGCTTCCAAGCTGTGCATGCAATGCACTGTTGTACCTCCTTTGGATTTAGAAGAGTACAGCTTTCACATTTCCACTTCATTTTACATTAACCAACAGTGTGGAGCTAGGCAACAATTCACCAACTCAGACTGGTCAAACTTCTATATTATCATGGTGACCAAGCACTTTTCACTTAATACTGTTGTAAGGAATTGATCCACTTACACTTATATTCAGATCCAATATAATCACAGGTTAATTCAGGAACTAACTTTAAACTGACTAATATAGTTTTTGTCCATGTGCTAATACATGCCTTATGGCAAATTAACTCGTGCCGACTACTAGAAACTTAAGGTTTTGATAATTCTCTTTATAATAAATCTAACTATGTATATAGTTGACATATTCCTATATAGGTTCAATAAGTTAAGTGATCACTGTGACTAATATATTACTCTCTAAATAAACCCGGAAGAAGATTTTATACAACGCAAACTGTGATTAATACAAAATATTTGGTTTGCATTATGAGATTGGGACTAGAACCCTCAAATGCACAGCACACACGAGAAATGTAATATTATGATCTATTATGTATCACAAATAAATTTATTATAGTCTACCACTTTTAGCAATCACTCCAGCCTACTGTGCCATGGCTGAAATTGAATATTAATATCATATCCTTAACACCCCAGTTCTGTGACAATATACATATATCCTAGAACAAAGTGATGTGCCCCAGTTTTGCTGGGTGATCCTTAAACGGGATTTCCCAGATCAACAGCAGATTGTGGATTAGTAGTCTACGTTAAACATTTAAATTGGTTTGTTTTAATGCATTTTTAAATGAACAAACCGAAATAACAATCTTTAGTAGCCACTCTCAGATGGATTTATACATTTGTATACTTGCTTCCACTCTTAAATATTGGCCTGCAAAGATTAAATGTCACTTTATTGATGTTCGTGTCCACAAAATGTATCAAAGAAACTAGAAATGATAGGTTTTTTTTCAAACTGCTGTTCTTTATTGTGTGTAGTATAATAAACAAAAAAGAAGTTTAAAATTTATTATTTAATTCATATAACTTTATACAGAGAGGCCTACAAAGTATCTAGTCACTATGGTCTAATTTGGAATATAATCGCAAGTGCTAGATCTATATTTTAGCTAGTACTAAAATCAAGAAACAAAAATGATACAATCCATCAACTACAAAGGCAACTATTATAATTTTTATTCAGCTATCATACAATAATTTAGCAGATACCAAATTGCAAATACTTCACAGGCATCAACTAAAGGCAACAATTAACAACATGATTAAGACCTTAACACAAAAATAACATTTCAACTACAACATATCTAATCAGTCCCTCTCATGGTATAAAATAGTCAACAATTAAGAAAAAATAACTAACTATATAAAAAAAATCACATTTATTCCAACAAGGATAAAACATTAGTGTTGCAAAAAATTACAAAATGCTACTTTAAAAGTGTAGATACTAATTTGATGAACATTGCAAATGATTTAAGTATCCAGGTCATAAATAATGAAACTTTGTGACCTATGGTGAGATTTTGTACTAATAAGGAAAATAACATTTACAACAATCATCAGGTAATTAACAATGTTAAAATATGATAACTAACTGTTCTGTCAAGAACTAACCTACATACACTCTGCTAAACATTCAATTGTTCATTTACCAAGATATACATCTTTATTTTAAAATCTTCAAACCCGGTCTTCAAAACTTATGAACCATTGCAATTGATGATGACTGATGACTGATTCTATTCCGGTGCATGGTAATCAAGTTCATTGTTTTACTACCCATGTCAGTTTAGAACAAAATGATGACTGATGACTGATTCTATTCCAGTGCATGCTAATCAAGTTCATTGTTTTACTACCCATGTCAGTTTAGAACAAAATGAATTTCAGTTTAACTTTCATGATGCACAAGGCTTCATACAAAAAACACTTCATAATTATCAAATGGAAATCTGCATCTAAATTATGAACGTAATATACTATTATTCTCAAAACTAAGTAATTTTATAAATATTCATATACTTTTATATTCACATGTTCTTAATGTCATATCATTTATTAAAATCAGATCAGAAATAACAGCCACCAACAAAATACAGCATGAAGTTTAAGATACAATACGCAAAATGCTGCTGGCAGTATTCTCTTTGATGAGTGCAAGTTTCAAAATACAGCCGCCCTTGAATAAGCACCATCCGAATGAGGTGCACGAGGGCAACTGTTCAAGAAATTACACTGTATATCATACATAGGAAAAATGAGACATAATTGCATTTCATTAAAAAATACATATATAATACATTGTACGTATGCAATATAAAGAAATGTAAAAATATAACAGATTTTATTGGAATGACAATCATTAACAAATATGGTGACTTTTACATTCAGAAATCAATATAGAATAATAGAACATAAATAAATTACAAACATTATAGTGAAGGTTATCAGATTATTTAAGTTGCATACATGTACTTGTATTTTCTGCTTACATTTTATTTTCAATTTTGTGAGTAAAATTCCATCACTTAACTAGGTGAAAACAGATATGGAATGCAAAACTAGTCAAAATAATTTATGATGCCTTTTAGAGGTAAATATACATGTTTTATAGAATGCTTGACTGATAAAAATACATGTGCATGTCTGTATATACTTTGAATTTTATAAGTTCAATAGAACCAATACATTCAAACATGTTTTAAATATGCTTTACCAGTGAGTAAAGTAATCGCCATACATATATGCATATTCCTGTGTATGCATATTCCTGAAAATGTTGACACCTTTAATTTCGTAAATGTTTTGGCCGAAGAGGTGACTGTAAAAAAACAAAGAATAAATTCTATCATCGGTCTTTTCTTATAGATCGTAGAAGGTGTGTTGACTGCAAAAACAAAGAAAATAATAAATCAAATAGGCTACATATTGTTGAATGAATATTAATTTACATACACATCATAGTTACAACACAATAAAAATAATTACTATCAACAAAGTAAAAAATTTCAAGTGAATAAATGGTATGTACTTACATATACTTCACATTGCCGAAGCCTACACTTTTGTTTGCATTTCCCAGGTCCTCCATATTTTCTCATGTCCTGAATCAAAATGTTTTACAAAATAACGTTCAAAATTTTTACCAACTATTTTCTGAAGAAAAAAAAGTGCTCTAATATACATGTAATACATGTCATGTATATTAACAGATATAATTTTACAGCAATTGTTTCAAAGGCTTCATCAGTGAACTGCAAGACAAATAAGATATTTGCGAAAATGGTAATAACACAACTGCCGTAAAGAATATTGATTTTCTAGATTATCTGAATATCCGGTCTGAATAATTAAATTACCAATGAACTAATCGAGAAATTAATAAAAAGTCATTACAATTAAATCAATACAAAGTCTAGTCTAAGAAATAGAACTTACAATACAGTAATTGCACACACGGCAGTCATATTCACGTAAACATGCTGGACATTTCTCACATCGCTGTCTACTTCTTCTCACAACCTGAAATTTCAACAGAATAATCACAGCATCACATCTTGTGAATGGTAAGCCACCATTCACTCATGGCATAACCTAATATTCAGAATTTTACCCATTTCCTCTAGTTAAATTCTATCAACTTGGGTATTAAAAATTATCGTTATTCATATTAAATGATGTTGACTTTTTGAGTCAAAACGCGAGGCATGTGTGGCATGTCACGATGTGTGAACAGACAATTTATTCTAGTTAAGTACAAGCTTTTACTATTAACATTAAAAATACTGCTCAAAAATGTTTTGAAAGCAATAATTTTGTATCAAAAAGTATAAATTTGATGTAGGTTACCTTCCATTTAAAAAAGATATTGAATATTTTAGGTCCAAAAATCTATCAAACCCGAGCAAAATACGAAACATGATTTTAAGTATAATATTATGTTTTCACAAAACAAAATAAAACAAAAAGTAAAAATTATCTACTAAAACGCGTAACAAACACTGTTCACAACCGCTGATCACAGCTGATTACAGCCGTTAGAGTGGGTGTAGCCTATCTACTCCATCATTTGAGATGGGATTTACACAATATTCTTTCCAATTAACTGTTTTTTCTTGTTTTAGTGACATTCAAAGACTCATGTGCCGCTTTTTTTATGTCACCTGTAAGAAATTGTCCGCTGTGAGTCACTGTTCAACTTAGCACGTTTTGTGTTCCAAGAAAGAATATGGCGAGTTCATAGGTATTGCAATCAAACAAACTTTTTTGTGGAGTCTGTAAATTATTTCTATTTGGCTTATTACTGGCTTATGCATAGAAAATACTGTGTAAAACAAACTAGATTGTAATTCAAGCAACATTGGACTATTCAAACCAGCAGGATATGGACTGCTTTGGCGCTATAAACTTAAAGTGAAAGACACTTAATAAAAATGACACCGAGTGTGCAAAAATGCATTTTGGCAAAAGATTGTTTACACATAACTGTTAAACAATATCATTTTGTGGCTATCTATTAAATTTCGGAGTTTTGATATATAAATTATTTCACTGCTATTTAATTCCACTGGTTTTATGAATGTGATAATTTTACAAGACAATTTGAGCATATTTTCCAGTAAATAAACATATCTATGTATGAGTGGATTGTAATGTCCTTAGATATATGTTCTTCATCGTCGGTCTAGAGGAATTTCTAAGAACTGCCTTTTTATCGGAGAATATTCGCCGGGCTAGACTTATGTAAAAAGCAAACTCAAAACTCAGTTTTTCTTACTTTGCAAATTAAAATCGTATGTCTGATGTTTTATATCTTGGCTGAACATTTCGGCAGTGGGGCTTCTGATTGATCGGATTTTGTTCGCAAGTTCCACGATATTAATGGTCATTGTACTGCGTATATGGCTGTGAGATCTGATGATGCATGCTCTTAAACTTTGAGGCTGTACACAAGGTGATAATATATATTTTGAATTGAATTTTATGCACAATAAATATGGTACAAGGATCAGAAATTCACTCTAAGTTACTTTATGAATACTTACAAATGCAGCACATCTTCTGAGTTTACATCCAGGAATTTTATTTGGATCTCCTTTAGCATTCTAAATAAATATCAAAAGTACATTTACAAGTAATAGACAGATAATCATTGTCCAACTGAATATTCTGACATTTTTGTAAAGGTTACTCGATCCTTTTCAGAACTACTTAGAAAGAATTTAGTGCTTTTTGAAAAGAATCTCCAACGTCATCTTTGAAAGTATCCTTTTACATTACCGGTATTTTTCAATCATCAAAAAAAATTTTTTTTTCATATTTTATTACCGGTATTTAGTTTTTGGTCATTCTGCATATCATGTTAATGAACTGTTGAAAGGTATTGTAAGTAGGCACTTTTATAAAAACATAATTCACCTTGCAGAATACACATTTTCTACAGTTGGTTCTCCTCTCACATCCTTGACAATTGCCACATCGGTTCTTTTCTCTGTAGATGTCTCTCTGCATTTTTTGTCCAAATGGAGAGAGCTTTAAAATGAAACACACAAAACTCAATTGTTACCCAAGAAAATGCACACACATAACATGCAGTGGTGTAGTAAAATCTATAAGCAAAATGTTAGAACTTTAACATTTATTGATGTACAATGTATCTGTGTATATAAAGTTACTCCAGTAGCTAGTATGGGCTGTGATAACCTAGTCATTGGTCTGATTTTGTATGGCATTATTAATCATTGAGACAGCATCAGTGTCAACTTTGATAGTCATGGCAATTGAGGTCCAAGATTGTCGATAATACAGCAGACCAAGAAATGTGTAAAGATTGACCTTATAAATAAATTCTCAACACGAATCTAATAAGACAGATGCCTACTTCAGAAACTGAGACGCCCGAAGATGAATACGTAAATCTGGATGAATGGATTACTGTAGAACCTCCAATTAAGACCACCTCTCTTTTGAGACCACCTCTGTAATAGGAACATTTTTCACGGTCCCAAACCTTCATAAAGCTACTAAAATGAACCTCTGTATAGAGACCACCTCTCTATTGAGACCACCTAGCATTGGTCTGAAAGGTGATTCTAATAGAGGTTCTAAGTAGTTGTACTACATGTTCTTAATGATTACTGTTACGGTAATCAAAATTACCTGAGTGATACACTGCCGCAGTATACACGTTTTTCCTTCTGGGTTGTCACAATACTTCTTTTTCTATAGCAATAATAAGACATAATTTTACACACATACAATTTTTAGTGCTTTTAATTTATAATTATGAACTTATTAATTCACTCAATTTTGTTTATTCAGCATAAAAACTATGGTAACTAATATGTAATTTTCAGAGTACAATTATATAAACATATTGCCTTTGAGGTATATGTACCTCTGCTTGTTCAAATAAGTTAGCCTATGCGATTTTGTGTGAATGTTACCTGATATAATAATGATATTTGTAGAGAAACTTTTACTTTGATCTCTGTATCGTATATTTCGATTGCTTCACTATAACACTGGAAGGTAAATCCTAATCTATTTTTTTACATGGAGGAATATTTGCAATGCATCGCGAGATTGTCTACGCCATATTTGATGCGATAACAGACAGGACAAAGCTGGTGATGTATCTGGTAAAGTAAAAGTGACATCACATCTGTCTCACTACTACGGTTCTTTTGGACATAGTGATTCAAAAGGTCACCGTAGTGACTTGAGTTACAGCAATCAAAAGAGCATTATATTTGGTTCATGTTTCAATTTGAGCCAGAATCAGGCTTTCGATTAGCAAATTCAAAATAAACACTTGAGTATTAAAATCCTGAGTATTGAGAACATACATTGGAAATGATATCAATACATACTCTGCAAACCTCACAGATCTCACAGTCAATGTGTGTGTTACACGCATCACAATTTCCACATCTCCATGGTGATTCCGATCTAGGTTCATCCCACTGCAATTTAATGGCAACTTTTAAATAACATGAATGAATCATTAACAAAGTGGACCTACATCACAGGGCTGATATGGATGGTACTTTGTAATTGTTAAAAATGCATTAAAATCTACATCAAGTAATATTGAATTACAAGCACAAGCATTACGAATTCTGCTAAATACTTAAATGCAATGAGGGATTTAGTAAGTAAAATAAACAATCTTTACTCTACATACACCAGCCACTGGCAATGGCACTCTATCACACACAGAAAGAATGGGTAATGGTGGCGACGATTGATGTGAACTGCAAAACTGATCGGCAACTGGCTCAATAAAAACAATAGTATCTGATGTATCCTGATTATGCAATGGTTCTCGTAATTTGTTCATCATAATGACACTGTCATTTGGCTTGGGAATGTCTGATATCCTACTGCTAGTTCCGCTTCTGAAAGCACAGCTGGCATCATAACTATCCAAAATATTGATTGGTTCATCACTCTCATCACTTGAAGAAACGACTAGCTGTGCTGGTAACAAATGTAGAATGTCACTGTCTTTCAGTCTTTTTATTTTAAGAACAGGCTTCTTCAGAGGAGGTGCATCTAAGTTTCTCCACTTCCACAACTCACACAGCATATCATCCAATACTACAACGTCGGACAGTTTCCGTTTCCGAGTAACATATTTTGATAGGTGTGTACCATTAGATTTTTTGGGTTGTCGTGGTTCCAACTCATTTTGATCAGAATCTATTGAAATATTGTCAATGTTTTCTTCAAAGGAAATTTCAAAGGTAAAAGGTTTTGTTCTTGCACATAAACTTGGTGTGCTTCTACCAGAAAATGAAGAAATATTGCTATCTTGAGAAGCATCATCTGGTGGAGCAACTGCAGTGACGTGGTTAGATGCACTTTTGTCACTCGAAGTGATTATGTTGTTAGAAGAATTAATATCATGAGGTGATTTTGATTGCAGAAGATCTGAGATTGTTGGCATAGTCCTGAAAAGTAAAATGAAGCCATTCACGACATTTGTCTTCTATAAAATAATTAAAACAATGGTTTATGCCCTGGCATGGCAGGATAAAAAACATGTACCTCAACAAATTTTGTTAGGAGAAAATGTAAGTTTAATAATATATGCTTAAACTTTACGTATGCTCTTATAATTAGGGATCACACATGCACGCACGCACGCACGCATGCACGCACGCACGCACAACACACACGCACGCACAACACGCACACACATATACACACACACAACATATATGACAAAAGGATGAGAGATGGGAAATTTTCAATAGCCTATTACAGTCATTGGCCAGATATACATCCTCATGTGGGTGCTACCTAATAGGTACAATGTATCAAATCTATGTTAAAAACGCATCTGTTCACCGAGGGCTGAGGACATTTCCTCTATGCAGCGCACTTGAACATTTATTTTTTGGAGGGTTGCGCTATATAAATATGTATATATTATTATTATTATATTATTATTATGTATTGGGTATTCTCTACATACTGTTGTCCTGAACATAAATACCAATATACATTCAATGTAGATTTATCAAATCTAAATTATGTAGTGTTTGTAATTATATTGTTCATGATACCTGGTATTGTTGTTGTCCTCTGGAGAAAGGAGAGGTAAACGGACATGTTTCAATTTTTCTGCAAGTCGAATAATAAGCTCATTTCTCTCACCATCTGAAGACAGTCCAAGATCTTCACACTTCCTCGCTAACTCTATATCTGGCAATAAATACAACTCTGAAAAAAAAAGTCAAATGATCTCATTTATCTATCTACATTGTACCTATCTAATACTATACCATACCATCAGGCTCTAATTATTCCTTACTTTAGAGGTTGTGAACTTAAGATGCAAAAATATAGATACATGTATATCAAATTGAGTGTTTTTCCACTGAAAAATCTGCACCATATATGGAATAATTCCAAGGCATAAATTTGCATTGATAACTATGTATGTGCTACAAATAGAAATTTTATCACACATACTTAAATCTAGAATGTCTTTTTTAAATTATTTCCCCAAGTATTGGCTGCATTCAGAAATAAATCTATACCTTGTCATCATTATACATTTCTTTATTATTATTATTAAAACTATTTATATATAATACTTGCCGATAATTTGATATACTATTATTATTTGGTCTGGCATTGGAATTAAGTAAAGTAGAATTTTTAAAACGATAATCCATCATTAGTTTTACTCAAATAACCTTGGTTAAATAACAATATTGAAAAAATAAAATTTGAATTAATTTGTTTATGTTAGACTGCTTTGTCAGTTTTTAATCTTATAGACAATATTGGGTTGTATAGCTAAAATAAAGAATTCCCGATCTTAAGATTATATGTTCTTTATTTATCTATAAACCATTCATATAATTAATAATAAAGACAAAGAATTAGAAATGATATTTCTAAAAAAAAAATGAACATCACAATTTTTCAATATTGCACAGGTTTGAAGTTGCCACCATTACAGGGTGGCACAAAAATATAACTGCAAATCAGTATCCATGTCTTTTCAACCTACATGATGTATTAATTGTATTCCTTTCCAATGCTGCTATAAAATCAACTTAATTATAATGAAAAATCTGTTTGTCAGTTGCATATACTATTTCAAAATAGATACTGCCGTTTTACTGTAGAATAGTTAGTTGAGTTGATGGATTATAACATTTTGCTAATCCCCTGTGTTATGCTTGAGTGGTTGTCACCAGGCTAGCCACAATTAAGGCAGAGGGGGGCGATATGGTGAATCATAACTGTTTGTCTGTCTGGAAAAAATGTAAAAATACATCATTTGTTGCACTATGCTTGATTAAACTATTTAACCTATTTATATTTAATACTCGCCGCTTTTTTGACATACTATTATTATTTGGTTTGGCATTGGAATTAAGTAAAAAAGTAAAATTTTTAAAACGATAATCCATCATTAGTTTTACTCAAATAACATTGGTTAAATAGTAATATTGAAAAAACTAAATGTTAATTAAATTGCTTGTGTGATGTTACTTCCACCATTTTTATTTCATAAATAATACTTGGTTGTAAATGCTTCAAATGGCTCCACTAAAGCACTTTACAGCTTCAAAACGATAATGTTTATGTTTTTTTATATCTAACAAACATAAAAGGTTGAGAACACTTAACTCCTTGATTGAGCGTTAAACAACAAAACGCATATTCTTTTTCAATACCTGTCTAATGTTATAATTTCTAGTGCATTGATTGTAGAAAGGCTTTAAGCCAAAGGGCTAATATGCACTGTCTAATTAATTAATGATGGCTTTGCCCATATATAAATAGTTCTTTGCACTAACTTGTATTAATATCATGATTTTGTTATAATCAATAATTTAACCTAACATTAACGCGACTTTTAAATTACTTCATACCTGATAATTGTTGTTGGTACACATCAAATGTGAGACCATTTGATAGAGTTGATGTGACAGGAAAAAGAGGTGGGCGTGAATTTTCTATTCGAGGATAATAATGATGATAAAGCCTGGGTCTGAAATTTAAAAAGAAAAAAAAAATTCAGCATAATCATTAAAATAAAATACAAACTGCTGTCGATACATCCTACAATATGTCCCACATATAAACACTTATTACACTATCTGTAAAATTATTTTGACAATATGTAACATGCCGTTTTCATCATTTTTTGTTGCAGTTCACAAAACTTGGTAAAAATGTAATTATTGATGAACAGTACTGTTTGTAAAAAGTTGCTACAGTTAGTTTGGAATTCCTGATTCAGGATCATGAGCTTGAAGAGGATTTTGCTGCATGGATACTGGATAGCCCAGTTCAATCCACATGACAAAACGCATTTGTTGTTGTCCAGTGCTATTTAGACACTTCGTTTCATTTTTATGCAACAGAATTCCAAACTTAATTTATTTTATCTTCATAGGATAAATATCTTAATGGTAGAAAATATTCCATTTAAAATGTAAAATAAAATAAAAATAGAAACTAAAAAAAAAAAATGGTGGTTCTGTGAAAATATATCACTAAACCAAAAACATATTTCAATATGTAATTTCTAAGGAGAAATAAATCATAACAAAGATCATTATGTACCTGCCCCGGCCCCGACCTCTGCCTCTAACTCGCCAATCTTGTCTTGAGCTGCTTTCTGAAAAGTGTTTCATCTGCATAAAAATTTGGGAACAAGCTCGACACTTGACGGTTCCATCTTCAAACAATGATTTTCTCTGTTCAGTATCGTTTGCCACAGTTGCAAACCATTTCTCGCAATTTGGTGCGACTAATGTGTCAACAGGATATTTTATAGGAATCAGTCTTGATCTGAATTCACTTTCTCTATTTGATGCAAATAGGATCAGTTCAAACTTAGTAATACCACAACAAAACGTGTAACTTTTGTTTAGTAATTCTAAATGAGAATATATGAGAGAAACAATTGCATTCGGTGAAGTTCCTGAATGATTGATTGTTTCACAGTAAAGTTTTTCATTTCCAATGCAAAAATCAGCTTGACCATTTTCATGAAAATGAATTTTAGCTATATGTTTCGGCACTGACAAATATGGATGCATCTTCAAATGACTCGGAAGAATATCACCATCTTTCCTTACTACTTGCAAAATTTCTCCATTGTATACAGTTTGATGACCAGCTTGCACGGATAAATAATTGTTAGGTAGACTCTTGCATTCTAAATATGGAAATTTAGTTAGAACTTCCTTACATTTTCCTAAGAAAACTTGACATTCAAATGTTGGAAGATTCATAATGCTACTTGTTGGAGGTTGAGGATTTGAAGTTTTACTTGCGAATTCTATGTTTGACAGATTCGTAATATTAGAAGTAATGGTTGAGAGAGAAGCTGAAACTGCTTGAGAAAGTGGTACAGGGTCCTGAATACCCATATGTCCATATGAAGAAATATTTGATATTGAATGGCCAGTTCTTGATACAGAATATCTCCAATCTGGATGTCTATTCCACCACGCTGATGTACTTCCATTCAATTGCAAATTTTGACCAGCAGGTAAACCACGTCTACTTTGATCACATTCATCACTGTTTTCAGGAATTATTTCTACTATTTGTGTAGAATTATTTGGACCACTATTTTGTGCCATTGTGGATTCATCACTTGTTGCACTGACTTCAGATGGCCAATTACTTACATTAACGTTCAAATTGTCTGATTTGTCATTATGCTTTGATGATTGTCCTTGTAGTTGAATCAGCTTAATTTGGTTCAGAAAATCTACTCTGCACGATTCACATCGGCCATTTTCATCCAATGGATCATCAGATTGGTTAATCCATTTTCTGCAGTTTTTTGAAAACAGTCCTTTAGTTCCCGGAGTCTTACTGCTGCTAATACCAGCACATAGCCTATAATCATGGCTAAGTATGTGTATATAAGCCATAAAAATATTAATATCTGTACCACTTTTATTTTCTGCTACATCAAAAGTTTTCATACTGTCCGATAAGTTCAATTCACCTGCAACCCAAAACTCAATAGATTTATTTTCAAACACATGAATAACTGGTTGAACACATGTATTACAATGATTATTAACCATGTCTTCTTTTCGAATAATTTCTAAAGCATGAGTAGTGCCCCAAAATATTTTGCGGCAAAGACAATAAGGAAATTTTTCTTCAACACAATCTGCACACTTTTGAAGAAATTTCGAAAGTCTATAGCATTTAGCATGTGATATTTCATCCTTTGCCTGGTTCAAAGTTTTTGTTGGTTCAACGTTTGATTGTTCACTTTCTTCTAGACAATGCACAACAGTCGGGTGATTTTCATTCAGAGTGGGAAGAGAAGAAATATTTATCTTTGTATTACCGTGCACATTAGGCTCATGTATGTTTAAAACAAGATCTTTTTCACTCTGCAGTAATTTATCAAGAGACTTATGATTTTTTTCAACAGTAGCAGTTGTACTTTGTTGAGATTTTTCATCAGATTCTTCACTATCCAATAATTCAGAATCGGGTTGTTCATCAGTATTCTCTGTATGGCTATGTTCATATGATAGTTTGTATATTTCACTATCCAATTGATCATTAAAAGATGTTCGTCCTAAGACCATGTTTTGTTCCAATGTGCTGATTCTTGTTGATGCTATACTATTGTCAGCATGTTTATCACTTGATTGCAACGGTTGAACATGTACATTTTCATCAAAATTAGGCATGCTACAATTACTAGATTTTATTGGACAACTATCAGATATTGTGCAGAGATTGTTTTCTTCAGTAGTTATAATAGTACCAGCACTATTGCGGTTGATGTGTGCACTGTCTAGCTGAACAGCGGAATTAGAACCTGGTTCAACGTCGAGTGACTTCAATGAAATTATATTGCAGTGAATTCCACTGAGAGAGTCAACATCTGAAGGCTCAATAGCCACTTGATCATTTGAGATGGTTGTTTTACTTTCCGCATGCATCGCTTGTCTTACTGGTGAACTAGCTGCAATATGCAATGCTTCTCTATCCATGTTGATCAGAATTCTGAAAAAAAAAAGAATTAAGTGAAAATTGCACTATAGATGAATAGACATTAGTTATACCAATGCGTCGTTGTTGGCGGCGGTGGCTATTCAGACAACGACGATGATTCAAGTTAGCCAACAGCAGAAACAACCAAATTAACATGATATTGATCTTTATTTCATGATATTCTAATTCATTTAAAGATAATGCTGGGTCATAAAAATGTTTCTTACTTCAGATTAATATTTTTCTCATATGTGTATAATAATAGTACTATACTTTTAAATCAAGTAGAAAATATCATGCAGTTTTGTGTGTTTAGGAAACTGCCCGTACACGTATAAAGGGCATGTCACACCAAAAAGTCATGCTGAAAATGGAATGAGACAACCCCAATTTTTTGAACAACCCAAAAGAGTGAGGTAGCATTTATCCAATAATATGAGGATGTATTGGGAATAAAGCTGTTCGTCGACAGGTGATAGCACCAACTTAGCAGATCCTTGGCGGATATGGAAGTGTTTTCCTCAAGTTTGGCTGATTCTGGTCGGATTATAGGAATATGATTGGGGTATTGCTGTCATCCTGGTTCTAGGGCTATAAATTGATCAGTGGTTCACCTCTCAAATGTCAGTCTGAGCCAACCCACAGATCTTCAATAGAATTAGAAACGAAAATAAAATAAATTTTGTAAATGAAAGATCGATGATTTCCTATCAACTACACCTCGTCAATAAATTTAATCACATGCCAATAGACCTTGGTTACCTAGTAATACCCACCAGGTGGTTTAAAAAAGTTTTGCACCTCCATCAGGAAGAATGATAATAATTATATACCCCGTACGTCTCATAAAATTTATTTTTTCAGCAAACCTTAACCATTGAAATGTTTCAATAGTCATAGAATATAAGTCAACAGTGTGGTATTTTCACTTTTGGACTATACACAGTTGTGTGGCACCACTGCAAAAACTGCGAGTCTGGTATTGACTTGTTTAGGTCCCAGTAAAATGTCAGTCCTCTGTCACTTTTTTGTTCTTTTTCTCAGACCTTATCTCGACGATCAAGGTGCTCGATGCCTCAATGGCAGCCACAAGCTTCTCTATTACCTGATCATTCCTCTTCTTCTAGCTCTCTTGCATTCACAAAACAGGCACCCCGACTCAGATAATCTTTAAGATTCCGGTAACTATTCTTCAAGCTACCGTCATCTGACTAGCATATCCCAGAGGGCAATTTATGGTGGAATCCACTCATCTGGCAAAAAAATGAGTTTTCAACCCCATTATGGTGGAGATTAGGTTGATTTCAAGTGGAGTGTAACACAAACCTTAAATCCACGTGGATAGACACCATTTTTACTTCCCCTAAAATCCACGTGTAAAAATGAATCAATATCTACATTGATTTCATAGATCTTTTCTTCCCTTCAAATCCACCTGACGCACATGCACTTGTTTATATTTACCGCGGCTCAGCACCGATTGGCTGAACTACATTTGAACCAATGAGAGAGCAGCCTGTTCACATGCAAAGATGGCGTATGTAGAAAGCTTGCCAAATTGAAATATTTTTGTTATTGATTTTCATGGATATATTAGCTAACCAACACAAATTCACACAGCGGATACCACATGAATGACATGAACCGATTTTATAAGGATCTACCGAAGCACAGTTACGTCTGCACCATGCATCACTTTAAATTCTATGCTGAAATGTGCCAAGTCCGTTTGAGACCACGTTGGACGTTTCTGGATGGCAAGCCGGTTACGTATTGGATATCATTGAATGTGAGTATTATAATATATATTTTTGTTTGATTTATGTTGTTTTTGATCGCCCGATGCTATGGTATTACTGTAGGATGGCGGGAAGTGGCAGAAAAACATCTTGCAAAATGACATCTCTGACCATTTCGAACCGATGGTGGAAGTAAAGTGGATAATCTGTAGAAATACCCCCATATTTTCACCACCAATTCACGTGTAAAATGTTGCTGGCTCCACCCTTTATCCACAAAATATCCACAAGGATATGGATGCTTCGTTTCTACATGGATTCCACCATAAATTGCCCACTGGGCACGTAGAAACGAAGCATATCCTTATCCACGTATGCAGCAGTATGTACGTTTGACAGACGGCAGCGCATATATGGCCCATATATGTACATCGAAAATGTACATTTACAGTGTAAAGCTTCCTCCATCCGTCACACGTACATGCATAGATTTCTCTGTAAATTGCTCCCCGTGATCCATAGGGCATGGAATTGTGGGTTTCCCCTCCCCCCTCCTTTTCGTATTTTTGCAGTTGCAAAATCACTCTTTTTTTCCCTACAAGCACTTCTGAAAAGCATTGGTATAACTGCTAGGGGTCTATCAACGGTGTAATACAGTAGAACCTCGATCCAGTCCGGGTTCCAGTTAAGACTACCTCTGTAACGAGACCACCTCTGTAATAAGATCACTTTTCACGGTCCCAAATCTTCATACTGATGTCAGTCCCATGAGTGGTCTTAATAGAGGTTCTACTGTATTACTATAATAGTCTAAATAACCTGCCGATCATAGGCCTTTACCCAAAACCTAATACTAGTACCTACCCTTGGCTAGGGGCCCAGCCAAAGGCTGTAGCCAAAACAGAGTTGAAATGAAAGACTGGTTGAGTTTTCACGTTACCCCCTCCACTCTTCAAAATTAATTTTTAAAATAGTGTCTTCAAATGGTTTGAATGAAACACACTTATCAATATAATTACTTTAATAAAGATCACCTTTTGTAGGAGTATTACATCCGTCAAAGGTTACATTTTTGTCATTTTTAATTTAACAAATCCCCATTTTAACATTAAAATATTTGACATGTGCTGTAGTTTGCAAATGCTGCCACTAGGTAATGTTCATAACGAGCGCAGTTGTCCGCCAAGTGATTACTCATGAAAACAAAATACAGGCCCGTACGTTTACTACGATACACTGCTATGTTTGTTCGGTTCCTGGTTGGATAGTGTGATATTTTTTGCTAATTTGCTCAAAATAAACCCATTCAAAGTACTCATCAGACAAAAGCAAGGTGGTTTATTAACTTATTAGTTTCTGTTGCACTATAATATAAATAAATAACACGTAAATAGTAAAGATGACGTGCATAATTCACAATGTTAAGTGCGTCATTTTTTATTGATTTTATTGAAGGACACAACATCCATTTTGTCCAAATATATGAACGCGCTTTGACAGCAACAGGAGCTACGCTGATTTGATTTAAAAGTTTAAGGGGCTGTAAGTAGGACTGCTAGTAGTCGTAAGCACAACGAATTCATAATGAATTACTTCGTTCCACCGCAAGGTGGAATTCCCACTGTCTATCAGCCACAGCTAGCAGCCTTGCAGCAGGTGCAAGTTAATCCCTCGCTGGCTCCACAAATGTATGCATCACCACCATCCCAACTACATATGTTAGCACCTATGGGAGCAGTTGGACATCACCTTCAACAAACATCACTGATGCAGCCAAGATTGGTTCAAGCACACACTGCACAATTGCCCCAAGTTAATGCACATTATGCTGCTGCGGTTGCGGCATCACAGTACCAGGCTGTTCAGGCTGCACGACAGCAGGCAGCTGCACAACGTGCTATAACCTCATTTGCAACCATGCGTCAAGCCATGCCAGCTCGAACCCCACCAGTCCAGCAAACAATAAGAAAAGACACAGTTGATGCGGAGGTTCAAACCCCAGAAAATGACGTAAATCCAGAAGCAGACAGCTCAACTAAAACAAAGATCATAACATCAATCCTTGCAAATTGTTCTTCAATTGTCAGCTCACAATATCACCATCTTCAATCACGACTTTTTACTTGGGGCGAAAAGCAAGAGAGGCAGGCCCTTGAAATTTCACGTATAAAGGCGGATGTTGCTCCAGACATGCTAATTACAACTCCAGTAATATTTGCATCAGTTGTTATTTTTGATGATGGAACTCTTCAATTCTGCTTTACTGGCAAAGTTCTACATAGTACTAAGATTGTTGGGAAAGAAGATGCCCAAATTGATGACAGAGAATTTCGAGAATATCTGGATAAACTAGGAGATCAATATACATATTGCTCTGGATATTCTGAAGCAAATCTCAGTACTATGTGTTTAAGTACATTTAACAGCCGTCACAGCCCTTTGATCAAAATATTAGAACCATTCCCTAGAGCATTGTCTCCAAATTGTGAAAAATGGTGCAAAATAGAAGAGGGCAGTTTACCAGATGAAACAAGATGTAAAATATGTGCGAGTGTTTTGAATAAATTATCAAAAACTAAGGAAGATCTTTCTCAGTCATCTTGTAGTAAAAAGAGAAAACGACAAGGTCCCGTTAGTCTTGCAGACATTCCAATGGAACCACAGGCCAAAAAGCCGAAGTTAAGTACGAGTACCCTGAAAGAAGAACTAGCTGTATTGCAACAGCAAATTGTAAAATTCCAAGAATCACCTTCAAGTGCCAATGCAAATATTGTGGAGGCATTTCTTGCAAATTTAAATAATGATTTAATTAAAGCTCAAGATATGATAGAAGACAGTGATTCAGATGATCAAGAAGAAATAAATGAAGATGGCACAGAAGACAAGAATGTAGAAGGTGCCTTGCTTATAGATACCAATGAAGCTCTCGATCATGAGACTACCCAACAAAAAGAGGAATCAAGTACTGAAGAAACAAGTGAACAGCTTCTAGCACAAGATAGCGCCTCGAAAATCGAATTAGATAATGACATTCAAGAGAACCAGACAACTGACACCGAAAATAATCAAATGGAAACAAGTGAGGAATGTGTTGTCAATGGTACAGACAGTTTAGAATTAGAAAATGGAAATACACAAAATGGTGTTGAAATTGTAAAGAAAATAGTTGTGGAGGGTCAAGAACAGAGTATTGAGAATGCTACCGCATAGTGGAGCATTTATCCAGGAATCTGTAGCCTGTGATAGGGGAGTGGGTTTTCCACATTCAGTGATATATGATCATTATGAAATGGAAAGAATAGTCAAATATATTTATTCTTTAGATTTTTCACAAAAAATTCTAATTTAAGTCAAAGACTAATAATCAAGTGGAAACTTTTGCTGAGTGGTTTCTTTATAGTGCAACTAATCCATATTTTGTGTGCAATGTTGCAGGGTTTGCCAGTGCAGGATTAAATCATGAATTTTCTTGATTTCAGTCCTTTATTTTTAACTTAATTTTTGTCTCGTATTCAATGTTTACTAGTTAAATACATACATAATTTCATGGAACCTTCAATAGTACATATTTTTCTTTCTTTTTTTTCAAATTTGATGCTTACCTATTATTACTTAGTAGATTACAGTTCTCTAAAAAATTCTATACTTAAGGATGATATATTAATTGTCTATATGCTTAAATACACCTACATTTTCATGCTGTAATATTTTTCCTGCATTATTTAAATGTAGGTCGGTTCTTTTTGGAAGCCATCCGTTGGTGTAAAACGATCAGTCTGAACTGTGAAGCGATAACCTATGCTATACCATAGGCTTTAAAATATTTTGTTAAAACAGTTGCTTTTTTCAGAATCATTTGAACTTGATTAACATTGGGTTCAAATGAAAGGTTTCTGATTTCAACAGCTTGAGTGTGATTTGACCCATATATTTTATCCTTAAATATGGAAGCAGATGCTGTAAATCTTTACGCACAGTCAAGGATACATTCTATACAGATTAAGACCTGTTGTTACGTGGTGTCACTCAATTGCTTGTTCAGAGCATGCCTTTGTGTTTTGTTGTTCTCCATTGATTATTTGCCATCTTGTTGAATAATCTCAATACAAGTTTTGAACATCATTACGTTACATATACAATTGGTCATAATTCAAGCATTGGATACTTTATAAATATATTAAAGATCAGGATGCATATGATAGAAATCATGTGTTGATAAATATTTAGTCAAGGCATTATCTCTGAAAAGCTTTTACATTTACATTGTACTTTTATGTGATGCACAAATGTTTACAAATTCCTTTTCTTGAGATCAAAAATATAGTTATTTTTTATCAAGTTAAGATGTGGAAAAGTTTTTTGCATGTAGTTTTGATTTTTGCATTTTATAAACAATGCCATAATATGGTTCATATGATTAATTTAAAAGGATATTTATTATATTGTTATTTTCTAAGCTTCATTTGCTGTTATCTCTCTATAAATATATATCTGTTTTAATTGTTATGTATGATGTGGTGTGTATGTGTATTTCTTACCTTGACATATATTATGTAATGTTTTTGAAAGCGTTCTTATACATATTTGTAATCCATTTTTATTTTTAATGGTTTTAAACTCATGAAATCACTCCAAGAATAGTTAGGGATATAATTATATATATTTAAAGATATGTTAAAGCTGTAATTCAAGTTCGGTCAATTTTTGTCTCCTAAATTGTTCTTTTCATGATAATTTCGTATGGAGAACCAAAAATGTGTTTTGGCTTATCGTTAATACTGTTGCACAGAACTACATGTAGTAAGGGTAAAATAACCTGATGCCATTATATTAGTACCAGTGTAATGTCTCCTTTCACAGTATGTATAATATTTCTCACATTACTATTTTTATACAAAGAATTATTTGTGTGGGTTTTTTTTCCGGTGTACATGACAAATGGATATATTTGAAGTGGAGATATTTATTGTATATATTAGTATTTGATGCTTTTTGGTATATTTACTCAAGTGTCTTTGCAATCACAACCTTGTGTTTGGTTATCAAAGTACTATTTTAAAAGTAATGGGGAAAATCATGGCATCAATTTACAGGCAACTTGTGCTCTACTAGTGTTCGAATGATGAAAACGATTTTATTGAACAAACTATTATTTGAACTTTATGTGTGGAAAAGAAATACCCAGTTACCATGTTATGGAACATCCTGTTCAGTTAAGAAGGTTTGGTTACTTGTGTTTAATTGTAGAAGTTATTTTTCTGTTTTAAAATTCTTTTCTTTTTTTAATATTACTTGCAATAGCATGATCATTGTAGTCCCACACATTTAGAAGGTATTGGAGGTAACAATTGTGTGTAAATGTTATACCAATAATGTAACGTATATATGTCTTACGATTGGATTTGGTGTTTTTTTTAAAAAAAAGGTCCCTTTATTGTAAAATTTCCACCGGTGTTTTGAAGGTGTTATACTAAAAATTACTGTTTTTTGTACTATCGTGCGCTTAGTTAGTTACAAATAGTTCTTTGTGGATATTGTATTTACTAATACCACAGCTAAGAGTCCAGTCAGATCTATCAATAAAATACACATCTTTTACTTCGAATTCTTTAAAAACTGACTGGTCTCTTTAAACTTTCTCTCTCAATTTTAGATTACTATAGCCTCTTCACCTCTTGCGTTTCAATCCTAGTTGATAGCTACCACTTTGATTGGTGTTTTTCTTATCATTTTTAGACAACAAATTAATTCTAAGCAATTGTAGTTTACCAATTGGTAACAATTATTACAACCAAATATTACTGCATGGAAAAAAAAAAATAAAACAAGATTAGTCAATTGCTTGGAGTTAACTTTGTTGTTAACAAGTTGCTGTATGTTCCATTTTGCACTTGCTCGCTCGTCGTGCTGTTTCTAAAGTGTGCAATAAATAACTTGCAAACTTGACTTGTATTTTTCTTGATTTTAATATTGAATATTTGATCATTACTCATAGCTTTTGCTTCTTGTTCCAATGAAACTTCCCACATTTGTTCACAATGTTGATAAAAGTTGTCATGATTCCCTGCAAACAATCACAAGTTATGTAGATTGCTTTTTAGATATTGTGGAAGTATTTGGGCTGGGAAAGGGGTTTTAGATTAGAAGGTATGAATTTGGATGCAGTTCTATTGGTGCTATTTTTTTTTATTCAAAGGCAGCTGTATCACGATAGGTATGTTATTTGATCTCATGTTTTTTTTTAATCAAAATTTTTAACTGAATATTTGACGAAACCATCAAATGGTCGTAGGAATAAAATGCATTTCATTTATAAAGTAACTCTAATTGTGAATTAGATGTCTTTATTGTGCGAAAAATAGAGTTACATGAAATATTTACATTTTAGTTAAATGTTAACTGCTGGTCAGTTAAAGTTAAAATTAGTTGATATTTGTAGACGTAATCGATGATGTAAAAACCATATATTTTACTAAGAAGTGTAATACACTTGAGTTACAGAAAGTGCATATCTAGAAGTATATTTTTGCAGCATTCTTTGTAACACCTTTTTTAGACGGAGATATATTTTACACACTAAGCATTCCCAATTCTATATAATTGGAATATTATATATTTCATATTTTTCAGAATATTTGTTTCACCATATGATAAAAAAAAATTGTACGTCATTTTTCATTTTTTATTCCTAGATTATTAATTTACTGCTAAAAATACCTCGATAAATCCTTGAATGGTAAACTTGTGTAAAAGAATTAATCTTGTTCATATCAAGTTTAGAATTTAAAATTCTTGCAATAAAAGATGTTTGACATCTAAAGGATATTAGGATCAAACTGTTCTATCCATTTGCAGGTCTTTACATCTTGGTTATATAATAGATCCTGCTTAATAATTATAAATTTACATAACAGAATATTTTAGAGTAACATTGGTATGTTCAGTATGGTGACTTATTGTACTTGGTGTTTTAATGCTAACCTCTATTCTCCAATTCTAGGCCATTCTGGCAATCTATATAATTGTACACTCCTTCATAATTAATACATTTGGTTGGTGCGGAATTATACTGCTTCAATTGAGCCTAATTTCCTATGCATGGTGTAATAGTACAGAACAGAACTATCAAATCTGTTACATTATTGAAACACTGCCCCCCAAAAAATCCATTATTGTTAATTGTATGCAAAATTAGTACATGCTATGAAATAGATCATATACCTGTTTGTGTATTCATCCGTTCATTTAGATACAATTGTTTTTCTTACAAATTATTTAATGATCATAATTTCTTTGTTTATATTAAGGGTTATTTCAACTTATTGAACCTTATGTAATGAAAGGATGAATAGCTTGGACTAAAAATGATTTCATTTCTTAAAAATCACCAAAATATGCGTACATGTACATGTATGTATCAAAGAAAAGTTTATATGGTTATATGGTCTTAGAAGTTAATAAATAGTCTTGAAAAGGTTAAGAAATAATGTGATTGAAGGGGGTAACATAATGAAATTGAGAACTTGGAAAGAATATCCACGTAATTGGATATGCAAAAGTGTGTGAACGTGATTGTAACATCCATACAGGAAGAGAAAAACTAGGGTCACAAGCAGATCATTCTCCGCAGGATAAGCATCCTAAAAATTCCATCAAAAATTGATTCGTCCTATTATTTAACCCCATGCGCAAATTCAACTGATCTTTAGTTTGAACTGATAGAGTATAGGTATTTTGTGACAAGTATTACTAGAACAACCTTCGGCCTGAAGAAGTTGTGAAAACAACAAAAGTCTCGCCAAAATGGTATTAACAATGGTTTCTATTGGTATCCATTAAATTCTTTGAATCATGAATAAAGAAACCCAGGATGAATCAAACATACATTCAGTTAACCTGTGTTGGGTTACAGCAATGTGAGACAAAATTTGGATCTTCGATGGCACAATCTGATGAATTATGATAAAATTTGGAGAATCTTCCCCAAGTTACCATGAGTACTGACCCATGGTAACAAGTTCGAGGACAATCAAATTACTTAAGCTTGATCAGTTTCCACATATCCCATTAACAACATGCAATTATCTCTTTCATATTGGCCATCAACCTAAATATTTCTAGCCTACACTACCGTCCAAAGATCTATTCTTATTTGTAGTTATTTTTATGCAGTTTTGCTAATATTTTTTCGATAAACTTGTTAGCTTAGAATAGAATATATCAATCCATGTGTCTGATTTGCAACCTATCTTCTGCGACATGTATTTTATTTGATTCTAACAGTAATTTAGTGAAAGTATTTGAATTATAAATCAGGGTCAGGATTAGGTGGGAAAAGTGCTACTTGTCAGCAGGACGAGTAACCAAATATCTACTTGTCCTGTAAAAAATGTACTCGTCCTTACACAAACTGTCTGTATACCAGTATGCCAAATTGACCAGAATTGCTACTCGTCAAAAGGACAAATTGCTAAAACGTCTTACTCGTCCTCCACGAGGTATTACTAATCAATACGACGGGACAAATGGCTAATCCTGATGCTGATTATAAATGGACTTGTTAGAAACAACTTTCAAGGGAGGGTGTGTGTGTTTTAGAAATGCCCGAAAATGTGATGATGTCATTTGTTAAAGATCCCCTGCAGCTAAGCAAATGTGGAAGAGTCAATTACACCATTATTGAAAATCATGCAGGGAAGTGTAATTAAATACAATTGCACCAATTGCAATTATAATTGAGCCCAAGTCTGTAATACACAATACTAATTAACCGATCATGGACACCTATAGGGTTATACACTTGGTACAATGATTCATTTACGCTTATAATGAATAATTCAATTTAATTCCATTTAATTTCTTTTATTTCAAAATACAGAATTTCATACAATATTGACTTAAAAACAGTAAATTAGTAAGTAATAATATAAAATATAAATACATATGTAAATAATACCCTTTGCCATCAAAGGTTATGCTGTGGCTGAACAAGTATCGCTGTTGTCGCGGTGTGAGTAAGGCGCGTTCAGCGCATCATTTCAGTATTTCAAAATGGTAGAAGGCACTCACAACTTTTCTTTCACTCGTTTATCAACTTGATAGTAGTATCGATCTTTTACACATGATTATATGTTTTTTAAGAGGATACACTGCATCTGGGTGCATTTGGTACGTGATTTATTGCTGGATTGCTTTCTTTAAAGAGTTTCTCTTTTTACCACTGATGCGAGTAGCACGAATCAGCTGTCAGTAGACGAGAGGGGTAATGCTTACAGGGAGTTACTCGCGTTGGGCTGAAAAAGAGGAGTGCTCAAACAGCTAAATTAAACTATATTTCACGTACTTAATTACGTTGGAACATATAGTCTGTACATTTAAATTGATATCCAAAGACAATACATTTTTGTTAGTTCTTGTTGTTTTATTCTCTTTCTGCTGCCTTATATCCGAAAAATAATAAAGTCCTATTTTAAATTTAAATTTATTTGTACATGTTTCGGCATCTTCAGTGCCCTTCTCAACTTTATAAAACCAATTTGGTTTTATAAAGTTGAGAAGGGCACTGAAGATGCCGAAACATGTACAAATAAATAAATTTAAAATAGGACTTTATTATTTTTCGGATATAAGGCAGCAGAAAGAGAATAAAACAACAAGAACTAACAAAAATGCGACCACATGCTGCATACCATGTATCACAAATCTTATATAAAGACAATACAGAAACCAACAACACATTTATATTGGTCAAATAACCCAAACAAAATTGTATGTGAGTACCGTCCGCTATTTTGAAAAACTGAAATGATGCGCTGAACGCGTGTTGCTCGCACCGCGACGACACAGTGAAGTATGCTTGCACAGAAACATTATGATGTGTTTTGTGCATTCTGAAAGTTCCTTTCATTTAAACAGGTTACTAAAATATATTGAGCAATTTAAACACCTCACCATAAGAAGCTGGCTAGAAACCTATCAAAACACATGAAGGTGCAAAATCTAAACCAATTGATTCTCATCGGATGTAACTAACTGTATATGTAAGAAGCCGCCTATCTCTCTAATGTTAAATGTGAACTCAGCCGTTTCAAATGCACGGTAGGTCTGGTGAAAATCATTCAATTATGCAACCTCACAAGACCTTGTGCTTTCGCCATTTTTATAGGTGTCCTAAATATTAAACGTGGAAGTCTTATTTTCCTTACACTGCCAATGGAAAATACATCATTTATGGCATGACTTGATTTGAGTGTAAAAAAGTACATGGTCTTTTTACAATATTGCCAACTAAATCATTATAATACTGTAAAACTAGAATATTTTATGGCTATTAGATTTTGCAATTTTCAAAATTTCATCTATAAATTATTTTGTGACTAATGATTTTGTGATTTTAGTCCATCCTGCACCTACTTTACATAGGCTATTAATGTTTGCTGACTATTTAAGTTTGCGTTTTTGCACCTACCTACGAAATTTGCAAATTAAATTGTGCGCAAACATTTCTAGTTTTACAGTAATACAAATGAAAAGCGTCACCCAAGGTGACAAACTAGTGTTAACAGTAAGATAAAATAACCTAATGGAACCAAAATTTTACCATTCACATACACATACTGGTACCGATATTGAGAACTAGCTATAATGGTGTGCTTTGTAAATTGGTAACGAATTAGGGACCATCTAGCCATAATAAATAGTCACAATGGCCCCAAATAGGGGCCACTTGGGTCCATATGAATTAGGCGCAGTAAGGTCACCATTTTCATCTGACCAACCAAACATGAGCATCCTTGCTGAAACGATGTGACGTGTAGAACAGTAAGAAGTCGGCCAAATAATTATCCGGGATGGACCCAAGTATGGACTGTGGAATATCATCCAATGAAAGTCACTATTTTCACCTGACCAACCGAATTTGAACAACCTAGGTCGAAGATATGACGTGCAGAGGGGTAACAATAAGAAATCGATGAAATAATTGTCCAAAATGGACCCAAATGTGGACCGTTTTGGTTCATGTGAAATAGGCTACAACTAGTCACTATTTTCAACTAACAAACCAAATTTGAGCATCCTACATTAGGTCAAAAGATATGACTTGTAGAGGTGTAACTTAGAAATAGACGAAATAAAATTTTGTCTTGAATGGACTTCAGTATGAACTGTTTTGGTTCATGTGAAATAGGCTACAAGAAGTCACTATTTTCAGCTGACGAACTAAATTTGATCATCCTAGGTCAAACAATGGACTTCTAAATAGAGGGGTAACAGCAAGAAATGCACCAAAGAGGAGTAACAGTAAGAAATGCACCAAATAATGGTCCAGAAATTATGGACACAAATATGGATGGTTTAGGTTCGTGTGAAATGGGGTTCTTGTGATCACCATTTACAACTGACATGCTAAATTTGAGCATCCTAGCTCAAACGATGCAACCTGTACAGGGGTAACAAACTGGACTGAGTCGGTCTTTTGGTCTGACTCAGTCAATGGGGTCTAAGCCAGTGTAAAGTCTGTAAACCCTGGAACAACAAATGAATAGGAAACACATTGCTATTAAAGGTGCTTTTGATAATACAAAATTACAACTATTAAAGTGTATGCTAATATTATTTTTTTAAATAAAAATACAATGATTACCGCAAATAATATACATGTTCATTGTAATCATATATGTCTCGCACTAGCTTCAGTCTTTCTAATAACATTGAACCAGAATGTCATTCATTTTTTTCAGGTGTAGTCTAACCAAACACATTTTAATGTACATGTATCCCAATAAGTTGTCTCAATCATGCAACAGCTCCTAACAAATCTATAAATTTTAAGAAATGAAATTAATTTTCAATAATGTGCAAGACTTGCATGTTTTCAAACTTGTCTCATACAGATGTTTTAAAATTTCGTTTAATATGACCTATTCATGTATTATGAGCATTTACTACCCACTCAGGCTAGCAATCCCCACAAAAGAAACATGTAATCATACCATAATGTCCACGTTGATAAATCCGACTTTGACAGAAGTTTGTTACTGACTGCAGGGTACCGAACCAAACCAAATTAGTTGAAAGTTGCTGGACACTGTTTATAACATTGAGTAAGTGCTATAGATATATCAATGAGTTTGTAGTCATATAGATCTAACAAATAAATTATACACATTTTAGTAGCCTAGTAGCGGCATCGATAAATATACATTCACAGTCTATAGATCTAGATTTATAGTCAGTAGTGACTACTATCTATACTATAGACTATAGTGTCTCGAGAAGAGTGACTGTCTGAAGATCTAGATCTAGCCTTCTAGGACAGTTTACCCATACCATAGTCTAGATCAATCTCATGATGAGATCTGAGGCAAGAGACTGAGTGACATGGCCTTTTATAACACCCTGCATATTACACCTGCATTTATCACACACCTTGCTTAGATCTACACCCTGCAGTTATCCTTAGCTTAGGCCTACCACAGTGGAGACTTGCCATAGCAGTAAACACAGAGGGAAATTTTTGGGGATAATGAACTTCCGTGGAAGATCACCTAGTTCCGTTAATACTGTACTTCCTTCCTGACTGGGTAAGTTATTGGAACATAAAAGTTCCTGCTTAGCCATCTATATATATAGACTACGGCATATGGAAGGGGTTGGGGGATTGAATCATTATCATATACTGAGTATATCTGTATATGGTTGTGGATCGAACACCTGGCAGTGATGGATCCAGGATTTGAAGTGGGGCGGTGCTTGAAATTTTTGTTTCACGTGGCGGGTCCTCAGTAGCTCAGTGGTACGACTTGAAAACAGGATTTGTCTGCGTCGCAAGTTCACGGCCCGGCCATGGCAGACACAGTGTCGCCAAAACCGATACGTCGTGCGTCTGTCACTGAGTTGCTGATTTCCACACAGCACGTCGCCACCGTACAGTGTTACTACTAGACGGTAGCGACGTCAAGCGTAGGTTCGGAAGCCTCGTTAAAAGGCGTGTCCCGTGTAGAGGAGAGCCACACCTCTGCACGCAAAAGAACTCACCTAGTTTGAAAACTATAGCTAGTGTGATCCCCCCACCCATGAGGCTCAGTTGGCTACTTAGCCTGCCTCTGGAGGTTCATGTACCAACACCACGTGGCCTCCCTCTGCTATAATCATCAAAACTGATGGCTGCGGAGTATTCACTCAAATCAAAATCAAAAATCAAAAAACGGGGATTTTGATGACTCGAAGGGGTACACATATATACAAAGAAAACATAAGAGCAACAATTTCAAAATAAATTAAACATAATAAATTTTTATCAGAAATCGAAAGAATGGGGGTGGGGCTTGTGACTATATGGCAGAGAGTTGACTTGTGAGATGGCAGCTTGTGAGTATATGGGGGAGGGGAGGTGGTGGCTGGCTGGCTTGAGAGGTGGGTTGGTGGGGATGGGGTAAAAAGCTTGAGAGAAGGTAAGGGCTTGTGAGTATTATATGACTGGAGGGGGAGGTTTGAGAGAAGGTGGGGGTAAATGGGGGATTATGAGTCTATATTGACTTGAAAAGATAGAGCTTGAGAGTATTTTGGGTGGAACAGGTCATTTACAAAAGGTAGGAAAGAGCCTTTTCAAAGAGGGTAATTTGTGCGCGTTAAGGCCGTGTCCCACTGCTGGGGCGTATGCATAGCAGATAGGTTCTAGGTGAATTCCAGGCATTTAGAGGTGTATGCTTTTCATCTGCTCAATTTTTATGACCTTTTTGGACAAATGTCGGCGTATACAAAGCATATAAAAGCAGACAGGAAGCGGTAAAAAATGGGTCAAAAGCATATAAAAGCAGACCATCAGCGTACCGGTGGCTTACAGGGCACCGAAATCTCTGCCGATGGAAAGCACATGTATGGGGGCTTACGATTGCGCTAGCACTGCTCACGATTGCGTTCGCACCGCAGACAGTATGACTACACCAAAAGTTTACCAGCATGATGGTCTTTTTCACTGACTGGGGTGGTGCGAATTATATTCTGAATGGTCAGTGTTTATGGGAACGTGTGACAATATATCAAAGAAAACCTACCTTCTGGATTGCTGCGCTGGGTCCGGGGGATGGCCTTGTCTTGCTGGGGAGCACGCTCGTCTTGCTGGGGAGCATGCTCGTCTTACTGGGTCGGGGGGATGGCCTTGTCTTGCTGGTGGCCACGCTCATCTTGCTGGGTCCATGGGATGGCCTTGTCTTGCTGGGGGGCACGCTCGTTTTGCTGGGTCAGAGGGATGGCCTCGTCTTGCTGGGGGGCGCGCTCGCTTGCCTTCTTTGTCACTCGTTTCTTCTCTCTGACATCACAGTGTTTGTTTTCTTTTCACAGGCATAATTCTGATAATTTTTCGTATTGTTTTCATCAGTGAAAACGAAAGCAGATATGACAGCGAGAGCATATGCTCCAGCTTATATACTGTCTGCGGTGCGAACGCAATCGTGAGCAGTGCAGACGCAATCGTAAGCCCCGCATATGCTTTCCACCGGCAGACATTCCGGCGCCCTGTAAGCCAACAGTACGCTGATCGTCTGCTTTTATATGCTTTTGACCCGTTTTTTACTGCTTCCTGTCTGTTTTTATATGCTTTGTATACACCTACATTTTTCCAAAAAGGTCATATAAAATTGAGCAGATGAAAAGAATACACCTCCAAATGCCTGGAATTTGCCTAGAACGCATCTGCTATGCATACCCCCCAGCAGTAGGACACGGCCCGTAGGGAAGGGGGCTTGAGACCGCATTGGTGGTTTGGGGGGGGGGGGCGGGGGGTTGATGGGGTGCTGCTCACCAGCTGCAATAGCTGGTATAGATCTGCATATCGACATAAGTAATTAGTGGACCGACATTGGCCCACCACATATAATTTCAAACAATGAATCAGTATATTCTGCAATTTAATAAAAATAGAATTTACTAAATGCAATAAATTAGACCAGTGCCAAATATTTCAGTCCAATCACCATCTGGACCACAAGCGGTCAGTCGTACGCACCTTGCAATACAGTGCCAACAAATTGGTAACCATGCACATCTGAAGACCAGACCAAACAGAGAACACATAAAGGCTGTACTAAAAGCAAAGGCTACCTACCAATCATGGATATTAAAATTACAGAAGCCCAAAGAAAGGAAGTGTCTAGAAGATGTCACTAACAAAGCTAGGGTGAAAATCCCATTATGTGTTCCGTACCTGAGAAGAGTAAAAAACTGACCCATGTTTTTGGTGAACAAAATGAAATACCTACCAGAAGTTTTTCAACACGATCAAGTCGATGCTTCCTCTTCAAAAAAAAATCCTTGAACAGTGCAAAATGTAACATCTCCATTTACAAAGACAGTTGTACCCTGGTAACCAGTGCAAATGCAGATATATTGGTGAAACAGGAAGGGTTATAAGGAATCAAGAATTCCCATATGCCAATTTGGTCTTTTTTCCTATATCCCACAACTTTTTCAAGCTTTTCTACCCCTGTCTACGAGAGGTTCATTTTTTTAATGATAGGTAATATTTCATTTTATTTTTATTCCAGTGTTTTATGCACTGGCTAGGACCCAATTAATTGCGTCATACCGTCCCGTCCGTCCGTCAAAAATTCATATTTTTCTAAATAACTTCATTTTTCATTTGATTTTCACCAAACTTGCACACAACTTATTTGCCAGTCTCATCATGATATCATATTTGAATCATTCCTCTGGGTGTATAATTGGCTCCCCAGGGGGTCCATCTGAAAAAAATCTGATTAAATAAAACCGTTTCACCAAACTTCCACATATTTTCTAAATAATTTCTTTATTTTTCATTTGCTTAGCCATGAAACAGCATGTTATCCCAGAACTATATTTGAATCGTCATGCCCCTGGGTTTGCAAATTGACCCACCCCCAAAAATATTGCAATAATTGATGAATTTGATTAAATAAAATTGTTTCACCAAAACTTGCACATATTTTCTAGATTTAGCTGTGAAACAGCATGTGACCCCAGAACTATATTTGAATCATCGTGCCCCTGGGTGGCAAATTGACCCGGAGGGGCCCAAAAATTGAATACTGCTACATACAATAGATTTTTGCAAGGTTTAAAAGATATGTCTGAAAATAAGCAGCTAAGATGTTCTGTAAAGCAAATTGATTTGTCATCAGTCCCTCAACTCTTTGAGTCATACAAAAGGAATGAATTTATGGAAATATGGCAGATATTGCGCTAATATTATATGTAAATCAATGGAGGGATGAAGAATTTCTGTCATAAGTTAAACTGATGGTATCTTAGCATCTAGATTCATGCAAGTTAGAAATCAAAGATTGTTATTGTTTTAGTCAGTGATGGTTGTTTGATAACTGATTGTGAGAGTTAAATATTTCATAATACTGTAAAACTAGAAATGTTTGCACACAATTGAATTAGCAAATTTTGCAGTTTACGGTAAAACTGCAAATTAAATACCAAGGAAACATTTATAGCCAGCATTTTTTTAAGTGCTAGAGCGTACCAAAGTATATAAAAAGACAATTCAGCAACAATTTACTCATATTCATTTATTTATTACTAAATCATGCTGAAATTTTCTTGTAAAATTATTAGTGTTCAAACCAAAAAATTAAAAAACCGAAATGATTTATGAATCAGAACCACAAAATTTAAAAGCCGCGAAATATTCTAGTTTTACAGTAGACTATTTGGGTTCATTAATTCATATTGAAAGTTTGTGTGTTTTATGATTAACTTTAAACTAACTTTCAGTATATCAAGAAACTCGTGCTAAATAGGAAATTTTTTGATAAAATGTGCTAAATTTTATTGATAAAGCACAAGGGAAAAATGCTGTATAAAGTGCAGAATGAAACTAGCTCATGCACACAAAAAAAGATCTCTTAAACAATGTACATGTAGTTTATGAACAGAATTCATAATTAAAATGTCTTAACAGTAAAAGCTACTTGTTGTTAAAATTATTAAACTAATCACGAAAATGACCAGTTGTCAGTGAGACAATCACAAAATTATCCAATTTCAAAAATTCAAACTGATCCATCAAATAAGGTGAATCTGAGGGGGGGGGGTTATAATGAAGTGGGATAAGGGAAAAAAGGGATAAGGGAAAAAGAGCCAAAAAAAGAGGGATAAGGGATCTCCAAATTAGTGGGATAAGGGAAAAATGCCCCCCAAAAGAGGGATAAGGGGAAAAGGCCCCAAAAAAGGGATTTCTAGACTCCTCATAATCACCCCCCCCCCCCCCCCCCCACATCCCCATCTGAGGTCACCTTTCTTAGACCACCTCTCAATTCGCCTTTTCCCTGAGTGGTCCTAAGTACCGGTAGTCTTAATAGAAAGGTTCTACTGTAGTTACATGTACATTTTGACAAAAATCATGCTTTGATTACTTTGAATGTTTTATGCTAGGTCTTTTATGGTGGGGCTTTCAAATTATTCTTGTTTTATATAAAATCTTTTTCAACTGATGGGATTCTTAATGTGCACTCAATACATCATAATACATCTGTCAAAGCATACATTTCCAGTGACAGTCATGGAGCAGTCTTTTATGATTAAACACTCAGTAATTTATCTAATCTCACATGTTCAGCCACCCTTAATTTTTTCATTTTGATGTCTGTAAAAAGTTATTTAGATTAACTCGAATGGTGAATATAGGTCATTGCCAAAATGTCAAATGATAAATGCTGTATTTATTATGCATAACTAAAATTTGTGGTTTTTGGTTCACAAAAATCACTTTTGAAATATTTAAGAAAGGAAAAATTATAAGATTAGTCTGCAAGTTATTCTTATGTACATCAGAATTATATGCAGTAAAAATGTGTGTTAGTTGTGCTTTTAAAACAAAACGGTGTAGTTTATTTTTCTGTGTCAGCCATATGGTTGATTGCATCTGTATATACTGTACTTCACTGTCCTGCACCTGCAACCAAAATTATATGCGGCCTTTACATGCAACTAAAGATTGACCAACAATTCTTGTATAGCAGATATGCAGGCCTTATCAGTCACCTTTGCAAATACTAAACAAAGTCTGCTGTAGTCTTTATGGTCATGCAAACTTAACTAGGCAATCAAATCAAATCTTAATCCAGCCAATTATAAGATTAGTCTGCAAGTTATTCTTATGTACATGAGAATTATGTACAGTAAAAATGTGTGTTAGTTGTGCTTTTAACACAAAACGTTGTAGTTTATTTTTCTGTGTCAGCCATATGGTTGATTGCATCTGTATATACTGTACTTCACTGTCCTGTACCTGCAACCAAAATTATATGCGGCCTTTACATGCAACTAAAGATTGACCAACAATTCTTGTATAGCAGATATGCAGACCTTTGCAAATACTAAACAAAGTCTGCTGTAGTCTTTATGGTCATGCAAACTTAACTAGCCAATCAAATCAAATCTTAATCCAGCCAATAATGGATGCCCTAGCTCCCCTGGTCTTTGTGCCTGTTAGTTATCCTTTTATATAATCTAGTAATCATAGTAATGTGTTTGTTATAGTATTTAATGAATATGTATATATACCCCCTTCCCATGGTGCTGAAGCCCATTGGTATTTAGACCCAATTTTTGAGTTTATATAGAATGTGTAGTTTTATGCATACAACCGGGACCCATAATATTTCTCTCAAATAGATTGCAACCTGTATTGAATCCATTGTTTTTAGGCTTTGCTCAAACCTTTCGTAGAAATACGAATGTATTGCAAAACAAATATATATATATAATTACTGAACTTGCTTCGAAAGCGGCGACCCCGTAGTGAATCTCGAATTTCGGACATTTTTTACCCACCAGTGCCGTTTTGCGGTTCAAACCTAGACGCCCCCTGCCTTACTACTATTTCAATGTTCCCATAATCACTGTTTCACGTTTTCAATCTTAATTTACGGATAATGTCAAAAATGTTTAAAACGGATTTTCTCAATAAACTGTTTAATTAAAAGATATTTTTCTGCACTTTCACATCGAGCATTACTTCTCTACTTCCGGTTAATCGTCCACTGAGCATAAAATGATGGACTGTCCCGATTAGTTTCTTTTTCAATGGGTACGGGAACACGGCGACGGTACATAAACTATTGACATTTTTTTTCCAACAGTGCCATGGCATCGCTGAGATTAATGGGCAATTATAAATATATGGACTATCCATTTCCCGTCATACTTTACAATTTTTAAATTCTATATAATTTTTGAACTTGCTTCGTAAAGCGGCGCATGCCTGAATGTTTTTTTGAATTATTTAGATAACCCAGTGTGCATTTTTCAAATCTCATAAAGCCTGCTAGAAATACATATGGCTTTGCCATTACTAGGGATCAATAAATTGATGGAATCCATCTGTTTGACAGTTGATTTTGTTTTTGTCTGGATGTCACATTTATGTGACCATTTATGGATACTCTTTTTAATGTTCCCAAAATCAACATTCCAAATTCAGATTATCTTCTATTCTAAGGGTGGAATTTACGAGAAACTGATTCAGAAATTACATTTGCTAACCCTTACATGTTTTTTTTGACAGGGTGTTCATTGAAAAGAACAATTAGGAAGCTATTTGTGATTGTAAAAAAAAATGCTCAGTCAAAATGTCCCGGAGCAATTTTAATTTCACTTATATAGCACGGAACGGTATCTTATAGCTAAAACACAATTTCACGCCCCCCTTCATTAAATGACCAGGCATACCGTTAACATTAACATGACATCCGGTATAAATTTCTATGGCAATCCATTTGACAAAAATCATTTGGTTTACAACCTTGGATGCGACAATTTTAGCTGGATGTGTGTCATTATTTTTTCTATGAATACTTTGTTTTTACTTTAGGGTATATTTTCAATGGGATTCATGTCACTGCCTGGCTAAAGATAATTGTCATCCACTCAAAAATTTAACTGAGCATGGCAACATTACATGGGTCAATTTTCTAAACGATGTCTTTTTCAATTCCAAACCTTTTAAAGCCAAACTAGATCAAAATGATAAGTAACATTTTTCAATTAAGAATATAAAAAACACCTACAAAAATTTATTAAGAATCTATCTTAATTTGAGGAGAACAAGGTGAATGATTTATGCATAATTGAATGATTTTCAAATGGCATCGTAGGTGCATTGTGCAAATCCACAATTGGGACGTATATCTGATTAAAAATTGCAGAGAGTACACAAACCTTTTAAACGATAATTTTGAAAAAAATATCGCCTGACAAAAAATCATTTGGTTTACACTTTGCTGCTTCACGTGTTTTGATGCTTACTAGCTGGATGTGTGTCATGGTATTTAAATTGCTCTACATGCGTCAATACTCTGTTTAATTAAAAGATATTTTCAGAATGCACAATACACATCACATTACTTCTCTACAAGCACACTTGGTCGGCCACTGAGCATAACCTTTAACTGAGCATGGCAACATTACATGGGTCAATTTTTTCATCTAGACTCTTTTTCAATGGTTATTAAACCTTTTAAAAGCCAAACTAGATCAAAAGTGTTCAAGTAACATGGCATCGCTAGACTTCTGGGCAATTAAGATATATACTGAAACGATGTATACTTTACAATTTATTAAGAACTTTATTAATTTGAGGAGAAAACATCTGAATGAATTTATGGTGCATTCGGAACAACTCGTGAGTTCGTATTTTCGAGTTGACAAGTCGTAGGTACGAGTTGCGGCTATTCGATACTACGTAATGACTGGGAAATATATCTGATTAAAAAATTGCATGCAGAGTACACAAACCTGGACTTAAACGAACGGTTTGATATATTTCTATCAATCTCATTAATTTAGGAGACTTTTAGCCTGTTGTTATGAATATATTTTATGAAACTGTCTGCGATATTAGAAGAAGTTATCGGCGCCGCCATTTTGTCAATCAGTGCGCATGCGCACGACCATCTCGTAGTGATCCCTTCAGCTTCGAATTCACCAGTGGTAAACACGAGATAAACCTGTATCGAACGGTTTTCACCACTCGTGAACTTGTGTTTACCAAAATACGAGTTCGTTCCGAACGCCCCATTACAGCATTGATCAACATCCAGTGAAATATATTATGTTTAAATAACATAATAATCAATAACAGTTTCAAACCCAATAATCAATATTACTTAACACAGTGCAGTCACTGCAGTGATATACATGTATAATAAAAGCAAATAAATCTTTATAAATTGCAAAGCTCCCTTATATTATAAAGTGCCCAAAATCGATTCACTTTGGTGTCACCTCATACCTCATAGTTGTGTAAAGTTTGAACAAAATGGGGTCAATCGTAAAAGCTCTAGGTTGTCCGGAGACATACATAGTTACATGTAGTTACAAACGAATGAAACACAAGGCTTTCGCTTCAGCTGCTGAAGCGACACAATAAAAGGCAGTTTCATACATATTTCATTGATATCGTCCAAATTATTTATATATCTATATTTTTTATGATTTCAGACAGATAGATGCCTCATGATGAATAGAAAAGTGGATGCAAGTTTACAAGGTGTAAAAAAATATGTCTATGAAGCATTGCAACTTGATAGCAATCAAAAGCATGAACTTGCCTATGTGCACTATCTTGAATGTCTAAAAATGATCATCTCCTCACTTCATGATGATGCAAAAATATTTGGTGTACAAGTTACTCCAAACAATAGAAAGTGTATAAAACTTGGGCAACAATGTATGGAAAGACTTATACTTTTGATGGACCTGCTTCCAATTTTTGACGAGGGTGGTAATTTATCATGTCCAGAATCGCCATTAATGCCACCTTCAAGTTCCATAGTATCTACAAACGAAATAGAACAAAATACATATTTAATATCTCCATCTGTCAGAATAACAAAGCAGACTGTTCCTGCAAGGTACAATCAAGAAATGACGCCAATTGAATGTGCACAGTTTCAAAATCAAAAGCTCCTAGCAGCATACCAAGCAAGGTTAGCAAGAGCAAGAAATGGGTCAGCAAAGCTAAAATTACAAGTAGATTTGAATCTTAGTCTGCAGAGAAAATTAGCTGAAAATATGGCAATTGCAAAAGCACGTGAGCAGACCCTTACAAGAAAAATAAATGAAAGACATCAGAGACTTCAAAATGAAGCATTACGCCGTTTTAATGATTCTGCCACCATGTCCAAAGAAGAGCTTGATAAGCATCGTCTTTTTGCGCAAGTTCTTGAATATGAAAAGTCTCATCAACCTTTAGTCATTTGGAGACAAAATTTAGATAAAAATAAGGAAGAAACTATTATAAATGCAGTGATTAGCCTAGTCTTAAGTATGAAAGACCATCCACTTACTTTATTGTTGGTAAAATATCAATGCGCAACTCAAGATAAATTAAAACCATTAGTTGAAAAGTACAGAATTGAAGAACCTCAACAAGGTTTCAGCTGCAGTAGTGATTATAGAAGCTCATCTCCAGTTACTTCAGCAGAGGTAATGACCATGTCTGAAGATCCTGCGGTAAAGAGAGATGCCTGTGATGAAGTTCTATCAGGAAAGGAAACTACAACTGGTTGTGAAAACATAGATTCTGTTACTTCTAAAATGACTAATAGTATGTGTAGTAGTACTCGTTCTGAATATGAGACCATTACAATAGAGGAAATCACGCAATTAGAGACAGAAGCACTTGGAAGGCATTTACAAAATATTGTTGCTGATGTACACGATTTCATTGATAAGATTCTTAGTATGTTCATGGTTATATATGAATCTGTTGCGTCACCTACAGGAAAAGATATTTGCTATGCAATGATTGAAGAACACTTTTTCTTACCCATCTGGGAATATCTTATTGCCTTGTACAGAATTGTCCACAGAAAAGAAGAAAACAAATTAGCACTTGTATTTGAAAAGTATAAAGACTGCGACCCTCAAGTGCTTGAAGTTAGTAAGCAGTATCAGTTAGTAAATGAAGTAGTGCCAACTAAAATTGCGTACCCATATGAACCTGCAGTTAATGAACTAAAAAATCTAGCTATATATCATTCCCCACTTGCTAAGCTGGAGTGCATTGTTCAAGTGTCTCGACTAATCTGTAAATGTGTTGAGGATTACTACATGTATGTAAATATTAAAGAACAACATGCTATTCCAAGACTTGGTGCTGATGACTTATTACCGGTCTTGGGATTTGTAATAGTGCGTAGTGGACTAACATCACTTCCATCAGAATGTCATGCGCTTGAAGAGTTTATCTATGAAGGGTATTTGATAGGAGAAGAAGGATATTGTTTGACATCTTTGCAAACAGCATTAAGTTATGTCCTAACCCTTGCAGTACCAACCCCCCATTAGATGTAAATAATTGTGTCATAATTTATTTCATATTTCATATTTTCTTGAATACCAATTTATGTGAATCTAAGAATACTTCACTGAACTACTTTACTACTCACATGTACATGTCTGAAATCTGTAGCGATGCCAGCTTTACAAAAATACTAACACTTCAAATATTGATAATAGGAATGTTATGTTTATATGACTAAAAATGAAAATTGTAAGAATGTACGCTGTGTCTTGTGAAATGGAGTTGAAATTTGTATTTAAATTGTTCTATGGTTATTGGTGGGTCATTTTCGTAAAGCAATTCACGCCAACAAAAATGTAAATTTAAGAATTGAGCGAGACCATAAGTAAATGAAAAGCATCACATAAGGTGACATATACTAGTGTTTAAGGTAGAACCAAATAATACATTGGACCTATTTTAATGATAATTACATTCCAAATGAAATACGCACTGAGTAGACACCATAATTAACACTCGAGAATTAACACACTGTAATTGAGGATTAGATATAAAATGTTGTCATCTGGAGAATAGTATTGTCTTGATATGCACCGTTGTGGTCCATAATAATCTAAGATCTATAGTGTAGGTACTCTTCCCAACTTACAAAGCAAATTTGAGAATTATTTATCAAGTTATGATCAGGAGAATGTAACCAGCCGGATGGATAGACTAACACAGAGGATAAGCGTTTTGGATGCTATTATTTTGTGAAATCTCTTCTTTTTTCATTTTTTTTTTTTCATTTTTAAAATCTCAATCATATTACCGGTGTACACGCATTGCTATCTAGAGCTGACATAGCATTCTATCATATACATATGGTTAAGGGTACTGTGAACTCTTAAAGGGAAAAATATTCTATTTTCAGCTTTTTAATATTTATTATACTTTAAACTATGAAGAACAACATGTTTTGAAATGAACCTTTTATCTTCAATAGTTTTCCCATTACAACGCATTTTGTAAAGACCAAGCTGGAGTGAAAAACAATGACTCATTCTTTGCAGGCTTATAAGGTTATATGGGCTAAAAATTAAATTTTTACATTTTCAATGTTTTGTATGCTATAAATGATAAAGAACAACATCTTTTTAAAATGAACCTTTTATCATCAATAGTTTTTCTTATATGATACATTTTATAGACATCAACTACTATCAATGTATATTGACAGGCCATGTTTAAAGCCCATTTTCTCAAAACTAAGTTTGCATAGTGGATGAATTTTTCTTTTTATATTTCTCCTTAACCATGAAATCAATTTTTTACAAACGTGTATATATTTGAAGATATATGCATTCTGAAGAAAACCTTACTAGGGATTTTGATTTTTTTATTTCGTTGATGAATTATGAACATTTTTGTATTGATTTGCAAGAAAATTCGGAAAAATATGTGGTTTAAAACTTAAAAAGCATGTAAAATGATAAATAGGAAAATATATAAAAAATTTAAAGCAAGTTTTTCTAGATAAATATACAAATTTTGTAACTGAATAGTGATTTTTTGGTCATTTTTACTTGTTGTACTATCAGTTATATGTTTCGCAGGCAAAGTTGTCATTTTTTCATTAATTGCTTTATAATTATTTTTTTCATCAATCTATACAATTCAAAACATGTTGTGTCATTAGATTAGATAATTATCTACAAAATAAGATGTAATTTGTAAGAATTGAAGCAATAATGAGTGAGAAAATCAAAGTTTAATAAAATCCTAAGAAAAGAGTTCACAGTCCCCTTAAAGGGCTTCTACTTAATAAATTAACTTATATGGTATGGTACACACTACACAGTGAAGCTTATATGTATATAATATTTCACTGCTATAACAATTTGTGTATTACAAAATATTTTGTTGGTTTTAAGTACATATTTATTGTAATTTTTCCATAGAGGTTATTTTGTTTGTTGGCTATTCAATTTTCTGATATTGTTTAAAATTCACAAATTGTGTGCAAATATATTTCATAATCATAAACCAGTAATGTTTATCTGTAATATGATTATTTATTTAATCTAGTCGAATCGAGAGTCAAATGAGTTGTGTATTGTGATGTCATTTCTATCTATTTATAATCATTGTTTTAACAGTTTGTCACTTAATTAAAAATGCTTCAAAAAATAGTTGATGTTTTTCAAAGGGGTTTTTGCCATGTAAAGCTCAGCTTTTTGGTCAGGAAACCTGCCACTTCTGCTATTACCATCTTGACACTGTTTTATGTTGTCTTACAGGGCATTGCCATGTAAAGCTTGGCTTTATAGTCATAGCCTCTCCATTCCTGTTTCTCCCCCCGACACTGTTTCAATTTGTCTTGCCAGATTGGTCTCACCTTTATGTTTTATGCTTATCGCTGTTCAAGGATTATCAGCCGTGTCTCATTGTGGTTTTTGGTTTTCTTTGCTGCTGCTGTGATCATTAAAAAGAGACAATTTTGTTTTAGGCAAATATATTAAGAGAATTTTAAACATTTTCAAGCACATGAGGCTTCTTTTCATATAAATCATACATGAAGAAAGCCATTAAAAACATGGGGTGGTGTGCAAGCTGAAAATTTGTGAGATACGAGAAAAAATAAACGAATTGAGGAATATAACAACTCCCACCCCCTTGACATATTGACTGAGGTTGAACCAAAATTCACCCATGTTATTGGGAAGACATCCAAGATACAAGATTCAGCCAATACAACACAGATGTTTCAACATCTCACATCTTGTTTTCCTTTCGCCTGCACCAACCTGTCTTTAGAAAGTAATAGAATTATTAAGTTTGTGCTACGTCACCAGTGAACGGGAATTGCAGAATCCTCAAGTGGCTAAAGATAGCCTTACGAAATTGGGAGAAATGGCAAGCAGCCGAAGCAAAGACTGGGCAAAGCCCTCAGCTCACAGTCGAAAAACTAGCTTGCTGGGGAGCTGAGTCGCGAGCTCACCCTGCTGCATTGGTTACAATCAACGTATGGGTCTCTAGACCTGCTCTGTATCCTGCTCTGTATGATGGGGAATTACCCACTGGTTTGATGCCTCCTCCGGATCTCATAGTGAAAAGTATGTTGGACTGGATTTGGTCTAAACATTTATATTGTTAGACACAGGTTGTAATGATTTGTTTGTTCACTTCTTATGGCACACTGTAGGATTAAGGAACAGTACATTCTAGCACTGGGGAAATAGCCATTAGGGCTCAGTTCTCAGTAAACAGCCAGTTAAACTGTTAAGTAGGGTTGGCAACGAATCCTCTGAGAATCGCCTCTCTTTATCTTAATGAGGCTGACCGGTGGTCCTGCTCTCCACACTGGACTCAGTCCCATGGCGTTGTCCATAGGGATGCCTGCTGTACGGTGTCAGCACCGATGCGAAGTGCTTTCTGCGTAGAGGCCCTTCGGGAAACCCGGGTGTGTCTTAGTGTATGGTTGAAGGCTACTTGTGTATCCCCCTTCTATGGCATTCATGTCAACAGGACACTGCCGACGCCCTAAGACGTGAAGCTGTGCAGAAGGATTAGTTTATCAGGAATCAACACAACGAAGAGCGTACAGAGGTTCAACAAGCCTGAGTCCGCCAGGGCCGTAAGCATAAGAGCATGCACCTCCACGTTCGGGTGTCACCCAGCTGAATGTGGGGTGGTTACGTATAGACTGCAATGTTGTTTACAGTTTGGTGTGTGCCAACACGGGATCCATGGGACGTGTCTGGAACAGAATCGTTTGATGACTTTGCGATAGACGCTGGTTCCGTCACAAACCAAGTGTCACCTTCAAGACCCAGCGAAACAGGTCAGAACAGGAATCCACCTCGCAACGTTGACTCCGCCACTACACAAAGTGGAGCCGCTAACGATGAAGGAGATGCACTGACAGTGAGTAAGTGCGCGAAGAACAGCTCCATGGTTAGAAGCTGCGATGCGAATCCCGAAGACACTTGAAGGACGCAATGCGAACAGGTCTCGACACTGCGAGCGGGAACCCCCAACACATAGAGACACGTGGTAGTACCAGCAAGACTGTTCTGGAAGGACGGGTTGGTGGGAGGAGTGACACACGTCCCAGTTGACAATGCCTCACCCAAATTGCCGCCCCAAAAGCCTTTCAGCGGCCAATGTTGCACTGGACAACATGTCCGTGGTGCCTACAGATCAACTGCAAGTCCTGGTGACGGAGATGACACATCCTGAAGACACCAAAACGGAGATCAACATATTGCAGCTGAACATCTCCCGAGTCATAAAGATCCAGGGAGCGAGGGTATAGTAAGCATGGAGGTACAAGACAACCAACTGAGGTCCAAAGGCTGCGAGGGGTCGTAGAGGAACTCCTGCATGAAATACACTTCAAAGGCGAAGAATGAATTGCGGCCTGAAACGGGACGGCTAACACCTCCTCTAGTTGGACGTACTCAAGGGTACATTCGGGACATCCCAAGTATCTGGTAAAGGGTGGCATGGTGAGAGAAGAGACTCAATAATGCCATCTCTTCACCGCAGTCAGGGAGAAGGGAACATAGGATAGGCTGACCTTGTTCAAATGTAGCTCGAAGACACGAGCATGTGAGGATAAGATGGGCTATTTGTGCCCACTTGAGGACA